>CM060961.1:41731304-41891304 GCA_030765045.1 Tenodera sinensis | reverse complement strand
TAGAATCTACAGAGTACGTATTAAATAAATGTCTAATTAATTCTTAAGTACAGCGGTTTTTGTATAGAAAATATGAACAGATTAAATATTTGAAAATTAAAAAGTAGGCTTTAGTACTGTTATAATGCACTTCTGGCAAACCATTAAATTTAACTGGTAGAGCATAGACCAGGGCATTCCACACTGAGCCAACCACTTTAGTCTATCATGTGTCAGACCCCGGCAGGAAGGGATGAAGTGAAAGCGCCTTAGGGGCGTGTTGCAACCACAGCGAGTAGCACGAGCCAGCGTGAGGGTTCCCAACGTGTGCTGGAGATTCATCTCGACACCAGGGTTTGCCAAGCAGCCACCAGCCTCATAAGTTTCGACAGCCGTCTGCCCCTGTAAGCCAGGGAGCACAACGCCATCCATCCGTCGAAAACAGCAGTTACAGTTTCTAAAGTCTCCACACAGCAGCACCAAACACGTCCATCGCCAACACTTCTGACTCTAAAAGACCAGATTGAATTGAAGGTGAAATCAAATAGAGGGGAGGGAAATTCGGGGGATGTAATCATCTTTCCCAACATTCACCTGGCGACCCCAGAAAACACCCGAAAAACCCATGTATCAGGAACATTGGCCATGGCAAACAAACCCACCCAATGCGAGCCTCACACATTGCCGCAGATTTTGGCTTGGTTTGGTTTGGTTTGGTTTAAGGGCACTCAACTTCTAGGTCATCAGCGCCCTTAAAAGATTCATGGCAATAGCCAGATATAAATTTCACTCAAAAAATAAAAATACTAGCAACAAGAAAAGTTTACAAAACATTGCCGCAGAGCCATATCGTTCGGGGTCACTTATATACATTTAGCGGAGGAAAAAAAAAAACAAAAAACAAAAAACAAAAACAAAAACAAAAAAAAACAAAGTGTTGAGTGAAGTCAAAGGTAACTAGCAGTGGTACCCTTGCTGAATTAAAATCACTCTACTGTTATAGATGGGTCAACAAGGTTTTGTGCACCTAACTGTATCTGTGCCCAAATGTCGTGTAGGTATTGCTCATATTGATAACCGAAGCTATGGACATGGGTAACAAACGTGCCTTCTGTTGTCAGTCTCTATTTTTGATTTTGTTTATACGAAAAACATGGCCACGTTTGACAAACCACAAGGCTATCCCTTCTGCCTCCATATGATTTGTGGTTTGCTATGCTGTGATTTATGTTTTCCATTTCCGTGAGCCAGAGGCAACGACAGTTCCAGCGGATATTTGAAGAACACCATCAGATCGCATGTGTTTTTGGGTTCCACTCCGCAATAAAAAACAACACGTAACCAGCACTCTCACTCTTTCTCTCTTTAATTTTACCATTTCTAAGTGCTGTTTTTATAGCTCATATTTCATGTCTTTGCAGACATTTCAAACATATTAGTATGCAGTTCTGCGTAGTGTCATATTTCTCTGTTCTGCATAACATCTGCAAGCCTCTGTTTCAACTTTTCTCACTGCTATCTTAAGAATTAAAATATATATTTTCTTTTAGAAGTAGAAATTTTTTCTTCGCCGCCATACGAAGTATAAAATCGTTCCTGCGTTCAAGTTTTATATATAATCTTGCCATAAACTATAACAAAACTCAAAGAAAAAAAGTTTTGCAAAATGAACATGAAACTGTATTGTCAGAATTAAGCTTTGGGTACGTATTAAATATATAAATAATTAAATAACGTGCACTGCTCATCTTAAAGATGGAATTTCTGCCTTTTGCTAAATTATTATAAAGAAAAACACTAATTTGTTGCACTCACTTGACCTTCTCTACTCTTGTACCAGCCCTTCTTACAAATTCTCATTCCTCTATCGTCTTCATGTTAGTCGAGATAAATATTTACAAAAATTATTGATAATTTTCTTATAGGTGCAAGGGGAATATGGGCATACAATAGGCTTTGAGCGATAGTCAAATGTTTTAAAGCTGCTAGCTACTGAAGGCTTTGAAATTCGTTTCTTTTTGAACGGCCAAAACAAAAAATGACTAACGACCTTCCATTTGAGAAATGCTTAGGTATTACAAAACTCGCACAAATAACAAGGAAAGCCTCCGAAATGGTTCACTCCACAAAAAAAATGCGTTTGGACATAACTTGTGTGTTTTAAGGTGATCTATATTTTTGCATAGTAAGACTTGGTTCATATCTTACGGTTTACCAATTATGGAAAAGTCATCAGGAGTAAACGGGATTACAGGAGCTATAGCCAGACAATTCAAAATATACATTTCCTTTGCCATACATGTAACTCAAACATATGGTATATTAGTAAAAATAATTTGAGTCATTTTTGAGGAAATCATAATTTTCGAAAAAGTTTCCATGTAAAGCATAATTTAGGGTTGAGGACTTTTCTTCAAACTCTTTGTGTCGCGTGCTTGAAAGATATTAAACTTAAATACCAACTTTGGTTTTAAGCGATTTTTCGTCTTTGAGTTATGCTATTCAGGCATACACACACGCGCGCACGCACACACACGCACAAATGGATCTTATGCTCAAACTGCTTTGAACTCAGGGCCTCAAAACATACATTTCCTGTGAAATTTCGACGTCAAAATTTTGAGTCGAATACAACCCTTATACTTACTATACGCAGTAGTGAAAGTAAAAATAAAACCACTGTATTTTCAAGTTAAATATTAGTGTTGAAATTTTGAATTGCTTTTTCGTATTGATGATGAATTGCTAAATAGACTAAGTAATTCGCAACCCCATACCGGGTTGCTTTTCACAAATGTTATGGTGTTTTACTTTTGTTATGCATGTTTCTTCAAAACTTATGAGCAAGACATGTCCATTTTTAAATCCAGCTCTTTAATAAATAAAATATTACGGGAATTATACGCACAATACGTTAAATCAGTCTCAGGTAATTATATTTATGGTTTAATAATTTGTTATTAATGATTGTATTGATCAGATGATGGTACAAATACATCTGTTAGTATTGATACAGGTCCTTAAGATATGTATATTCACATAACTGAGTCATCCATGTCAGTAGAACAAAACCAATTGATGTGTCTCAACAGCAGTTTGGTTTCTTACATATATTTCCAGTGAAATCTCGACATCGAATTTTTGGCTGGAATACAATAGTTCCTCTACGCTTTTAAAGAGGTTAAAGGGAAGTAAGAAAAAAAAATACATGTAATGATACCCATGACTGAAAATTGGTCAGTATGAAAAATATGTGGCCTTTATATCCCAAGAACACTTTGAAGGCTGGCACCGTAACTACCTGCTGCGCATGGCGCGCCGGTTGCGCTTCCTGGCTGGAGGGTAGGAATTTTTCTTTAACTAGGATTATTCCCCAGACTTAATCCAAAGTAATAGAAATCCAAAGTTAAAAACCACCGCTAAGTGAGTGAGCACCATTGCTTTTGAGCAATTGTTCCAAGAATTTAAACGCCGCCGATATGACATTCGGTGTTAAAGGTGGCATATATATGGAAAATAAAAACAAAATAAAGAAAAAGTAAGACACTTTGAACATTTAGCTTCAATTATACATGACGGATTTTACTCTCAGCCTTTAAGGCTTCAAAATCGAACAGTTTGAATACCAAAGCGGATGACAAAAACTACGAATAGATTTCTCGGTGTTGTACAAGTAAATTTTATGGGAAAGTTTCGCAAGAGGAACGTCGTAATTATTCTTTCGTTTTACAGTGGTCAACCAAATTACCTACAGGATCCCTTCAGAACAAGGCGTACGGAATTTCTCCCTCATATGAAGAAGATATTCTACCCTAAGAAGCCAAGTAGAAGTACAAGTGTGACCGCAAATAAAAGGCAGCTATACTGGCAACGAACTTGGATTTATTCCATGTATCTTTAAAATACCTCCCTGCAATTCAAAATAAATTAAATAAGTCATGTGCTTCCTTTGCTATTCAGAAGATATGGCAGGCATGTAACCTCGTAGCTCACCTCGCAGTTTTGAAAAGCAATATTTCAGCAATATTTTAGCAATCCTCCTACAACCGGCAAATTTAACTATAGTGTGCCTGCAGAAAATATGTTCTTAGGGAAAAGAAGAGGAAAAAAAAAAAAGGATGTTAAATGGGATTCAAAATACTTTAACCCACCTGTCTAGATTTGAACGAACACGCCTTACCCAGTTCCGCTATAGCGAACATACGAATTTGGTCTAACTGGTTTAACTCACGTCTGTAAGTCTAGTACCGAGCACTGGAATTATTTTAGTTCTGGTTCAGAACTTAATAAAACACCATTAGACAGAATCCGTTTGGTGAACTTACTAAACTTTCTGTATATTATGTCTACATTTTTCCAGCTCCCATATTTCTGCTGCATACAGCATTATTGCTTCTACCACTGCGCTGTATATCCTTTCTAACCATACAATTTTCATTTCTGGTATTTTTTGACACACGCTCCAATTTCCTTTATTGATTATTTTCCCTTTGCCAATACATTTTTCTGCTGCTCACCCCAATCCCCTACACTGTTGAGCCTAACTTCTAAGTAGTCAATTTTCCTCACTACTTCCAAGTCTGTTCCCTCCCAATACCATTTTTCGCTCTTGCTTAATTTATATCCTTTCTTGAGGAATCATAACTTTTTCTGCTGATTTATTTTCAACCCCCAGTCTTTACAATATTTCCCAATAGCTTCAACAGCTTTACTTAGCCCTATAACTGAAACGGAACCTGCTACTAGATCGGCTTCGTTAGTGTTTGTAGCCGGGTTTATAGTCTTATATGTTGTTATTATTCTTTACTTTCTTATTATTTAATCTGGCCCCGCGTTGAGCCGCAACCCCTAGCAATTTTCTAAGAGATGTTTGTAGGCCTTGGCGTAGCTACAGTCGTCAGTCTGTAAGACTCTTTCCTATTTGATCTTCAAAGGGTCGAAGTAACGGATCGATGTGAAGTTTATTAATATTTCCTCTTTTTAGATTATTTGTAACGAGCTTTAACACTCATAACACTTAAGCATCAACACACATTTCAAATTTCTTATGCCATATCTTTCTTACCCCTCGCTATTTATAAAATATGTGAAGGACGACTACTCAATGCCCCTGTTTTGTATTTCATATGAGAGCTTAAGAAAAACTACTTAAAAAGAAAGCTGTGTATTATTTTACTCTCTAGAGATAATTTTCCGGAGGAGGAGTGTTAGACAGCGCCATGATGTACGTAGTAAGTTACTATGTAAGTAAATAGAGCACAAATATAGGTTTAAATGAATTTTTATTTCCATCGCACACGACCTTATGCATGATGGCTTCTGGTAACTGTCACAAACAAAGCTGTACTACACGAGCAATGAGCTCCTACTCCCGTAGTAGAAACTAAGAGCAAATTGTAGTTGAGCTCTCCGAATTACCTTTGATGCGACTTAGTAACCTAGGGAAGTAATGGAGTACGAACTTCTTTATCAAACGTTGCTTCCGATTAAATCACACCAACATTTGCACGCTGACATAAGGGAGATAAATATAAAGATGCGCGTGTTATAAAATTGAATTTGGTTTCACCAAACCGTATGACTTAATTGGTTTCATGTTGAACGAGCAAAATTTGCCATAATCATTGTTAGCCGTATTACATGTGTACATGTTACGTGGCTGTGATAAAAATGGAAAAATGATAACAGGTGGTGGACATGATGAAAAGCAGCCACCCTTGGGAAAACAGCACGTCTAGTCATCTGCCAATAACATAAATGAAACAGCACAGGAACTGGGGCGGGGGTGATGTACGGCGATCGATATCTTCTTCAGGGCGTCTCAATGCCAGTTGTGAAGTATACTTTATCATTATTAATTTAAATCTTTGTTTCCTCCCGTGAATAAGAAAATGTAAAATTTAAAAGATAAATCCAACAATTGCAATTGAAAGAAAAACCGATAACAACCGACATGAAGTGTTGAAGAAGAATTACTTTCCTTTCTCGACTAATTACCATCCCCTAGATGTCTATTCCACGAATCAGTAACACTCTTGTGTTCAACAAGAGGTATTTCGCTCAGAATTAAATTCATCCTCTGTGGCGTCCCATGAATCGAACAAACACATTCTTGGAAATTTATGGTTCTCCTCCCTCTCTTCCTTTCTCTGTCTTTTTCATCCTCTCTCATTCTCTCCCTTCCCCTCTCCTTTTCTTCTCTACCTTTCCCTCTCCTTATCCTCTTTCCCTTTCTTTCACTTTTCCTCTTATTCTTCCCTTTCCTCTCTCTCTCTCTCTCTCTCTCTCTCTCTCTCTTCCTCTCTCACTTCCTGTCTCTTCCTCTCTCTCTTCCTCCTCTTCCTCTCTTCCTCTCTCTTTCTCTCCCTCTCTTCCTCTATTTCTCTTCCTCTCTTTCTCTTCCTCTCTTTTTATTCCTCTCTCTTTGTCTTCCTCTTTCTTTATTCCTCTCTTTCTCTTTCTCTTCCTATTTCTCTATTCCTCTCTATTTCTCTTCCTATCTCCCTTTCTCTTCCTGTCTCTTTTTCTTCTCATATGCTTTCTCTCTCACACATATACACGATTTTGAGCCACCTTAGGACTGCCTACTGTAGATCTTGAAAATTCACACTACGTATCAATAGAAATGAAAGAATGTTGACTTTGTACCTCAAAATAAGCTCAATAAAGTATTCAAAATGTCAAACCATTGACAGAAAATATCCTGTTAATTTCAAGTGATCTTAATGAGATATTGGTCAGCTGTTACACAAAATTCAAAATAATTAGGACCTCACATGCTGTTGGCGGAGAGCATAGTATTGTCATGCCCCTCGAAGATTCCAGTAATGCTTTAAGCGCCGCCCTCATTGTTGTTAATCACGTATCAACATCTAGTGTTGAACATCTGGAGAGTAATCTTCCTACAGAACCTATGTTTACCGAGCTCATGCCGTCCATAAATTCATAGAATGCCTAATGTCTCTAGCAAATAAAATTAGTGTCTTATACAAAACAGTCGCGGGAGGCAGCCTGACCTCGAGCGCCTTTGTTTGCTCGCCGGCCTGGTATATAGTGTGAAGCAGGTTAGGCCTGGCCGTTCTTTGTTGTGCGCCAAGACCGGCATCACAATATGAGCTTATGAACTGAAAATTTGAAGTCGCAAACAGCAGGTCTGCAGTTCAAATTTCTCTAGAACTGTCGTCCCTGATAGGTGTTTTTTAGTTTTTCTCAATTCTCATCCCCAGCAAATGCCTGGAAACTACACAAAACATATGCCTAACTCTTCTTCCCAAATTCCGTTTAACTATCATTTCGTTTTATGATAAATGTCCAGGACACATGGCGCCATTTACGGTAAAAAAGGTGTCAAAGAGTAATAAAAGAACAGAACGAATAATTGCTAAAGAGCCCATTAGTAAGTTTAGAGAAAGAGAAGTGAGAGACAGAGAGAGAGAGAGAGAAGGGAAGAGAGATCATATAGCTGTGCGTCAAATTGCGCAGATGGTTCATTTCAACTCCTAGAAAACTCTTATTGCAGTAACAGCTTCTACAAATAGAAATAAGTGGGCCAGAACTAATCCTGAAATGAAACTGCATGCAGCTCAATAGAGAGCTGTGGCTGATATTATTTCGTACAGAATAACAGTATCTCTGCCAACATCAGTAGACATTAAAATCTTGTTTACATTACCCCAAAATATAAAGCTCGTTTGAAATGAAATAACTTGGTAGTCATAAAATTGTCATAAAAACACTCGTTCCCTTTGTCTGTCCTCTTTTTTATGGCGTGAATGAAAAACCCTTCACAAGAGAAAGAAAGCAAAAGAATTGGGTGTAACAATCGCAGAGAGGCAGAGACCTTGTCGTACTTCAAAGTGTACGCCAATGATGGGACAAAAAGTAAATTATGGAAATACGTCCTCATACACCTGAGGCTCTCCCTAGCAATTCAAATCACAAATAATTTGGAAATGTCATATCAAATCTCTCCTCCGTAATTTCTGTGAGTACCTTGACATACAAGTATCTTTGGAAATGAAACATTTGACGCCCGTATTCCTTTATAGCTTTACAGGTGTTTATAAACAAAGAAGATGACAAGATTATCATTCGATGGACGTAAGTGGTTCCTAAAGTGTTACTGGAAGGTAAAAATGTTATCGAAGTTCAACAGTGTTGGGCATTGAATTTGAAATACTATATTTGTGATTTGAATTGACAGGGAGAGCCTCATGTTTCGAAAATTTTTATTTTCTTGAAAATGTCTAACGATTTTGATTAAAATGTCATATGTTTGAGACATTTTTATGACAATTTCATCTTGAATTTTCTGGCTATAGGCCCCTGTAGTCGTATTTACTCTGGATGACTTTTATATAACTGGTAAAACGTTAGGGATAGACCAAGTCATACTACACAAAAATGTAGGTCTTACTAAAATACACAACATGTCTGAATAAATTTTCTTGTAGGTTGAACCATTTCGGAGATATTCCTTGTTATTTATACGAGTTTCGGAAAACTTAAAAACTTTCGTGAAATGGAACATCGTTGTTCACTTTTATACGTTAAGTGTGAAAAGAGAACGGAATCTCAAAGTAATGTGAATGCAGCACATCAGATTTTTAGAAATAACGTTTCAAAGTGTGTATACATCAATTTGGGACACAATATTTTAGCATTATTGAAGCAACTGTGCAACTAGAACAGGAGATAATGATACAAATATAAGTAACAGAATTGTAGACATGTGTTCCTAGATTAGAAAGCAGGAAGCCCAGTCTTTTATGCTGAAGTGCTTAAGGGAAAACTGCTCCCAAATTAGTCAGTTACTACAATCACAACACGTTTTGAACGTATGATTGTGTTGTAATAACACATTCACTTATTTTTAATTTATTTATTTTAATCATAAGTTTTCTTGTAATTGTTTCAATACTTTATATGTAATCGTAACAAGAAAAACGATGTTCCTCTGCCGTAGAATTCAACTTCGGAGTAATGTTTTGGAAATACAGCACCAGTGTAAGGGTTAGGCAGCAGACACATTAATCACACATTTTATTGTAGACTATAAAGGGCAGCATTTACGACAGACAACTGTTTTTATATCTTGGATTGTAGAGCATGCGCTCTGTTTACACGTGCATGAGAAACAAAAGAATTATCTTTTTTTGGCATCACTCGTAGTTTAGCTAAACTAAATGTGTATTTCAACAATTATCTAAATTATTGTGGTAAAAGTTTTCTTAGCAGCTCGTGAAGTGCGCCTGGTTCTCGTTTTATATAAATGACAAATAAATGAGAGACGAAAAGGTACTCCAGAAAGAATATAGAACTTACTAAAATAAGCGTGTACATTTGTAGTTCATTTAATATAAAGGAAATGCCCGGTTTCACTGAAGTCACCCAACATTACAATTTTTTTACTCAGGAGGAAGGGTGAAGGTTTGGAATGTCGGAGTTTTCCTTGGGACTCTTATCTGTGGGACGTCCTGGATCTCATGTGTTAGTTTCTTAGAAAAACACTCGACTGCGTTAAATAACAACTTATTTTCCCAAAACCATTTCAGTTCACTCGCTACCGTAATAATTCAAGTGTGAACAAGAATGTGTTTTCATGTTTCTATGGATCTTCATGTCTCAACAATTTGATTAGCATACGGTGCGAACAATTTGTCGCTATACGTCAAAAAGTAGTGTTGTTTTCACACGTCCAAGGGAGTTGTCTGCCTTTTGCCCGCTTTCCTTCAGCATACCAGCAAAACCACCCCTTTGTCTGAATCTTATTTATTCCAGGCACCGTAAGAGGGTACTGTTAGGTAAGGCTGTGTGCTGAATAAACAAGTTATGATCCTCACAGACAGTCTTTAAACCAGGTGAAATCAAAATTATATGGGAATGCTTGATATCCCACAGCAGGCTCGAAATGTAGTCGGTGCCAGACGTCAGGGAAGCTCTAGAAGTGAAAAAGCTGATCCGCTGGCTAAAACGGGTACTGAGTTTCCATAGTTTGAATCACTACACGTGCAACCAAAACTTCGCTAAAATATGTATCAGAAAAAACATCAACTCAAGTGGCAAACCTATCGCGAAGAAAGATAAGACAGGAACCTGTCTTTAGATCCATGCATCATTGCTTCATCTCTCCCGAAACTGGATAAAGAAGTCATTTCAGAAAACAACTGCATAAAGTAGATCTGTAGACCATGAAAGAGGACAGGGAAACTGTCTCGCCTATTTAATTTCCTTTTCTGGTGGGAAGAATATACCCCGTAGCACAACAGGCCATTCCGGCGACCTACCGTCCGACCGCTGCATCCTTCAACTCTGCTCATCACAGACATCATGAGTGGCATGCTGTATTGGAGGTGGGACGAGATCAGGTCCCGGTTCCTCCCGGCCGGTTATGCGGTCTGTTCGACAGGGGCCACTAACTTTTCAATCAAGTGGCTCCTCAGAGACCTAACGAGGCTAAGTGCACTTCGGACAAGGTCTCCCAACGGGAGAAAATCCCCATGCCTGTACCTGGAATTGAATCCGGGTCCCCCCCTATCTCCGGCGGCAGCACTATCACCGCTCTAAGGAGACGACTAAGGAAAATAACTATTTCTAAAATGAAGGAAGAGCTAGAAAAGGTTGTTGATATTGCTACCAAACCACTGCGACGTGTTTAGGGAACAGGTATGGGAAAGAAAACATGCATATTTTCCAATTAGATTGCACATGCATCCATCCATCCATGCGTCCGTGCAATATAGCCTCTATTGTCGATATGTCGATTCATATTGTCTATGTTCAAGTAATCACTCGCACCCAATTTTCCATTGCTCTTCATAATCCACATAGGAAAACCAAATCTTTATGGTACCTACCTTATATTATTTTTAAACAACCGCTTCAATCATTCAACTATTGACTCAAAGCCTTCTAAATTATTGTGTCTTACTAAGCAATTCTATTATTTACAGCTCTTGAATTGGCAGCAGTGTGTTATGGAAATCAGAGATACTGATAGCAGTATCTATTAGAAATTATTTTATAAATAATTCAATAACAATGTTAACCCTAGCGTTACCGACGGGAGGGGGGTACCTTATTACAAGTAACGTAATTTTTTTTAATTCTGTGTTTTAGTTTTTTAATTAAAGGCTTGCAGTTGATAGTTAGTGTGAATCACTGTTTCTATTACAAAACTGTGTAATTGTTTCAAAGTTTTATTGATTAATTTTTATGAGAAACCATGCAATGTCAAGGTGGTTGTAATATATGCCGTCGGCATAATGTAATTAATTTAAAAAGTAAAGAGGAACAGGAACCTATGGACTGAACGAAGCAGGTGGTCAATCAGGCACCAGATATGAGAGTGAGAAAGAGGATGATATGAAATGCAGGCGAAATCGATGATTTAAAAGATGAAAAAGGAGTAATTGGTGGAATGAGTGTGGAGGAAACCTGGGAATCAGGAGAAAACTCGCCCAGACGCCGCTTCGTCCACCACGAATAACACATGCAGGTCCCTGGGATCGAACACGGGAGGCTAAGTTGAGGAGTTTGGACTATAGCAAGTGGGAGGGGTAAGTCAGTCAGATGATCACAACACTGAGGTGACAAGGTACAGTCGACGTAGGAACATTGTGGACCAAGTTTTTGCATAAATTACATTCAGCGTTGTCAACATTTGCAGTAAAATATTCACTCCCAAATTCTTGTGCAAGCTCAGCAACAAGTGAATATTTCAATTTTCGTGCTGCAGGCATTTTACTGTATGGAACTAATGAACACATTGGAGAGGTACTATGATCTCTAGGCAGTGTGTTTTGTGCTGGCACTGTACCCGCACAATGACGTCACACTCTGCCCTTGTGGAGGTAACTTGCGATCTCCTCATTTGAGGAGAGCTATATAAAGGCTTGAAACCTAGTAATAAGGCTTGGCATAGTATCTAGTGTGATTCATAAAAAAGGAACAGTTAATGTTAAACATTACCTTTATAAACATAAGATATAATTCTCAATTTAAAATAAATTTACCAGTACTGGTCATAAAGTACCCCCCCCCCACCCCCCGTTGGTAGTATAAGTTCTGGCTTAGTATTGTTAGGGCTAAAACTAGCCCTGCTTCTTATTATATGCTGCAAAGCACGAAAGTATCCAAGTTACAAATCATGTTTGCCTATGTACATTAGATGTTTCCTGTATACACTAAAGCCTGGAGCCTGAAGCACTAGAGCTTAGACACAAGTCCAGGTTATAATGACATTATGTGGTGTATTTCAGTATTCCTTGATGCTAAATTTTATAGCACGGCACTCTCCGTTATCTCCAGAGTTCAGCCCCTGCCTTGCCGCGAGCGACCGGCGCTGGCTTGCGATAAATTAGGAGTAAATGCTTCGCTGCGTACTCGATTTTTAGCACACCCTAATCTATTCTTTCGACAATACCCCAAAGGCATCCTAATTGCTGCCTGTAACCGTTAAAATGGAGCAGAAAGTAAAGCGCGTGAAACATTTCACTTATATTGAGGCAGTATGTTAATGTAATTCCTATAATAATAGCAATAGTAATAAACATGGTAATAATAAAAAATAGTTATTGTTTATTATTAAACCGATTTTACAATGAATAAACCTTTTTCTGGCACCCAAATGTACAGCCTTTAACAAATTTGATTTAACATATTTTTCTATATATCTTCCTCTCTTTCCCACTCCCTCTTGGTCTCGTTTATTCCTTGGATTCACGTAATAGATAGCCTTACCTTCTTCCTCCTTCCCTGCGGTTCCCAATTCATGATCAGCTTTGGAAGTCTTCTATCTTCAATTCTCTTAACATGTCCATACCATTTAAGCTGCTTTTTCTCGATCAAACCTATAACTGAGTGTTGGATCTACATAATTTCTTTTATATGTGAATTTCTAATTTTTTCGTTTCTGGATATCGCTGCAGAATGTCTCCAATAGTCTCCAATTTTTTTCAGTTATAAATTCAAAGCCTATACATCATATGCATAGATCCTAATGCATCTGATTATATATTTTCTTTCAAAATGTGTTGGTCCATAGTATTCCATTTAGTTTAAATATAGCATTATTTCCTGTGTTGATCGTAGCCTATTTTTTTCTTGTTTTCCATCCGTTGTAATCCTAATTCTCAAATACTTATACTCTTTAGTGTTCTAATTGTCCCTAAATATTTTTATATTGTGCTTTTCAAATGGGAAGAGTTCTGATCTGCAGCCAATGAGATATATTTACGTGCACAGCCTTGCAACCTCATTACCACCACTCTTCTCACATTTCTTGGCGCGCGTCAAGCCTCACTTAGGGAGAAAAGAATATGATAATACAGCAGGACTCCGATTGGTTACTGGTCTGGAGGCACTCAAGGACAAACTGCTTCCCATTTGAAAAACACTATATAAACTATATTCTTGTATTAATTTTGTTGTAAGGTATTGTACATGTTCCAATAAATAAAAATGCGAATAAATATAGTAATAAGTTTTATTATTATTATTAATATTATTTTTGTTAAGCATATGGCATTTTAATTAAAATCATTGCAGCCGTTTTAAGAAAATAAACATTTTTGAAAACTTTTCCATTTAAACGGTAGTTTGGGATGAAGGAATTTTCTTCAAAATCTTTGTGTCGCATTCTTGAAAGATATCAAACTTAAATACCAACATGTTGGTGATATTAATGCGTGGGTAACGAGAAAAACAGGTTACGCATCGAATCGGAGTTATGCAGTAACGGTAGTCTGAAGGCTAACATTGAATACCATCATGTAAAACTGTGGTTCTCCGAAGACTTTCAATCGCTCCATAAACTGGATCCATAAGGTCCTGCGCTGACGTTAAAGGACTGCCATACACCACAGTCTTCATCTCGTGCAACTCCACAGAAATAGTCGACAGGTGTCTGATCTGGTGAACGTGCTGGCCATGGAAGTAGTCCACCTCTACCAATCGATCAGTTTGAATATGCGACGTAGAGGTGATACTGCAGATTTACATCAAAGTGTGCTGGAGCTCATTGGCCATTTCAGCAGCTGTGTCTGGTACGTGTCGCACTGCTGTTAAAACGATACTGTACTGGAAACCACACAAGTAACGAGTAGGAGTGCAACAAGGACTCTATGGAGGAACTTAACGCATGCGCATGAATGTTATTCCTCAGGTCGTTCATCCGCAGAAACAGATGGCTAAAGCACTGCATACCTTCCGTATCAAGGTACCAAAACGAATGGTAACAAATTGTCACAACGATTCGTTCTCAAACTTTGACGCTCTACAGCGTCCAAACCGTACATTTCATTTCAAGACAGGGGTTCCTATTTGAAAACCAATCGGTTTGCCATCCCGCACAACACACATATATGTGTGTGATATCCAATTAATGTCTTTGCCCTTCACCAGAGATGACAGAAATACTTCCATTAACAGTTCCAACTGTTCCGTATATAACAATCTGATATGGCACTCTCACTCACCATTCTTTATTCTTATATAGGGTCTGCAAACTATTCTTGCAAAGCTATATTCTTCTACGTCAAGTTAATGAAGATAAGTGTTTGGATAAATGGTATTAACACACCTTTCGCAATATCAAAAGGAATGGCGATGCTGAAAATTTAAAAAAAAAAAAAAAAAAAAAAAAAAAAAAAAAAAAAAAAAAAAACCATCGTACATAATGGCTCTTAGATAAACTCTTTGCATGACAACTAAATTGGGATAGAATATTCAAAATTATAAACACATTGAAAAATTCAAACCCACAATATCGTTTATCTCGGAAATGGCTTGCCAAAGGAGTTATTTGAAATAAATTATGCTTTTTAAAGAGATCCACATTTCTGAAGTATGTTTTGGTCTATTTCTTAAGTTTGCCCGTTATATGAGGGCGTGCACAATTCCTTCTGAATGAAGGGGATTTCACAGGCTATTTCCAAAACATAAAATTCAGGCACACGTCTTGTCGCACAAGCGTTGAAAGTGCTGCAGTAAATTAAACACAACAAACATACCTCTGCAACACAAAAGTTAGAGGCATAGTTGGCGTATAGTGGAAGGAGGTAAATACACACACCCCTATTTCACAAACGTTTGGGTATCGCTCCAACCCAAACTTACACAAATGGTAGTAAATGAATGAAATTGTTGCCGATGAACTCGTCCTTAAGGAAAAGCTGGCAATTTGACCCGAGAGGTTAAAGCAGGCATATAAATAGAACAAAAAACAATTCTTGGTCCACCAATTCAAGTTGTGATTCTCCGTTCCTGTACAATATTTTTCTTCTCCCATCACATCCTGCATTCAACAATGCATACTCAAATGTGTACCATATTATTATCAATATACATTCTGCCTATCTAAATACACTTATTAATTCTTTCTCTCTTGAGTATAGTTAAAGAAATTAGCGTTATCTTCATAGTAATTATTTTATCAGTTTCCAGAACACTAATGATTATATGTTCCAAAATGGCTTGGCCCTCTATTAAAACTTCAAAGCAGGGAGGCGTACATACTTTCCCATCATGCACATGTAACTCTCTACGATTTGAGCATTATTTATGGAATTTTTTATAAAAATATTCTAGCAATTGTGTTAGTGCAAATATGGAGGAAATTCCTTTAGAACTACAAAGCTATTTCAAACGGTTTCATCCTCCAAGCCGCTTCAAGTAGGGGAAGTAATGTATTCCACCCAAAAATTTGGTGTTGACGTACACCGGAAATATGTTTTGAGGCCCTTCTCAGCTCAAAAAAGCATTTTTAGGAAAAGGTGCGCGCGCGCGCGTGTGTGTGTATATGTGTGTGTGGGTGTGGGTCGGTGGGTCGGTGGGTGTGTGTGTGTGTGTGTGTGTGTGTGTGTGTGTGTGTGTGTGTGTGTGTGTGTGTGTGTGCGCGCGTGTCTTTCAAGGATGCGAGACGAAGATTTTGAAGAAAATTCCTACACTCTAAATTACCCTTTACATGGAAAATGTTTCGAACATTTTTATTTTCTCGACAATAGCTGTAACGATTTTGATTAAAATGCCATATGTTAAGAATTTTTAAAACAAATGAAATGTATATTTTGAATTTTCTGGCTATAGTTCACGTAGTCCTATGACTTTTGTATTTTCGGTAATCCATAAAAGATAGACTAAATTTTACTGTAGAAAATGTAGATCTCGTTAAAACGTAATTAATGTCCAAATGCATTGTTTTATAGAGTGAACCATTTCGGAGATATTCCTTGTTACTTGTGTGAGTTTTGCAAAACTTGTACATTCCACAAATGGAGCATCGTTACTCATTTTTGATAGCTTAGCCGCGCAAAGGGAACGGATTTTCAAAGCTCTAAAAGATTTGACTATTGCTCAAAGCCTACTGTATTCCCATATTCCCCTAGTATCTGCAAGAAAATGATAAGATAATTTCTGAAAACGTTTATCTCTATTAGCTTGAAGAAGATAGATGACTCTCTACTCTTGTACTAACTATTCTTACATGCTCTTATTCCTCTGAGTAGTTATATAAAATGAAATAAATAAAATCTTTGTATGTATAAATTTGTGTAACCCGCTAGTGTGGTTTTAACGCCATGTCAGTAGACAATAGCGTTATCTGCTGGTTTCAATTCTACAGGAGTGATGGTACATCAAGTCCTTAATAGAGAGCAAATGTAATAACCTTGCTAAATTTATAAACGGTGGGTAATTGCGTCACGATGACGTGCAACAGTTGCGTAAGTAGGTGGGCATTTGAGCAAGGCTCATAGGCAGCAGTGATGCACACAGAAAAGTAAATTGACCTGTCAAGTCCAGGTATGCTACAGCGTAATGCTGCATCTGGCTCGAGTAATAGTGGTCTCTTGTTACCAGAGGTCGTAAAGCAAGTTGAGACAAAAAAATTGTTCATACTGTGAAATTTTATTGTGCTGTATATAATGAGTCAGATTCTCCCTGTACAGGCAAATCCAATAGTTTGAAAAATGACAAATTCCTGATAAAATATATCTATTGCACGGGACAGACACAGCAGAAAGTATAATCACCATCTGTTTTAGTTACATGAATGAATTAAAGCCATCCACAGTAACCCAAAACGAGAAATATGAAGAGATACACAAGGGGAGGAGAGATATGGTGTGATTATCTCAAAAGGGAAACGGACAATATTGAATACGAAAGATGGTATACTATGAATAAGAGAAATGAAAAAATTACTGTAACAAAGATGACAAAATGCGACGTCCGTTTACTTTTTCTAACGCTTTATTTCCTCTAATTTTTACTACAAATGCACTGTTTACAGCCTTCCCTACTATTAAAATTCACAATTATTGTTCTTCGGATAATCTTTCTCGCCCTTTCAATGTCTTTCTCCAGTTTTGCTGTCTACTATATCTTTACTATTACGATACAATCACTCGACGACACATACGTACTCACTGACAGGCTGGCCGACTCACTCACGTAACTAAAACTAACTTTACACGACCACTTAAAGCTACTCTGACACCAAAAACTGACTGAACTGCTCACTGTCCTATTTATACTGAAGCGGGCGTAACCTCCTTCGAGTGTTTTCCCTGCAGGTATACAATGATTCAGCAAATAAGCTATTAGAGCTTGCTGGACACTACGGTGTTATCACGATGTTCGATCTCACTCACAGTCGCTAGTCGTCCTGTAGCCCCGGACCTCCTCCACGCATCGCCATCATTATTACGGTCAGGTACACACACAACCGTTCGTCGTATCCAAGGACACCCGGCCTCCTCTTGCTCGTGTATTGTTGAACCACCCAATATTACATTACAACAAGGCTTTGAATACGTGAGTAATTTAAAAATATGCGTATAATTAGTATCTTTGGAATGAAATCGTTTAAATGGAGTCAAAGAAAATAAAGTAGCCAAAGTATACAGAGTTCAAGGCGCTTTCCGAAGCAGCATCAAGGGATATCCACTCCGAGAGGAACGTGATACAAGAGAACAGATCTAGGAAACATAACTAAGGTAATGAAGATTTGTTCAGTTCTAAAATAAAAGTTTAACTAACTGAATGCTGAACAGGAGCATCTGAACGGACGGCCACGCGGCCTCACATTCCAAACAAACCTGCATATGCCCACACGTGGCGTGCGTCGAGATAGTAAAGTATTCACACAGGGATGGAAGACACTCACTGAGCTCTACGCACGTAATAGACGCATTACAGATAATTGCGTGAGAGAGGAGAACAAATTTAAACTGCTTTCTAACATGCGGGTTTAGACTCGTGTCAGCACGCGTAAAAATTTCAATACAAAACAACCAACAACGCCCATATACAATACACACGCTCGCGGACATTGGACTACGATATTTTTTAGCAATTAAACGATTATTGCATTTACTGTATCATATTACCAGAGCGTTTAGAAGGAGAAGTGTGATCACTGCTGTAGTTCATGTGTTCCGCCACACAGATGGCAGTGCAACTGCTAGTGCGGTACAATGCTAATACAAACATTAGGGTTTAGCAGGAGATTCAGCTGGAAAAGTAGCAAAGGAGAAGAATAGTGTCGTTTAACAATAACTAATTCACGTATGCACATTCTGACAGCCATTCACAGAAATTCAAGACAATAATGTTACCACTAGAATGCAAAATGGCATTAAAGGAATGAAGTAAAATATAATTTCCTGTGAATGAAGAGTTAACTTTTTTCGGGGATTAAATCCCCCAAATCTACAAACCCATCCACTTTCAAAGAATTAGAATCAAATCGAACTTCTTTTATCTTTACTTCGTTAAAAACTAAAATTCCATATCGTTCGTTTTCATTCTTATCTTTTAAAAATTCAGATACTCTATTTCCAGACATTTTTGACCTTTGATTAACTTTCTTAAATGTGATTTTGATGGAAGTCGAAGAAGATTGTGATTTAAACAATGTATGTATCCTTCGGGTGACTTGATTTTTAATAGCAGGCTATCTAAAGGAAATTCTTCATAATATTTCATGCCTTTCTCTTTAGTTGCCTTTGATATTTTCAAAATTGCATCCTCAATTGTTTCTTTTTACTTAGGTATTTTGTTCCATCACATTCATCGATATTGCTACTAGTTCCATTTACTTTACTTTCCTTTCAAGTACTTGAATCTTGGCATTGGATACTTTCATTTGGCATTTTAATCTAATTATGTTACGGTGTTGTTGATTTGACCTTTTCTTAAGTAGGCCTACTTTATTACTAAAATGTCTATTGGTAGCCCTTGCGAGGGGAAAACTAACAGTCGTATTTTGAAAGCCTTCTGCATGATTCCCACTGTCTTCTAAATTGGTATCTCTTTCAACCCTTTTTCATGGTCTCTGTGAAGCAAGTTTACGGGAATGTATTGGGTGTGATAAGTATTTAGGAAAATTAGGAAAAAGTAATCTCTACATTTTCTCCATTAACTAGAAACTTGTCTACCTTTATCAAAAGTTCTTCTGAAAAATGTGAATCACACACGTAAATATTAGATGAAAGGCACTTGTCCTTTCTTGGTACGGCCCTCTCCCATTTAGAAAACAGTAGTTTATATTTTGAAGGTGTAAAGAAATGTTTACGTTTAGATTTGTTATATCCAGATCTACAACCAGGCACTAAACACATAGGCATGTCGATTATTTCTATAAATTCACAGTTTCATAAGAATTAACAACAATTCATCGCACTGTAACAAACACAGCATCCATACACAACAATACTCCAATGCAATATCCAGCGAAACGCGCTGTAAATAGCCACACTAACGACTTTGCTGCCACCTGACGGAGGCGCCAGGTAGCTCTTGTATAATCATATGGAAGAGCAGTGGACTGATCACACTTTTTCTTTCTACTCGCTCTGATATTACTTTTGACCAATAAAAGGGCACGAAACAATCTGTTCAAACCAAACATAGCTGCTTATTCCCACGAAGTTTTATCTCTTTTCTAGCATATGTTTCTTTGTTTGTTGTGTAATTTTTTAAACGGGTAAAAGTGAGTAGTCCTCCAACTTAATATCATATCAGAGTAAAGTGAATGAAATGGGTGAAATGATGCTCAAATGAGCCCGAGGTCCATAGAGCTTAAAGTTACCCGACATTCGTCTTTTCACGATAAGGGAAAACCTCGGGGAAAAAACCTTATCCGGATCTAGGGACCTCGATATCACGATACCACCACACCACAGAAGTGGGCTAGGGCTGCTTATAATACACCACTGCCATCTAGCGCGATATTTTACAAATATAATATAACAATACATTTATGTTTCTTTCTTCAAATCTTTACATACTTTCTTCGACCTAAAAATACACCACGACTCCATGGGGAACTGAAATGAATTTGAGTTCAATCCCATTCTCAATACGATCCGCCTTTCCAACTGAATCTGCGTTTCCATGCAGTATCCAATCCGGAATGATGACTCAAGTGAATTTCAATTGCCATGGAAATGTAGTAATAGTCAATTAAATACGGAGTTTTTATTTTCTCTAAATAAATCAGATAGTGTTTCACTTGCAGATTTAACGAAAAAATGAAGGGCTTTAGTGAGATTATTGTCAAAAACACCATTCATTGCGAGAGTGTAATAAGTCATGACTAGCGTTTTATGGCTAGTTAAATTGTTTTATAATACACATACCTTTAAATTTTAACAACAAAATATTTATAGGCTTAACTTCTTTTGACCCCTGGTGCCCTTACGTCAGTGATGCAGATCAACTTTCTTTTCCCCTGCACACGAAAAGAGTACAAATCCCAAGTATAAAAAATTTAAGAATCAGCTAAAATAAATCGGCATGCATTTCAGAGAAGTTTCATATTCTGACTACTTCCCTTACATGGAAAGATAGCATCAACTCACCTGACATGCGTAGTAAGAGCGACTATGTCACTGGAAAGTAAGCATTTCAAAACAAGAATTCCTCGAGAGTCAACTGCACTCTGAGCTTCCCAAAGGGGGCAAAAGCAAATACTGTCACGGAAGTGACGTCATAAATATGTTCCTATGCGATAACCAGAAACAAATGGAATTGCCATAAATTACAAAATACAATAAGCAGTAGAGTCCTGACATGTTGCACTCACATGACTTTCTCTATTTTTGACTAACTATAAATACAGAGTCTTATGCCTCTATCTTCTTTATGTTAGTCGAGATAAACAATTGCAGACATTATTTTATTGCTGATTTTCTTGTAGGTGCAAGGGGAATATGGTAGGCTTTGGGAGATAGTAAAATCTTTTAAAGCTGGTCGCTATATGAAGGCTTTGAAATTCCCTTCTCTTTGCACGGCCAATAGAAAAAGAAGTGATTAAGCATCTTCCATTTGAGAAAATTATAATTATTGCAAAACTCACACAAATATCAAGGAATATCTTCGAAATAGTTCACTCCACAAAAAATGTATTTGGACATAACTTGTGTTTTAACGAGACCCACACTTTTTGTATAGTAGGATGTGGTGTATCTCTTACGGCTTATGCAAAAGTCATGAAAAATAAACAGAACTGCATGCCCTATAGCCAGAAAATTCAAAACATACTTTTAATTTGCCATAAAAATATCTTAAACATATGGCATTTAAATTAAAACTGTTAGAGCCATTTTTAAGAAAATCAAAATTTTCGAAACATTTTCCACGTAAACAGTACTCTAGAGTAGAGGAATTTTCTTCGAAAACTTCATGTAGCATCCTTGAGAGATACTAAATCAACTTTGGTTTTTAACCGACTTCTCGTTTTTGAGATATGCTGTTCAGAGACACACACGTGCACGCACACACCTTTTTCTAAAAATGCCTTTTTGTGGATTCTGGGGGGCCTTAAGACGTGTATTTCGAGTGAAATCTCAACATCGAACTTTTGGGTGGAATACTAACTTATCCTACTTGGTATACGCAGCAGAGAAAGTAAAAATGTAATAAGAAAGCAAGGCTGTCCAAAACTCCACAACTTTTAATTAGTATGTGCAGAAATTCGTGAGTATGAACTTAAACAAAAAGTCGTGAGTAAACCAAGTAAGTGACACGGCTGTGTCATGTATTTTAATATCGCTTATTATAGTAGTGCCTATTGTAGTAAGACGACTTAAGCTAATATTTAGCGTTTGAATAGTAAATAAGGCTTTAAAAACTTTATTTAATAAACTGGCGATCAAGTTATATGTTCTGATGAGAGTTGCTAATGCTAAACGCTTTCTAGCTCAGTAATATAATGGTAATACAAGTATGGAGCGAAAAGCAAAATTTGCTTTGAGGCAGGAATTGTTGTTTCAGATTATTCATTTCCATCCTCAAATTCTGTATCTTATTATGTATTAGACTATTTTGTGATATTCGGAATACCCCTCCCATCCAGCTACAGTTTTAGGATGTTTTCTTATATAGGAAAACAATCGCATAAAGATTACAAAAATGGTCGTCTTCCTGCAACAGAGTATGTGTAATGTGAACCTGAGAAACTCCACACGCACGCACCGCGATAGCTCAGCTAGAAGCCGCGCGAACGTTCTCGATTCCTGTTGTTTTCACCGACTCATTGTTTATGGTCACGTACACACACAGTAGCGCGAGGCAACCCGGCTTTTAACGTCTCTACCCACTGGCATGTGGTGTGAAATAGCTTGACCCTGTCTATCCATTGTTGTACGATGACCCAGTGTGACAAAACGCACAAGTGGCATCTGTAGGACCAAACTGGAATCTCCTATTGAAACTTACCAATGTATTATTTACGCAAGTCGCCTCTTAAAGTCAATAATTAGATCACCAGGAAATTTACGAAGATGCCACACAATAACTTTCAAATATCACCCATTTTTATTTCTTATCGAATGAGGAAACTAACTTGGAGATCTGGGATCCAATTATATCAGCTCGAAGAAAAAATGTAAATTGATCTGTATCAACAAATATAACATCAGTGTATGTAATGATCATAATTTTAATTGGCATTGCTTCGATGTTGTTATAAAAAATGTGAAAAGTTGTGGGGAACTTTTGCATCTCTCTTCACTGTTTGCACCCAACATGTTCTTCAATAACTAATTGGACGTATCAGCCACTGTTTAGTACACACAATCTGAAACACGTAGCAATGCACAGCTTACATTGGCATTTATAAAGAGGCGTTTGTGGCCATCCTGTATGAATGTATAGGGAATGGCTCTTGGCTTTAAAAAATTGGATGTAAAAATAAATTAGTTTACCTACCATATTATTTTGAAATATAGCTGGTGGCTCTTTAATATCACCGAGAGCCACTTTTTAAATAAATAAATTGTTTCATTTACATTTTCTGCAAAATTACACAAAATTATAGGATAGTACCCTTGGGGCCAATTATTAAACCAATATCATGGGAAGCGAGATGATATTTGTTTACATAAAGCAAATTGTATATATAAGAATTAAAACAACATATGTTGACTTATTCCAACTATTATTAAAATTTACTCAAAATGAATTGTTATTTGAAGCTAATTTCTGTCACAACAAGCGGCCAAGAGGGTTCCACACTTAAGTCCTAGTCATTTGGCAGTAAAATAAACCCTGTATTTCGTCCTTTGTCATATTGATGCATTGTAGGACATAAATAGGACATTGTTTCGGCATCAAAGTGCTTAAAAGTGCCCGTGACTTACCTATATATTTCTATATGAATAATTTAGCAATTGAAATTTTATAAAATTATGGCAGTTCAGTCCTTATGTATGGAAGCGTGTTATGGATATTAAAATAAAGAGAAATAGAAAGTAGACTTTTAAGAAGAATTAGGATGCACCAGACGAGATTTAGTAAGAAATGAAACAATTCGAGAGGAATTAAGCTACACAAATTAGGAGATCAAATATAAGAAAATATGCAGAATTGGAAAATGACTGAAGAAAGAATACCCGTTTTAATAACCAAATACAATCATCGTCAGACGTATTAGAAGAAGATGGGAATAAATTGTTGGAATACGAAGTTGGAACTGGCAAATCCCTGAAGTGCAGAAGGATTGTTCAACGAAAAAGCAGTGAGAGTGTCACAAAGCATTCATTTCTTCATTTAAATTTTGGTCAGTGAAACTGAACGCCCTGTGTTACATTCTTTGTTCAGAAGGAAGGTTGTCCGAGCATTACAAGTTGTACCCATAATGCACCGACCGCGTGGTTAACTCCACAATCACTAGCTGTGAGATATACTGGATATATTACTGCTATTCGCACCACGTTACGTTCCTCGTGGTTTACGCCACTTGCCATATAACGCAATGATACGTAACGGCACTGCTGCTGCTTTATGAGCATTTCGACTTAATGGCAGGTACCGGCTGCAAAGCTATAGTAAAAACACGTTTTGTAGGAAGAGAAAGGCTTGTGGTCGAAGCCGGAGTTTCAACGACACCACATTCTGGCCCAGGCAAGTTCAATTGCACAGAAAGTGATCTGCTACCAAATGCAATTCTTTTGTTTCTATTTCTCATTGTAAGAAAGGGAATAGGAGGTTCAAAACACTGTTTTATTTTCGGAAATATATTCCAAATTGATGTTTCTTATTTATTTTTGGAAAGTTAAGTATCAGATGAGTTTTCTATCCTTCGGCCATATATTAAGTAGGGATTCTACATGATGAGTGTAATAAATATGTCCAATACAATCAGTCAATAATGAGACGTATCACCGAAAAAAAATAATTTATGTGAAATATTTGAAGCCATCTAGCTTTTTGACAAATAGACATAAATGGTTTATGTATTATTCCTTGTCGCGCAAACATTGTCTAAGAAGTTATTTAGTGTCTTTTTATCTTAATTTGGATAAATTTGGTAGCAATCAAATTAAAATGTGATGCAAATTTTGATTTCTAAGCGAAAAGTGGCAACACCAGGTCGCGTGTTCTCACCTTGGTTGAACGGCAAGCTCATCCGGATGGACAGAAGGTTAGGAGACGTATCGCCTGACAGTATTAATAGTGAGGAGGGAGGGAAGGGCAGGCGACAAATTCATGCATCAGACATGAGCATTGCTGGGTGGGGTGGCAGCTTCAGCTTGCATTTATGACAATAAAATCATTATTTTGAGTTCAGCCTGATATCTAAAAAAAGAACACAAATGTGTTAGGAAAATGAAGAGGAAGAGTTTTATTTATTTGTGTATTAGAAGCAATTACTTTTGTTTTAACTCACAATGGGTAATGCTAATGTGTATTATTGCGAAAATTTGTATCACTTTATCTCAGTATTGTTTTAACTCTAAAAGACGTGGTTTTCATTCTTTCAGTTTTCTCCTTCTTTAACTCTGAAGTTAAATCATACATATTTTTTATTCGTGTGGTTTTTCCGAGATAGTGGCCTCTTTAGCGGTTCGGTAGACGCGCTGGGCGAGTGTTTTGTTTACATTTGACCGTAGGCTGGCTTCAAAGTACACACTGGTCGGGTATTTATATTTCTTACACCTGCATTTATTAGCCAGGTTATTCTGGTCGAAGCAGTACCTTCACCCTGTCCTCTGTGATCTAGGGATAATACGGTGGTTGCCGAGGTCAAGGGTTCAAACCGATGGAAGGCGATGGACTTTTGCGACAAGAAATGGACTTTTGCGACAAGAAGGAGCAGGATGAGATGACAAATTATCAGAGAACTTGCTCGATACTTGGAATGATTAACATCAGCAAATACCCATGCTCAACCACCTCAACATTCCACGCTTCGTCCTCGCTGAAGGAGCACTGAAGAATGTTGAGATACATGGCTTCTGTGACGCCTCCCAGACTGCCTATGAGACTTCTGTGTACATACAACCTGTGAATCAAGAAGGCAAGGCCCTAGTAAGACTTTTGTGTATAAAATCAAGAGTTACACCCGTGAAGCAGGTCTCTATTCCCCGTCTGGAATTATGTGGTGCCCTAACTTTGGCTCGTCTTGTCAAGAAATTACTTGCATTCCTACGTACAACCTGTAATAATGTGCAGTTTTGAACAGCTCCAGAAATCGTACTGGCTTGGTTATTGCATATCCCACGAAACACCCGTTAGATTGCACAGCACATGGGATTTGAACCCGGGACTTTCCGAATGTGAGCCGCACACATTACCACGGAACCATCTTGCTTGGTACAGACATCTTCGTCTCCTTTAATTTCTACACGATGAGTTTCGTAGAAACCTAAACACACTAAATAAAACGGTGTTTGTCTAGAAAACCACCTACATATCTGTATCTTAGTTTTTACTTCCTCCATTTGTGCCAAAGCACTATCGTGTATAAGGAGAAGCATAATACTCTGTACTGCTTTGTTAGGGATGGTCATAACTCAGTCCCCGGTAAGTGAGTTGCTTAGCAATGCAGATATGTGTTGCATGTAATCTAATGCATCGGGGGCACCTATTCTCTTTCTCCACTTGTAAAGTTGAACATGCTTCGCGCATCGCTTACCCACATACAATCGCGCTTTGCGTCTACTCGGTATCCTTTACAGTAGCACTATTTATCTACCTAATGGACGATAAAAGCCATAAAGTGCCGCTACTCTCTATAAACTGCAACATCACAATGGCGCGCATCTAACAAAAGACGGGAGCATAACGTTGGTAAACATTAGCATGTAATTGTGTGAAAAGTAGGTCTTCAAGTCAACACTACAAAGAGTAATCCTCTCTCCTCACTGCGGATGTGTGCTATGGTGGGTACAATACGAGTGTTTTTTTTAGGTAAAAAGGGCTGACCCACTGGAAAGGCTTCAAATCGAAAGCCTTTGTTCATTTTCTCTTTATTTCATCATCCTGTGTAAGCACTATATATTCTTCCATGCAAAAATATAAACAAGAATGTTTGCATAGACGTTCTGAATAGCTTAGTACCATTAATATAATGTGTAAAAACACGTCCAATACAATTATTGTCAATGAAGAACAGCTGCGCCGAAAAAAAAGAGTTGTATCAAATACTTGGAGCCATCTGGCTTCTTGACGAATGAATATAAATGATTTACTGTTTCACTAACTGTTGCTATTCTGTAATATCCTTTTATTTCAACTCGAATTAATTTAGTCACAATTTAATGGTAACTCGACGCTGCCAGATCTCTTAGAAGTTAACTTTGTAAGACATATTAACATAAAATTGTGACTAAATTCACTCGAATTAATATTATAATAATATATCATTACTGTTCTTATTATCTTCTCTAACCTGTCAGACAATTTATCATACATAGGTCTGTGTTACAACAGAATTCTTTCGTTCGGTTCATCTACTTGACGAATTTCATTACTTTATGCCTATATGTGTACTGAACTAGTAAAACAAAACAGAAACGGCTTTTCTACATTTAACTGATGTAATCTTAAACGTAAAAGGAACAAAACTATATTTCACAATATAAAAAAAAAAAAAAAAAAAAAAAACCAGGACAGATAATACAACTGGAACAGTTAGAGGTCTAATTGACGAGAAATTATAAATAAGCAACTTATATAAACGATAAAACACAAGAGAATTAAACTGCACCTTATATTTAATGTTCTTTTTATTTATTTTTTTTTATTTATTTATTTATTTTTTTTTTTTTTGTTCGCCAGCCTATGAATACTGGAGAAATATTTCGACTGCCTTGTTTCTAAGTACTACATTGATTTTCATCAACAACGCATATACATGTATTACTGTGCCAAACGTTGAACTGAACCACCACTGCTATCCGCTACTGTGACTCATCAGTCGCTGCTCGGCAAGCAAGCTCTTGACCCGTTTACTGTCCACCACTCTAAAGTGGTATGCCTGCCGGTACCTGGCCGAAATGATTACCTTAAATAATACAGTTAAATAATTTACAATTAGAGTGCCTCTGTAAAAGTTATACCAAAATGAGCGGAAGATCTGAAATATGTGCAAGTAAACTCTGAATTTAGAAAAAAGGGTTTGATCCCAGGGGCCCGCATGTAGTATTCGTGGTTGACGAAACAGCGGTTTTGCTGGTTTTCTCCGGGTTATCCGGTTTCCTCCGCCACTCATTCCACCAATTGCTTCATAATCACCTATCCACTCATCGATTTCGTCTGTGTTTTATATCATCTTCCTCACTGTCATACCTAGTGCTTGGATGACCACCCGCTTCCAGGTCTTCATTCTTTCCGGTCCATAGATTCGTCTGCTCCCCGACAGGCGTCTGACCCTAAGACTTTGTAAGTCTTACATAAAGGGAGGGTAATCAGGTAAAATAAAAAAATAACAATCTATTTATAATTCTATGATTGCATCAATAACACTATCCTTGAGGGCAACAGGTATATATATATATATATATATATATATATATATATATATATATATATATATATATATATATATATTACAGAAAAGAAATATTGGTTTTGCATAACACCTGCTTTACTCAAAGTGACAACACCAAAATTTTGATACGTAAACAAATGTGCTTACTATTAAGGCGATATTTCTGTGTAAGGCCGCTAAAATAGCTTAATACAAAATTATAGAGGCGGCGGAAAGGCCTCCTAAACCTACGAATGGTAATTATAGTTGGTAAAGTGTAGATTCAATTGTCTTCTTTCCATGGCTTGGGTACGCGTCATACCGAAAAGACGAAATTATCACAAATTTAATAATTTGTTTGTGTAAAGCGTTATTTAAGACGAACATTTTTGGTGATGAAAGAACGCAAAAATAACGACACACAGAACAAGTGTATAATCAGTGAAGCGGCATGAAATAGAAAGAAGAATATGAGCTTATAAAAATATATAGTCCGTGTTTGTGGAATTGTGAACCCCATATTGTGATGCAAGAAGGACGCCAGGGCATTAAACTGTGTTTTTATTTCAATATACATATAAGCACACAAATTACAAACATTTAACGTGGATCTATAGAATAATCATTTCTGGGTCTATAGCAGCATTGTAATGCTTTGTGGAAACTAACAAAGCAAACTTATTTATTTTAAGATAGTATGAAGCAAGGATTTTGTCCTTATTAAAGCCAAATAAAGAGCGGATCTTCTGAAAGAAAGTGGTCACTTTGAGTTACATGATCTTTACTAACCTCGTCAAACCAACGTAGTAATGTGTCGTAATCAGAGCTCCTCTCAATTCTTCTTTTATTATCAGCAGATGTCTGCAAATATTATTATTACGATTAATTATTATTATTATTATTATTATTATTATTATTATTATTATTATTATTATTATTATTATTATTATTATTACTATTATTACTATTACTATTACTATTACTATTACTATTACTATTACTATTACTATTACTATTACTATTACTATTACTATTACTATTATTATTATTATTATTATTATTATTATTATTATTATTATTATTATTATTATTATTATTATTATTATTATTATTATTATTATTATTATTATTATTATTATTATTATTATTATTATTATTATTATTATTATGAAATTATTTGTGGTGGGGGTATTAGTGATAGTAGTATGCTTCTGGTCATAAGTTGTAGTATTTCAAACAAAAGCAAATAAATAACTACCTAGAAAGTATTGCAAATATAGACAACGTGATAAAAACCTTAGATTTTTTTAAAACACTCATAATATATAACATTAGCGTTGCTTAAATGTACAACATATAGAATAAAACGTATATGGTGTACTTATGCAATAACTGTGACGTAAAAGGTCGCGCGGGTGCCATTTGTCACCCAAAAGCACACAGGTGGATATGATCAGATCCATTACAGTGGAACATAAGCGCTACATTATGGCATGGTCAAGCACAAATACTGTCATTTAAGTAATCAGTTAAGACTTAGGTGTTTTTCATAACACTATATTTACTACATTCAGTTTCTGACTGACGCATTTGTTCACCCCTGTTGAGATGTTCTCTCCAAGTTAGAAATACTTTTGAGAAAGAGTCATACAACTTACAGTCATAATGGGTTTAGAAAGTTCAGTTATAAATCACACCCCTTCCTTGCCATGGTTTAGCTTCTTGTGTAGCATCCTGTGGGAACGTTGACTTCCTCTGCGAGAATTGAGTTTGTGAAGAGAGTGCCAGGCGGGAAGTTTCCCTTATTACCTTAACTATTGCCTGAGGAACTGCAAGGTACCAACTGATCACATTTCCTGTACAAGAATCAGTTCCTTCATCAGCACACAATATCTCGTGAAGCCCCACTATATGTTTACGTGCCATTTCCTGGGAGAAAACCATTCACAAGAGAGAGAGAGAAAGCCTTTGACACGTTGCATAACCGACGTAACAAAAAATTTCCTGCTTGATGATGTGCGACAGAACGTTAGTTTGTGCAGTTTAGTGCAGTTCTGCTAATTGCATTCACGGGAAAATAGAGAAACTGTGAAATTTGCAATACCTAATCCGCCAATGAATGCATTTAGTGAGCACTATTTCCAAAGTCTCGCAAAAAGCTCGGTTTTGAGGTTTAGCACAGCGCAGCAATTCCAACATAAAAAACAATATCTGTTGCACTCGCATGACGTTCTCTCCTCTTGTACTAACTATATTTACAAACTCTTATTCCTCTATCTTCATATTAGTCAAGGTAAACATTTACAGAAATAATATTATTACTTATTTCCTTGTAGCTTTAAGGGGGATATGGTAATACAGTAGGCTTTGAGCCACAGTCAATGTTATGTGAAGGCTTTGAGATTCCATTTTCTTTACACGGTCAAGAGACTAAAAAACTGAATAACGACCTTCCATTTTGGGAAAGTGTACCTATTGTACAAATAATAAGGAATATCTCCAAAATGGTGCACTCCACGAAAAAAAAAAAAGAAAATTCAATTGGGTATAAATTGTGTGTTTTAGCAAGATCTACATTTTTTGTAAGGTAAGATTTGATCTATCTCTTACGGTTTACCAGTTATGCAAAAGTCATCCAGACAAAACAGAACTAGATGGACTATGGACCGGAAGTTCAAAATATACATTTCATTTGCCATAAATGTGTAATTTTAATCAAAATCGTTAGCCATTTTTGAGGAAATCAAAATGTTCGAAAAACGTTTCATGTAAAGGGTATTTAGAGTGGAGGAACTTTCTTGAACATTTTCTTATCGCATCTTAGAACACACAGAGAGACAGACACAGACACAGACACACACACACACACACACACACACACACACACACACACACACACACACACACACACACACACACACACCTTTTACTAAGAACGCGGTTTTTATTCAGGGGACCTCGAAAGGTATATTTCCAGTGAAATCTTGGCATTGAAATTTTAGGCCCAATAGAATACTTGAGGCTAAATGCGGACAGTATGGTCATAGAACATTTTAGTACGATCAAATCATTACATGAAGTAATAAACAAGATTAAAGTTAATTTTGGTGGTTAAATCATTCAGGACGACCAGAGCATGCAACTTATTGCGTTCAAGACCTGAAAATAAATGTTGCTAAATTCCTCGAGTGTTAAGTATTATTTTGTAGGTGTATTCTCATTGAGTTCTTAAGGGATGCCCAGCAGATGTGAAACATTGAATTTGATAGTTAATGAAAGAATTCATAATTAAAGAAAATCAATAAATAAATGTAGAGTATAATAATAGTGTTATTGTAAAATTAATATATTTTTATTATAATACATATAATATAAATACGGTGCAAATAAGTATTCTTGAGGGCTGATGTTGGTAAAATTATTCAAATATTGCAATCTTTTTCATAAAAAATAGTTTACTGTACTGGGAATGCATTTCCGAAGTTTCATCTTTCTATAATCACTTTAAATATTAACAAATAACTTAAATGGCAATGAATGTTACTGTGGCACGCACCTTCTTACTTCCTATTTAAAACAGTTTGCAAGTTGTGTGTTTCTTGCTGTTTTAACTGTCAGTTTGTACAGGTAACAAATTTGACAGTTTGATAGTAAAGGTCCTACTGAATAACACAGTAGAAGAGAATTCCAATAAATATTTCAGTTAATTCATTCGAGTAAAATCTCACCATCGTTTATCAGGAATAATAAAGTAACAGCAAATTATTTTTTATTTAATAAATTCTGCTCCACAGGTTCATGTGTTTTATTTTCCAAATAACTCGTAAACATTTTCAATAATATATCTCAGGTATTTTTGATAAAACGCACCTTAGTGCTGTTAGATAGCAAAAACCATAATAAAACTCAAAGCTATAAAAAATCTGAAAAACGTAACCTAAATAAGTGCTTATTCAACTTCAGTTTTCCGAGTCAGAAAATGTAGGAGTTAAAAATAATCACCCCCAAAAACTATTTATATCTACGTCTCACCTTAAGATAGATCCTTTATAATGCAGTTACGGAATTCCATTTTATGTTTGTTCTGTGATTTCTGTAATAGCAGCTTTTGAAGAAGCATTAAATGGTATTAAAGAAATTATTAGCCGATGGTAACAGAGGTATATAACAAAAGTACTCGATACTTACACACTCGCAAATATAAATGTGAATGGTGATTCAAGACACAGCCCACAGACTATAAACATATGGGGCAGAGAGACTATTAATAAACTCTGCTGCATGTTGGAAATACTTACTTGTGTAAACCGCGCTGCAACACGTCGTAGGCCATAAGGGGACTATGAGCTATATGGAGAGGGACTGATAATGAATAGTAATAAAATATAATTATAATTAAATATAATTAAGTGCACCTCTTTAATTTGGAAACGAGAGCTAATTCGAGTCTTTTATTGTAATTGTTGTTATCTGTGTAATAGATAAAGTTAAACATTTATTTCATCTCATTAAAAATTACACTAGCGAACAGTGAAAATGTAAACAGGAACAATGGTAATGGCATGGAAGTAGTGATTATAAATAACGCATCTTAAAACCCAAAATTGGATAGTTGCCAGATTTTGAGGTCCACAGTTTGAACGCCTCCCGTTGAAAATGCCTCTCATACATCTTGATGACATAACACAGTGCTAGACAGCGCCTACAGCATGAAATCCAGAGGCAGAGAAGCAAATCCTCCCCTTAAAGGACTGACAGAGCTGGAACACCTGCGTGGGTTACCACATTATGATAATGCACTGCCACTCATCATTTATCGCATCAGTGACTGCCTCTACCACGTTTCTCCTTGCATTACTCTGCACTTTGGTAACACGCATCTCACACCAACTAACCTAAAACAACTCTGTTTAACACGGTGTACCATGAAAAAACTCAGTCCTTCTTTCTTCAAAATTAAATTTTAAGTGCTTCAAAAGTAATCACAAAGTTTGTTTTTTGCCTGTATTGTAGTAACTACTAGAATTACAAGCATTCAAAGTCTACACATTTAATAGTACGCATTTTTAATGTGTTTTCTGGGCTGTTAGTGTTTCTTCACAAAAAAGCCTTTCACTTCAAAACTATTTGATAGAATTGCGTGAAACTTGCTGCTAATGTATCTAGATGCATGCTTGTTAACGTGAGCCACCAACGTTTGCATGTGACGCCAGGTTCGGCGCACAACAATGGCCGGGCTGCTTCCACCATATACAATGTGTTACCAGCTGATGTTTCCTGGGAGGAGTGCAGCGAACCAGTACTTCAGTAATCAGTTCTGCAGCAGCATTCGTGTCTCTAATCGCGCTTACGATAATATTGCCAAACTTGGAATGTGTATTTACGCTATATCAAAACAAATAAGTCACTCAAAGTAGCAGAACTTAAATGTTTTTAGTTCATGCAGCACATTTGGCTTATAAAACATGAACGATATTTTCAAATACTCACTGATTAGTTTCTGCCTTTTTTGTATGTTTTCAAAAACACTGGCACTCTGTTTCAGTCACAAGTGATATACCCTCGAGGTTATATCGTACAATTCCTGTAAGGAAAAGTCACCTGTCTATTTGTTTTACCTTGGCTCAAGTTAGTTCTATGGGATTGAGATCGCACATATATAGAGACAAGCAAACGACAGTGTGGCCCATTGAAACCCAAAATATCTCTGCTTTAAGAGCCTCTTTAGGTTTGTTTCAATCATCATGTAAAGATCTGTTTTATACATGGAATTGTCACGCTGAACCCTGTGCTCAGCAACCACAATATAAGAGCAGATTTCACACCACTCCTAGGAGGCGATTTATCTACTTATACAATTCTCATTCCTTAATCCCCGTTTTCTAAACTTTGCAAGATATGGCGATCCCAATCCTGCAATTATTCCAGTATTGCGATAACATGTAAAGTGCACAGAACAACACAGTCCTCCTTTTGGACTGTTGGACTGACTGTCTGATAAATCCATTTTAATGACGAGAAAATAACGAGGACATTGCATAACAACAGAAATGCGACTCAAACCATTCTTCCAAAAATAACAAAATACATGGCTCCCTATACTGCTATATTTATTACCTATTTTAAACGTTTAGACATATCTTATATTCACATTATCTTCTCTACTCTCCTATGTACTTCTGGACATTCGATATAAACTTTCATTACAATTATGTAGGCTCTTTTAGATATAAGAAGGATAAAAGAGCGGTGGTCAGAAATTTAAACAGTGGGTCGCTTTACGGCTTTGAAATTTAACGCCGTTTGCATGATTACAAGAAGTTATTTTAATCTGGAAAAATGTGTAATTGAAAATTCAATAAGTAAGAAAGAATATGTATAAATATTTACGTCAAAAATTACTCTAATATAAATTGTGAGCTTAAACAGATCTGAATTTCTGTACTAATGTTTAGTGGTTTCTTAAGGTGTCAATCATTATGAACAAGTGTAGGATTAGGTCGTTAAGGCCTGTTCCTAGTGAGCTCTGTAAATGTTCCTAGTTGTGCCATCTCTTTCTTGGTCTTCCAGGGTTCCTTCTGCCATGTGGTAGATAGTTGTAGGCTAAACGTGGGAGTCGGTGAGGAATCATAGGTTGTAGATAATTGAACCAGTTTTAATCATAAAAGTAATTCAGGATACATGCTATTGCTAGAATATTCAAGATATTTTTAATGTAAATAGCATAAACATATACCATTTCATATTTAACCGAGCTTTCGTTTGTAAATCCCCTTCACAAACAATGGAAAGAGAGAGAGAGCATGGAGATTTGTTAGGAATGCCTTCCTTGATTCAAGGAATTTCAAAAAGTGTATTTTTGGTTAAATCTGGTTATCGAATATGCTTGCTACCTATAGGAACGCGAAAAAGTGAAATGGCAAAGTTTGCAAGTTTAACATAAATGTACGTTTAAAATGCTTTAAATGCTTGTAACGTGCGTGGCTGAGACTCTCGACTAGATCAACTACAGTAGAACGCAGTTTGGGAAGACGTGGTTTCAAAGAGTTGCAGTGATTATCAGGGAGCGGGGTTTTAGTAAGAAATCCATCAAGTTAACCGTGCACCTACAACGGGGAGTAGAAGCGCCAGCGACCTTGCAGTGCTCTTGTAAACAAGTATACTGGAAGACAGCACAGAGTACACCGTGCTTGAAAAGTAGAAATATCAGGGTTAAGAGGCGTTACTGGGCAGCAAATAATGAATGTTTGCCCATTTGAAGCGCTCAATTAACTTCATTTGTATTAAGGTTTTAATGTCTAGAATTTTAGCTAGCGACATCATCGTGAGCGGTTATTGCAATATGCAATAACGTACATATTTCCTAAATTTATGGAAAGTAAGTCGTATCCAATTAGCTCGCAGAAAGTTTTTCTATTTTGAAACACTACGTTCCAGACGTAACAGGAGAGTACAAAAACACGACTCTGTGGCTCTGAAACTTGTTCTATTGTCTTAATATTCTCGAGCATTTTTTATGCACATGACTTAATATGTTATTGTTGTTATTATATTACTGAAATTCTTCTCAATGTACGAAAGACCTTCAAACAAGACTGGTGTAATTATTTGCTTCACTGCACGTATTGCGACGTTTTTCTGCACGTCACAGACTTTTGTTATGTTTACAGTTCTGTGGTAATATTGAGTATAATATACTGCAGCCTGTAGGCATGTCCCCACCGAGTTACATTTGGTTGTGGAGGCAAGGGAATTCCAGGTGCCATCTGTTTAAGTATCTTGATTTTGGAGGGTGTTGGCTATACAAGCATTTACATCCGGAAAAGAGCATATTTCTTCCGCACTCGGTGGAGGCTATGTGCTAGACAAGTTTTAATTTTGGAAATGCTTACTGTATTGCTGTGGCAGCTTTCTTCATGTAGTAACTCCCGTTCGTAAAAAGTGGTAAAACATTTTGTGTTATTCGACAGACACCATACAGAGAAGAAAACAGATAACAACTAAATATAACATACGATTGTCGCAAGTAACAGGCTGTTGTGTAGGGGTGGGCGTGTTATTTCCTCAACCCTCACGCTAGCTGCCGGCTCTATACTCCGTACTGTTAATATCATTCCTATGTTTATTATCCCGCTATCTGGTGATTACATTACCTAGAGAGAGCTATGGTCCCCGCATGTAAAAATGCTGTTACCGGACTGAGTAAATGATGGAGCAACCGAATATGACAGATAAGTGCTTTGTTGTGTGGTTGTGAAGTTTGATGCAATATTTGGAGTAAATCCTCAGTGTGTTTCAGAGAAAAATTACGCTGTGTAAAGCTTTCTTGTGGGGGGGGGGGGGGGGGGGAGTTTGCGGTAATTAGTTCCACGGTAAACGGGCTTACTAAGTTGTGAACCAAGTTTGTCGAAAATTTTGATACAGAAAGCTAAAACTGATTGCATACTCAAACCATTCAGTTTAATGGAAGGGAAAAATGGTTTCTTAAGTGGAGTAAAAGACTCAGGCTGTATGTGCTCATGCACGAATTATCAATTTTAAAATGTGGTGAAGTGCTTAAAGTTGTGTAACCTAATTATGTAAATATATGTTACTAGTTTATTAAAATTACATTCTCTAAGTTAGAGATACATTCACTTTCCACACGATTCTTTGGAGGGCATAAAGGAAGTATAAGAGATCTGGCTATGAGATAAATACGTAATATAAGTTAAAAAGTTAAAGCCAAGAGGTACAAACATGGCGAATGCCACGTGAGATATAAAATAAAGACAACGTGACACATGCACAATCTACACAACCTGTTGAAGGATCAGTTCGAATGATAAAAACCGAAAGGAATCAAGACATAATTTTGACGACGACCACCTTCGACACAGAGTAAACAAGATAACAATGGAGGGAAAGGGAGCTAATACCAATTTTTCCACAATGTTCGAGAAATCTTTTCGACTGCCAGCATGCTTTTGGGTAGTTCGGTAAAAGGTGTATTTCCAGAGAATTCGCCAGGTCTATATGAGCCTGCAAGAGACGCGAGCTCGTAAGTGTTGAACGAGACGTCATTTCAACTGTTTTATGTGGTAACTGCCCGTAAAGTCATCGGAAGCGATAGTACAATTAAAGCAAGATATCAGTTTATCACTCGCGATCGCTGACTCGGACAAAACAGAGTTTAAATGTGTTAGATTGATGCCCATGCAATTTAGAAATGCACGTTTTGTGGACGAGTTTACCGTTAAAGGCACAACACGTTACGGTTCATTAAAACAATGCAATACAAACAACGAAAATATCTCCATCAATATACTTTGTGATATCAGTTCCTATTTATAACATTTAAAAAATTATAACCTTTTTAGAAACGTGCAACACAAAATGCAAAAGGAGCAGCATGACATACTACAAAAAATAAAAACACATGCAATTAAAAAACCCATCACTGTTATTTAAACTACCGTCAAACAAACAATAATAATTATTGATATATCAATCATGTATGATTAACTACAAACATATACAATATTTTCAGGGTAATGAAGTGATATTGCATTTTGAAAAGTTCAATAATCAGTGCACTAGATCACGTTCTTAAACACTTCATTCAGGCATCTGAAAAATTAATCATATTTGTCCAACGTGAACGGGGAATTGATTAAATTTTCTTAGTAATTCTGCCCAAATGAGCAGGTCGACCAGCTTGCAAACATTTACATTTAGCCACCAGCGTTCAGTATGACTAATCAATATGGCTCGGATTTTCAGGTAAATACATATTTTGTTTGTGCCCTAGTATGAGCTTGAAACTAATTTTAATGTTCTGGATATCCACACCGGAGCAAATATTTCAAGGTTTATTGCACATAAAAATGCATATTTCCTGATTTTTTTATTTAAATAAATATTTTGTGATATTCACTTAAATTGTACTACTTCCTACTTGATGTCATGTTCAATTTAAATTTGTAATTAATGCTGGTTCTAAGCTTATCCTATTACTAAATATAGGTTAATGGGTTATCAGCCGTGATGCCATAATTAGTGACGTACGTCGTGAAAGCCTTAAGTCTAATCCTATTGTTACAATTTAATTCTGGCTTGTGCTAAGAGGGTTAACTAAGAGTTCTCATCACTTGCGACTGCATTGGTTTCCACACAGGTTATCTTCACACGTGTCAGAAGATCTCAGAGTATCATGTCAGAGAAATTTGCCACAGTTTTGCAAAATAAAGCATATAATAGAGGTGCAGTGACTCCATTACTCTTGACCCACTTCTGCCTTGCATGCACTTTGTCATCTACGCATCCATTACTGGCTTAAGCGAGGTAATTACCTCGTAAGTTTCAATCTCGAAGATAACTTCCTTGGTGAAGGAAACCAATTCAGTTAATTGTGCATAATAGTAAGTGGCAACCTATTACATGCGAACTGTGGTTTATGTTAGAGCAATTATAGAATACTTCACTGGTGTGCGATAATATTGCTCTTGACCCAGCTCTGTCTTGCATGTCCTTCTACTGTTTCTTGCAACAAAATAGCTACATTATAGACTTTCAGTATTGAGTACTTAGAAGAGAGAAATATCCTCCTTCTCTCCCTCTCTCCTTCAATCTTTAACCCTAGCAGTGGGGGGAGCATTTTAAACTTGGTTATTGTACCTTTCTGCTGTTTTATATGAATCACATTATACCCACAGGGTAGCACTTTATAACCACCTTCACATTTCATTGTTTCTCATAAAGACCAACAATAAACACTTTGAAACAATTACGCAATGCAGCAGTGATGGTCAATAACCATTAACTGCATGCCTTTAATAAAAAAACTAAGGGACAAAATTTTAAAAAAGTTAGAGTAGGTGGGCATAAAATACCCTCCACCTTGGTAATGCTAGGGTTAAAACAGCTAATATTACAGTGAACCCGTCAAAGGAAGTGCGGCTTTTGCTTTTATGTTCATTCATATTTGATGACCGACTACATTTCCCGGTCGGAATATTATTAAATATTCCCAGCAGTGAGCGTTTAAGCTTCCGCGGAAGACGCACGGATGCAAATTTTGTTCCGGTAGTGATGGACCAGTGTGTGTCTATCATACGTCGGCCCAGATGAGTGTACTTGGAGGAGGGCGCCACCGTTTTGTGGATAATTTAACTGCTTTCCTCCCATGACAATGTGACAACACCAGCGTTATCTGGGAAAGGTTTACACTTAAGGTCGTTTAAAAAACATACGCTTTCGTAGTATTTTGCTGGGTTACTAACACTTCGTGATATATTAATATAGATAGTAAATCTATTTATGACATCATTGTGAGTTGCCATGTGCTAATCAGTTAAACTAAATAAATGGCAATACAAATAGATTGATTTATTCCACACGCTGCACAGCATTTAACTCTTGGCACTTATTAAACACAATTCTGCACCTTTCTTGCCCACCTGAATTGCTTTTTAGAAACTACGCAAAACACTATTTTTACTTTCTCTGCTACGTAAGTAGAGGAAGTATTGTATTCCAACCTAAAATTCTATGTCGAGATTTCACCGGAAATATATGTTTTGGGGTCCCCTAAATAAAAACATCTTTAGAAAAAGGTGTGTGTGTGTGTGTGTGTGTGTGTGTGTGTGTGTGTGTGTGTGTGTGTGTCTGTGGTGTGTGGTGGGTGGTGGGTGGTGTGTGTGTGGTGTGTGTGTGTGTGTGTCTGTGGTGTGTGATGTGTGGTGTGTGGTGTGTGGTGTGTGTGTGTGTGTGAATAGCATAACTCAGAAACGGAAAGTGGGTAAAAACTAAAGTCGGTATTTAAATGTAATATGTTTCAAGGATCCGACACGAAGATTCAAACAAAATTTCTCCATCCTAAACTACCCCTCCCATTGAACATTTTTCGAAAATGTGTATTTTATCAAAAATGGCGCTAACGATTTTTATTAACATGACATGTGTTTAACATACTTTTATACCAAATGAAATGTATATTTTGAATTTTTTGGCTATAGCCCTTGTAGTCCTGTTTACTCTTGATTACTTTTGCGTAACTTGTAAACCTTTTCACCAGTCGTATTCTACACCAGTCCTGGCTGTGCTAATCTCTTATTGGTTTGCATCAAAGTCCAATAACACAAGCAATGGCCGATGAACAAGGGGCGTGGCTGAGATGCGTAATGCAAGTTCAAGTTCAAGTTATTTATTACAAAAGTGTTGGCCTGGTGCCGGTACAATGGGCCCGGCTTACAGGCTATATTTAACATTTTTTTACATTTGGCTTTGTTTATATATACACTTTTTCGGTGTCTACAAAAAACCCATACGGTGACCATCTGTAGGTCACGAAGAATAGTTTTCTTTTGTCTTTTGTCTGTTTCGTCTTTGGGTTATATATACATATGTACATATTTACAAATTATATACAGACACATACACGCACGCATTCACCCACACACACACTCGTACACACATACACACACATCTTTACTGGGCACACCAGAAATATGCGTCCCAGCGCACTACACTATTTACACTATGTACACTGTCCCGCGGTGGCAGCTCCTGAATATTTTCCGAGGCGAGGGCCTCTGCCGGAACATGTATGTGGCTTAGGGACGAGGTTGCGTGGACGCGCATTAGTCGGCGAGCCAAGCCGCTTCTAGAACATTTTTATCCTAGTATGTTTGCGGTGCTTCGGCTCGCCTTTGCCGATGTTAGCGATCACGTCATTTTCGTGGTTCCTAATGCGCGTCCATGCCGCCATTGCTCTTTTGTCTATTGCCTCCGGGATGAACGGGATATGAGTTTCGAGGTGAAGAGTTTGGGTGGTGGTGAGGAGTGGAGCAGACAGGATTTTTCTGAGGGAGAGGTTTTGGAGGGTTTGGAGTTGTTTGAGGGCAGTTTTGGAGGCATTAGCCCAGGCCACACATGCATACAGGACCACCGAGAGAATAAATGACCTATATAGTATAAGTTTTGACTTTAGTCGCAACTGTTTACTACGGAAGATGGGGGCGCACAACTTTAGCCGCTGTCTGCCTTTATTGGCGCTATTTTTTATGTGGGTGGACCAACACATTGTGCGGTCCAAGGTGACACCTAAGTATTTAACTTGCTGACGGCAGTGCAATACTTGACCACCGACCGCTAGGTCCGTTGCCAAAGTGTGACGCCGCTTAGAGAAATGAATCAGCTGGCATTTGTCAGGATTAATTTTGATTTTCCAGTCATGTTGCCATGAGAGGAAGTTGTTCACATAACGTTGCATTTCTGCAAGGCCGAAACGTGGATTTCTATGGTGGTTGTATATTGCAGTGTCGTCAGCATACATGGCGACCTTGCATCTGGCGTCCACTGGGAAATCATTGGTGAATAATATATACAGAAAAGGGGACATTATTGCCCCTTGTGGGACGCCAGCCCGCATCACTCGCTCCCGTGAGGAGGAGCGGCCCACTTGGAAGTAAAACTGCCGGTTTTCTAGAAAATTGTGCAGCAAGTATAGATAATTTTGAAGAGCCGGGAAATTGTGGTGCAGTTTATAAATAAGGCCATTGTGCCAGCACCGGTCAAATGCAGCTTCTACGTCCAGAAATAGCGCCAACGTTGAAGCCCCATTGTTAAATTGCTCTGTTACGTCATCAGTTAGTCTGAGGAGCTGTAGTTCAGTGGAATGTCCTTTTCTAAAGCCAAACTGTGAATTTGAGAGTTCATGTGTTGCCGAGACTTGTTTTTGAAGTCGAGAAAGGATACATTTTTCGAGCAGTTTACCAATAGTAGACAAAAGACTAATGGGACGGTAGTTTTGCGGTTGTCTGGTGCTTTTCCCTTGCTTTGGGAGCATGATAACCTTAGCTCGTTTCCAAGTAGAGGGGAAATAGCCTTGCTGCAAACAGGCGTTAAATATCTTTGTTAGTTGCACCAGAGCTTTTCTCGGGAGATGCTTAAGTTCCTCATTAGTCACTTTGTCTGGACCGGCAGGCGTAATGCAAGGGGAGGGAAGGAGGAATTTAACCCGAGTGGAACGATTGTCACCATCATCTCTTCGCTGCTTCCGTCACTCATTGGTTTGATGTCACAACTCTAGGATACGGTTTAGGGAACCAGGGAGAAAGACAAATGGTGGGTCACACGAAATAGCTTTGTTGAATGTATTGTCCTTTATACTATGTATGCCATTTGCAGTGAGCAAATGATATGGATAACAAGCCGAAAGTAAATTGCGCTTCTTGAACAAGGATATAGCGGTCCAAGGGCTGCGGAACTATATGGAGTGAACTGCCTCAAACTGGTGGAAGAAATACCAACACGTCGATTAATTACTAGAACATTATCGTCTTGTGTTTTCCCGTTATGTTTATCTACGTGAGGGAAACATGCTTTTGTATGCCCGGTATATTTTGTGTAGATAGAGCTTAAGTTACAGCTTTGGATTATTTTGTAATGAAATAACATGATTCGCAATAAATATGCACAATGTGGAGTTCAAGCTAATACACATATAATAAAACAGATAAATCTGCCTTATCTCCCAAGCCCTTCCCAAGAAGGCACAAACCTGAGAAGGTTCATTATTCGAAAAGGATTGGCAATCTGGCGTTTGCTCCTATCCTCAATAACCGCTGATAAAATAATCAAAGTCCGATGAGACATTCTGAATTATATGTTTCAATGTATCTTAAATTATCTGGGCTTCTGGTTAGCCTCCGCCATCGCGAAACAGCACGCCTTCCTATCACTGACAGAGGTTTGAACTGGGGGCGTGGTGCCATTCACTACCAACCTAAACAGCTATTCCTCGTGTCACAAAGTTTCTACATGTACAGCCCGGTGCAGGGAAACTTTTAAGTGAACGTGAAAAGATGGAATAAGGACCTCCCATTTGAGAAGTATTGCAAAAGTCTGGCAAATAACAAGGCATATCTCCGAAATGGTTCACCTAACAAAAGATAATTTAAAATAATATGTGCGTTTTAACGGGATCTACATTTTTATACAATAAAATTTGGTATGCAAAAGTTATCAAGAGTAAACGGGAGCATATGGGTTAAAGTAAAAAAAATTCAAAGCATAAATTTCATTTGCCATAAAAGTATCTTAAACATATTACATTTTTAATCAAAATTTGCGAAAATATTTCCATGTAAGAGATAGTTTAGGATGGAGAAATTTTCTTGAAACTCCTTGTGTCTCATCCTTAAGAGATATTAAACTTAAATACCAACTTCTCGTTTTCGAGTTATGCTGTACACATACCCTCACCCACCCACCCACATTGATTTTTTTATTCAGAAGGCCCCAAAACATGCATTTTCGGTAAAATCTCGACATCGAATTTTTGGGTCGAACAGAATACATTACTTGCCCACGATTTTTTCCGCACACTTCTTTTATGTAACACAATCACAGTTCTTTCTCTACACCATCTTCTACTAAGAATTCATGCAATTTTCTATATGACTGAAATAGAAATGGCACGTCTTATATTCACACCCCTTTCTCTACTTACTTTTCTTCCTGTAGTATTTGCGGTTGTTGTGCTTTGTATATTGTTTATATTTATTTATTTTGGGTCCTCGATATTATTCAACGTAAGTCAAAGTGTTGGTATAAATCGTAAAACGCAGGGTATTCCCTAGTTATGTTATAATTATTACTTAGAGAAGCAATAAATGTAAGTGTTAAAGTTAATTACCTCTGTCTAGTGGTTGACCACAAAAGCTTTCATCTTGTTTAAACAGGGCATGTTTGTGTTGTGGAGCTTGTAAACAAAGAACGTGTAGGAAAACATGACAATTAGCTGCAGGAGAGTGAAACTTTTACAAACATCCAGCAACTCTTCAAGATGAAAGGATACTCTCGAGCTTTATAACCTAGTAGGTTATATGGAGTGTAAACATTCACACAAAGAGCCTGTTATGCGCTGACCCGTTTTCTGTCTCACTGCCTTTTATATTCAAGCAAATATACATACAACAGATTTCACTATCGGTTTATTTATAAAATGGTTTGCCTCCATGTAGGTAACCTTCATCGCTGTTCTGTCTTATGTTTCACCTGTTATTGTGTTATTTTCTGCCGTACTACTTTGTGTTGGTAGCTTTTCTAAACGAACATTAAAACATCTGTTGTAACTGGAAACCGTTTACACCGTCAAGGCTTAGGGACGGGGGGAAAAAAAGGAAAGGGAAGCAGGAAACGAGGGAAGGAAGGAGGGAACAAAGGAAGGGGGAAGGAGGGAACTAAGAAAGGAGGGATCTAAAGGAGGGAAGTAAGGAAGGAGGGAACGAAGGAAGGAGGGAAGAAAAAAAGGAAGGAAGCAAGGAAGGAAGAGTGCAGTCACATACATGGTCTGATCAGTAACGGTGAACTTCTTTTACATTTGTCATTATTTTTTTTTTTTTATGACTGATAAATTCGATTATTTATTCTTCTGGCAAAACAGGCAAATTGAACTTTCAGAGACAGAGGGATGTTTTTAATGGCGTTTTTAAAATATCTTGTAATGTAAGTTAATCCGACGTAATCTAAAAATCTGACAGATTACAGTAAATGTAGGTATTTAGGGTTACTTAACGAGACGTAACTCAAAACTCAAACCACCTTGACGTAAAGTTAACAAAGGTAAGAGTCATTCATTTGCATTATGTTAGGGTGCATCCTAATTAGAACTTTAGTTTATCAGCATTTTCTAATTCCTCGTTGCATTCCGTTACGTTAAATTCATTGAACTCACGCCTTTGCTGTCCTTAAAAGCAAAGGTATTGGGATAAATGATAGTGTAGTTACTTTTTCCGTCACTTTATTTTCCTTATAGCTGATTCACAATAAACACAGTTCTTTAGTCTATCTACAATCTGCAATTCGTCGTGGTCTTGCAACTCACAGCTGTTCTATCCTCTCGTGACCAGTATCTCTCAGTCCACTGTTTGTCTCACCAACCACTTCACTTCATGACTCACTGTACATATATACAATTAAAACTAACCACTGCTAACATTGTCTCGTTATAAAAACTGGCACCTCATGCCGTCTCAACTCGCTTATATACATGACAATGTCGTAGCACAATTTTTCTTCAAATTCACCCTTTCATAAACAGGCCCGGCACATGAACAGTTTTCTTAAACAGTCTGGAAAAATCTGTTATTAACTCGCCGCGTAGTGGAGTGAGGTATCTTGATCTTGAGCGAGACGCCACAGTATATGTAACGGAAGGGTCCCCAAACCAGGGGCATAGCTCATACAGACCAATGTAGTCCTTTAGCTTCAATGCGGGAGAGACCCGAAGAGCTACTAGATGCAGAAGACGACGTCTGCAAGGATGTCCTTAACGTTTCCAGGTTGAACGCGTTCGACACCGCTCAAGCCCGCTTACATCTTAGGGTGTCTAATATCATTCCACCCAAAAGACTACACCTTTAACCAAAGGTACGTGATGGTGCATCAGTGAGCAGCCTCGTTTTGGGCTAAGGGCGGGACATTTTTGTCTTACCAACCACTTCCACTTCCTCGTCATTGCTCGTTCTGCCGAATCCGGTATTTAAGTCTCTTTGTAGGTTGGCTTTAGATATTTTCTCTCCCAAAGTGACTTCCTCTGTTTTTCTCAGCGTCCTTCTCTTGCATGTTTGCATTGTTGGAAAGTTCTTCCCAGTGAGAGTTTGGCATCCATAGAGGATTACTGGGAAGATGCAATCCTTAACCTGCGGTTGGCTCCTTATACGGAACTACAGGTATGGCGTTCAAATGAGAGCTTTCATCAGTGACCTTATTTCCGCACTTTTATATTATTTTGCTTTTGCATCTAAGTTCAACGTATATAGTCATAATATAAGGTATAGACTACTGGTTTGTGATGTCAGACCGCCTCCGTAACGTAGTGGTAGAACCCGAATTCGATCCCTGATACCGGCGTGGGAAGTGTGGCACGGGGTGCACTCAACCTCGTTAGATCCCTGAGGGGCCAATTGAAGAGAAGCGGCACCTGGTGGAGAAGACCGCATAACCGGCCGGCAGGGACCGGGGCGCTAACCACGTCCCACCACCAGTACTGCACCTCATTCATGACATCTGTGGTGGGCAGAAGTGAGGAACGCAGCGGTCGGGCGGTAGCCTTGGGCCGGATGGGCTGTTGCGCCAAGGGATTACGTTAATTTGTAATGTCACCCTTCAGCAACTCTGCGACAATTGTGGGAGAGCTTAACTACCCTGCCTGTCCACATGCTAGAGTTGGTAATACTGGCTAAGGGTGGCGTTAGATTTGTGAGTACCAACATTTTACAAATAATGTACTGAAACCGCTTTATTTTAAATAAGAAAACTAGTGAGAAACATAAGCATCTAAGCTTAAATATAATATAATAATGGTTAAATTCATTACCAAATGGCCGGGAATAAAAGTATTTTATTAAATACGTTCAAAACATAAAAGCATTCATAAGTCTTGCAAGCTCCCCTTTAACAGTTAGGTTGGATATTCTTATTCCGAGTAAGCTGGTGCATTATTGTGATGTTTGCAAACGTATCGGCGACCTAACGGAGATTCAGTTTGCTTCTTTTTGCGAGGAAGAACGCCAATAAAAGCATGAGCTGCATTGTCCCGGCTCTAAGCTTAGGTTAATCCATAACACGGACATGTAACCGTGTCCTTTTTCCGCCCTCTAAATGCTGAAATAACACATCTTTATCCACACACACACGTGTACTATTTTCTGTCCCTTTCTATCAGCAAACTGTGTTTATCCTTGGGGGAAAAAAGAATCGTCGAAATATGCTGCAAATACTTTTTTGTGAAGCAGCTGGGAGGATATTTCCATTTGCACGTCAACAGCTGTATAAAGCATGTTCTCTTTTATGTCTTCAGCTAGAGCATAATGTTTGCTTACGCCAACCCCGTCTTTGGCAAATAATATTTTCTTTGCTAACGTTTCGTCTAAAGATTCTCCATATGCTGTGCCAACGAAATTATATCTGATGTTTCCTTTTCGTATCCTTAATGCAGAGAATACTTGCTGCAAGTAAAGACTGAAGAAAAACAATACCTGAATGGCTTTTAAATTATTTTAAAAGGCAGATGCAACTGAATTTATCCTTTATTTTGTTCCAAATGTGATATCTATATGTACATATGTTTCTAGGTAAGTATAATATGCAGAGAATTTTCTAACTCATGAATATTTTCTGCAAATCTTAATAATTATTGTTAAGATTTGCAGAAAATTGTACGGTTGAAATTTTATCATTAATGGGAGTTCATACCAATAAATTGGGGTTACGTTGAGGCCGTAACCCATGTCGAGGAGCCCAATGTATCTATTTTATATTAAAAGGTTAATAGTTACAGTATTCAAGAATGCTTACACGCACATTTTTTCAGAGGCCAGAGGCAAGTCCCTCATTACCATTTTGCAAGAATGAGCTTAAACGTAGCTAAGGGCTTAGACAAGAATGTAGAAAGCAAGAGAAATCAGTTCCATGGATACGTGGAGCTATAACAAGAACTTTGATTAGTAAAACAAGGAAAGAAACGAAATTGGAGTTTTATAAATCTATGGAAGTTCCAATGCTTAGGTATTGAAGCGAGTCATGGATATTAAAAGAAAGGGATAAAAGCAAAATACAAGCTGCAGAAATGAGATTTTTAAGAAGAATTAAATAATGTACCAGTAGAGATTTAATAAGAAATGAAACAATTTCAGAGGAACTAAGAACATACAAATTACATGATAAAACATAAAAAATATACAGAGCTGGGAAGATCATATGAATAGAATGAGTGAAGAAATATTATCCGTTTTAATAAAGATACAATCCAAGTGTAAGAAGAGATGGGAATAAATTGTTGGAATGTTTGGACGGAAGTCATAGAAATGCCAAATCCCAAGAGTACAGAAGAAGGAGAAGAAGGTTTAAAAACCAAGTGTGTTGCACTCGCACGACTTTCTCTACTCTTGTAGTAACCATTCTAGCAAACTCTTATTCCTCTTTCTTCTTCGTGTTAGTTGAGATAAAAATTTGCAGAAATTATCTTATTGTTTATTTTCTTGTGGGTGAAAGAGGAATATGGCAATATAGGGCTTTGAGCGATAGTCAAATATTTTAAAGCATTTAAATTCCGTTCTCTTTGCACTGTTAACATATAAAAATGAACAACGATGTTCCATTTGATAGAAGTACAAGTTCTCCAAAACTTACACAAATAACAACGAATATCTCTGAAATGGTTCATTCTACAAAAAAAATGTATTTGGATATAAACAATGTATTTTAACAAGATCTACATTTTTTGTATAGTAAGATTTGGTCTACCTCTTATGGTTTACCAGTTCTGTAAAGGTCATCCAGAGTAAATAGGACTTCATGGGGTATAGTCAGAAAATTCAAGATATATCTCAAACATATGGCATTTTAATGAAAATCGTAAGAGCCATATTCAAGAAAATAAAACTTTTCGAAAAATTTTCCATGTAAAGGGTAGTTTAAGGTTAAGTAATTTTCTTCAAAATCTTCGTGTCGTATCCTTGAAAGATATTAAACTTAAATATCAACTTTGGTTTTTAACCGAGTTTTCGTTTTTGAGTTATGCTGTCCAGTCTGACACACATAGACACACACGAGGGCATTTTTAATTCAGGGGACCTCAAAACGTATATTTCCGGTGAAATCTGGACATTGAATTTTTGGGTGGAATACACTTACTTCCTCGACTTTACTATGCGTAGTAGAGAAAGTAATACGTATATAAGTTTTAAGTTCTGAATAACGTTCTCACAGCCTGAGAAACAATACATTAATTGTTTTATAATACCTATAGGATCATTAAAATGTATGGTAAGCCATTCGCGGTCTCTCTCCATTGCGCGGTTTCTCTCCCGAACGGCAGTCTCACACGTTACGGTGGAGTCATTTTGTTTAATGACAGAGATATACTCCTTTAGCTCTAGGTTTTAATATGCCGGCGTCTCCGGATTCTCTCGCGCAGTGGAGAGCGCCTGTGAATGGTTACCATATGTGCTAATTGCCCTGTAGAACCATAAACCACATGTGTCCTAATATTTAATATTGGTATCCATGCTTGTTACATATTAAAAATTCCTGTGGCCGTGCTGATTAAATTGCCTCTTCTCTAAAACAGACAACTATTCGATTACTTCATTTGTAATACAGTTTATAACAAGAGTTTGATCAAATAGTCAATTAAATAGCTTTCGTTTCAACGCTACCAGCATGACAGAGGTGTAATTAATGTGTAGCGGAATAAAGTTAAAACATCTGCGAATCACTAGGCGGCACACCTACTGGAGAATAGACGGTGGCATTTATATTGGTTTGTTTAGGCCAGGGGCGGGAAGAATGTCTGCCCCGAGTCCACCGTGCACGCAACCCGCATCATATTCTTGTTGGTTGGAGAAGTAATAGTTCTTCGCTTCTTAAACTCTTGATAGTGCTGGATTGGCACAGTTAACGATCAGCGCATTTTTTTTTTTTTTTTTTTACTATGTGAAATCGAAATTTCGCACATTAATTGGTATATATTAAATTAACATGGCTGTCTCCATGTAGTACATTACATTTCTTGTCTAATGGGATATCTTAGGTGCCTTAGAAGCTTATTATTTTGTTTTGCATCCTTTAGAGTTGACAGACCTCGAGGCGAAAAGGTCAAATAGCAACACGTCAGGTAAACATGCTGACCGTACTGGTGGTGAACCTCTTGCAATCCATCTATTAAAGTACTGTTTAAGCGGTGCTCCAACATTTAACACCCAATGTGGCAATACTGCAACTTGCTGAAAGACAACACTGCTAACATTGCCAATCTTTTGTAGCTGTGGACCCAGAACATTTGCTAGAATCGGCTGTAATGGTCGCTTCCGCAACTGAAATGAGTAAACAGTGATTTTGGTGCATTTCATCGTTTCTATTCAAACCAAAAGCCTTTAATTCTGATACGTAACATTTAGGTTTATGTAAAAAATTGTCTAAAACAAGAGGATATTTTCAAATTGGCTAGAATACACCCAGAATCTCCTATTTAAAACCACAGGCGAATCAGTGACAATCGTGTGAATGACAGACTGTTTGACGGTAATGCCCCTAGCGGAATGAAACGTATTTAACTGACGGGACCGAACTGACACTTGTAGCTCTCTGCTGGCTATGCAGGAGCTGCACACAGCAGTATGCCATTGTTGTGATTCAGGTTAGTAAAAATGCCAGTCGATGAAAAGCCTTCGTAGTCAGTTTACATGTGATTTAATAAACTTAGCAAATTGCTCCATATTTGGAATCCACTGCATACCTTACTTTTCTCGTAAGATTCACAATACAGATTTTTAATTTTTTGCCCTTACAAAGAGAATAGGATTTCAAAGGCATCGCATGGCAACCAGGTCTTAAAAAATCCTTAGGGACATGCACCTCGTGCCTAAGAAGGCGCGGACGCCATCACAGCCACTATTTGATTGTCCGCCCTGCTTATATAGCCGTGGCGAATTACCGGCGAATTTTCTGAAATATACACATTTCTCTTAAACTTTGTATCGAATCCCCGAAAGGTTCTGATCTGAGGAAAGCAAAAATTACGAAGGAGGGATTGGGTGTCGGTGAATCCGTCTGTTTTATCTAGGGCACAAAGTTTTATGACACAAAGCAGTACATCTGCTTGAAATGATAAACGCAGCGTTAGGGTAATACGCTTCTTTTGAGAGGAAAATGGGAAAGTGGTTAGGGAAGTAATAAATACAACACATAATTTATGGGTGTGTACTGGGAACATATTTCGAAGGAAATAATTTTCTCTTGAAGTTTGAATAGATATTAGAAATCTCGGAGTAAAAATTTACTTTTGAAGGGCACCACTAAAACACATTATGCGCGCCGCGTTGCAGAGCGCTGACCTACTGTATTCCCCTTGCACCATCATGAAAATTAGCAATAAGATACTTTATGAAAATACATATGTCGATTAAAATGAAGCAGATAGAGACTGTCGCCAAATAATAACTTCGTAAACGCAAGAAGTGCCAAAGAAGTAACTAATAAACAGATGTCGCAACCTTAAAAGATATTAAACTTAAATACCAACCTTCGTTTTTAACCGACATTTCGTTTTTTATTTATCTCGTACTGCCCACTGACAGACAGACCGACAGACACAGACAGATGTACAGACACAGACAGACATATAGACCGAGAGAGACGGACACACACGCACCTTTTTTAAAAATGATTTTCTTTTGTATTCAGGGGGCCTTAAAACATTCATTTCCGGCGAAATCTCAACTTCGAATTTTTGGGTGAAATACAGTACTTCCTCTATTTGCTATACCTAGTAGTGAAAGTAAAAAGCTCTGCAGAAAAACTTCGGCCTTGCAGATATGTGCGTCATATTATTTTTATTGGGTTTCAACAGTGAATGCAAATCTATGCAAGTTCATTCGTCTGATATTCTATTTTTCCATTATGCACATGTCACGTTATGTAAAAATTTGGAAGGGGGGTGGTGCTTTTCGTTCGATACATTGTAAATGCATATTCTAGTTGGATGCAATTATTTCTAAAAAGTGAATTGTATACATTTAAATTATGTAGGTTGATGTTTCTATATGAGTCAATTTATATCATTCTGACACATGGAAAATGGTTATTTCGCAATGTTTAAACTTTTACATGATAATTTACCTCAAACATGTTACGTTAGGTAATTATTTAGACATGCACTGGAAAATAGGAATATTTATTTTGTGCCCTATTGTGACTGGATGTTTACATGTTGACACCTAACTCCCCCCTCCCTCCCCCCCCCCCACTAGCTATACAACAATTGTTCGTACGCTCTTAACCTCGAGATCTGATAACATGCATCATTATGTTTCCATAGCCGACCAGAACTGTTGCACCGTGGAATTTACCATTGGTTAATCGAGTATATTGAAGGTAATATAAACATTTCTTTCTGTTTCACTTTCTTACTCTAAGTACAAAAACATCATCACCGTCACCGACACCGTCACCGTCACCGCCACCGCCACCGCCACCACCATACCAAGGTTCAAAGATGTTGCATTCCACCCAAGAATCCTATATCAATTATTCACCGGGAACATGTGTTTTCCAGCCTCCTTATCCCAATAAAAGGAAATTTTACAAAAACGTTCATGTGCTTGTAAACAGCATAATTAGAAAATAAAACCTCGATTAAATATAGCAAGATGCGACATATAGAACATTTTTCACTTTCTTTATTTTCTCAAAATTAATTATAACTACTTTATTTTAAGTAGCATATATAAGGACATTTACTTGACATATAAAATGCGTATCTTGAATATTTAGGCGCTATACAATATTTCACGGACAACGTAGATATCTTTAAAACATAGAATATATTTCAATTTGAAATTCAGAGTTATCCGTTATTAGCGATTCGAAATGTTCAATACTTTTTCAATCTTTTCCAAGTTCTATTAGGTATTCAGTTGTTTCTTGCGATAGCACCTAACAGAATGGGATTTTAAGGCCAGTATACACTAGCCAGTTCGTAACATTGACTATATCCTTGCATTTATAACGAAGTACATAATACAGGTATTTCTCCAAGCATCTATCTTGGGTAAAGTGAAATAGAAAAATAAGATATCACAAGAATATGTAAAACCACTTTATGTAGGGCGGAGAAAGTCATGTGATATGACTTAAGTGAGTATTTATGATGAAACCTCTGTGTCGAATATTTAGGTTAGGTACAATACTTCCTCCGCTTACAGTGTGTAAATAGTAGAGAAGGGAATAAGTTATTAATTACTCAAATTATAACAATATATGTGTTGTAATTTGGCTGATGTTTTACGTGATTTTGATACATATGTTTGAGGTGTTATATTGAACAGATATTTGACATACTGAGCTGAATATAATTTACCATAAAGGGAAAGATAATGCATATTTATCGGATATTTATTTTGTTTCGTTTGCTGTACGAAGTCCTGTGCTTAAACATTAAAATGATGTTTATTTCAGAAGGCATGAAGTGATATATCCGTGCCCACAACCTACTTTTCTCTTTTTACCCCCGCGGGAACGTCAGATATGCTCGTCAGCTTGTCAGAAACGCAAATTAATGGCTTCCATCGACTGTCACAAACTTTGCAACATGTCACATTTGCGAGGGTAAAAAGACTACTCATTTTGGATAGCTAGCGGCAATGACAACGCTAGTGGTGCGGGAACTGCATTCTGTATACTTCAAATATTAATTTTGTTTACACTTATCAAACAGGATAAAGCATGAAAACAAGCACCACATAAATAATAAAGTGCATAGCGTTGCGGTTCTGCACACGAAAGTTAACCACAAAGTATTATCCCGATCTTCACTACCTGTCCATAAAGATAGGTTTCGTTATAAGGTGTTTTCGTGCTACGCCTTCATGAAACTTTTAAACCTTCATTTACGTGAATCTCCTTGTGCCGTATTTTTCTATTTATAGGGAACGAAATATTACATTATAAACCTCTATATCCTCAATGTCAGACCAAGGATATTTTGTTACTTTTAAGGTATGTTGTGCTTCTGGCATATAAAGCACATTTCCTTTGTGTTAGATTAGGACACAGAAGTGTACAAAACAAACTGTAATGTATAACACTTGTCTATCATTACTTATATATTTTAATCAGTATTAATAAACTCGTGCTAAGAGTTAATAAAATCCTGTATAATTCTCCACTGAAGCTTCATATTGTGGCGCCAGCTGGAAGCGGGCTTCAAGAATGCTCAAGGTCGAGGTACCTCACACCACTAGATAGCCTCGCGCCTAAAAGAAGTTCGGTGTTAGCTTCTTGTAAATACGTGGCCAACGACAATGGAACCATCAGAACAAGGTCGACAATGAGCGTTTCTATACTGTTTGGGAAAACTTTTGGCTATCGACTTTCATACCTCAAACTCAGATCCTTTGTGATCTTACTTGCAAGAAACAGATCTGCAGAAAAGCCAATCGAGGCGGAGTCCCTGAAGATTCTGTTTTGTCTCCCATGTTTTTTAGCGCCTACGTGGCCAACTTACCAACCGAGGCGTACGTCAATATCACCCCGGAGAAAGGCCACGCCACTTTCTTCACCAATGACCACATTCCCACAAACTTCCCCACGTTCACATATCTCGAAAGAAGGATAGAACGGACGAACACCATCACCTACCTTGGAGTAAAGCTCGGTAAGGGTCTGACTTTTGGGGAGCACATCCAAAACCTATCCCCTTGGACTAACGGGCGAACAGCCTCATTGTACCCTATACTGAGGGTACTGCGGGATGCCTGTTCCTCGTAATCCCCGTCCTTTTGTGCGATAGTGAGTTCTACGGAATGGCAACTTATGCGGGTGCCGAATAGAGATCTTCAGACAATCTATTCTGTACAACCAGCTCCGAATGTTTTCCAGTAGACGAGAGGGTATAGGGATAACAGACGAAGAATTTTCTTACGAATTAGTTGCGCCTGGTGCGCTGGGCTCAGGGATAATTTACCAGAGTTGTTTACTTTTGCCTGTGTTCACCAGGACGAAACAGAGGCTAAACAGCCAATAATTTTATTCTATTAAAACAAAAGAAATCAGCACATTCTCTTCAGCACGTATTAAAATAAGTGATATTGTTTTTTGTGGTAGCGTTAATGACATTTAAGAAATATGTTTCAGGAATTAGCGGTTGTAAAGGAAACCTACACAATTCATATAATCTTGTAGTGCAATAAAATTGTTAGTGATTTAAGTGAACTATTCATGCATCGATTATCTGTTGCATGCGCCCCACATTTTGTTTTAAATCTTACAACTACTTTCATAGCTATTAAAAATTCACAACCATAAATTTTCAGGACAATGTATGCGGTTAGATATCTGTATGAGGCTATGAGAAATTATTTTATACTTTTCAGTTCGGTTTAAAAACATGGCAGATTAAGAGTATTTAAATTCTAAAAATTTAGTTTCATTATGGACTCACACGATGCCTCTCATCCCGAATATTTAGTGTCTACCCTCGCTCACGTCGCTGGAGTTCGTTTTGGATTTATAAAATTAAGGTTTTCTTTACACTGAATTCTAACAGAAATGTTGGAATGATAATTTCTTGGGCTCACAAATTCATTACATGTAGACAGGTATGAACTGTCAAGTCGATCTTTGAGACCACCTGGTACAACCTAGCGATAAGCCATTGTCTTGCCCCCGCGGCTAGGAGCACGTGGTTCGGAAAACATTTGCAGCCGGCTGTACACCGCTGCTTCCCACGAGACTGCCGCTTGAGACCACTTCTCTTCCGTATGTGGAGAATGAAATTAGGCACCGTGCTGTAAAATTTTGCCACCTGAAAAGGGAACGTGCACGTGTGGTACATCTAGGGCTGCTCTCAGGCTGCCAACGGAACTGCAGTTTTGTGCCTCAGTTTTACAAGAGGAATATAAAAAGTAACTGGATTTATCACTTGTCTCAGTGGTGTCAGGAGTGGGTTTCGTTTCATTATAATTTCGCTACATTTACACATTTATAGCCCCATACGTATTTAATTCAATAACAAATGTATGCAAAGAAATTTTATTTCAAGTAAAGAAATTTTAAAAGATATCATTGTACTATATGTACACCCCTTTTCCCTCACACCATGGCTACCACACGGCAGAATACGCTACCGCCTTTCCACCTGAGGCTACCTCGGCGGTACCAATGCCTTGTGCTTGTTTGTGGTTTGCACCAGCATAACATGAGCTAACAGAAATGTTACTAAATTCATTGTCAAGTTCGTTTCGCCTTTGTTTCACGTTTATAGATTCAGTAGTTTCAAACAGCGCTAATTATGTTGCGAATGTCAGCAATGTCCAGTATGTTTTGTTCTTGTGTGTATAAATTGACAAAGTGTAACTCATGATTAAGTGACGAGTGTTTTGTGTGATTACGCACAATGCCTCAAAATGATCACACATTACCTCAAAGGATTTTTAAATACGGTTCATAATATGTGTTAACTATTGTAGGGAACTTAGAAAGCGGTTTGAAGCAAATTTCCCGGTTTATATTTGTCCCGAACAGAGAAACTGTGTGAAGAGTTGTGAGCAAATTTAGGGGAACGAGGTCTCTGGATAGAAAACGAAAACAAAAACAACCCAGATATTACCAAGGAGAAACAGAATTAAACTGGAGAACGTTTCGAAAGCTCCTCAAAAATTCCTAAGGGAGCTTGCACAGAAAACAGGTATTTCGATGAGCTCAGCTTGGTGAGATACCAAACTCTTAAAACATTAAAACTATACATGGGCTTGTGAGACAGAAATCATTTCCGTGTTATTATCAGAGTCAGATAAATTTCTATATTTAAATTTTGCGAAACGACAAATGGAGTTGCTTACACATTGCTGTGAAATTTGCACGGTCCCACCGAAGGCAATTTGTTTCCAAACATCGAATTGCTCTGTTTTACTTTAAGCAAAATACTTGCAGATGAACAAAAGCTTTTGATGCTGTCTTGCTACTTTCAATGGTTTTTATTCATAGTTTAAGTAATGGCATTCTATGCTAGCATAGGCTCAGACTAGCCTAGACAAAAGCTTTCTTAGCTCGAAGTTAATAATAGGATAAATAAATGAATCACATTTTTGATCAGGTTATCTAACTTTGTAAATTAAGACAGAAGTTAAGAGGAAACCTTGTACTACAGCCCAAAGTATGCATCAAAATTTTACCGGAAATACAGTTTAGGGAATTCCTGAACACGAATAAGAGCGTGTTTAGAAAATCGCTCACGTTAAAAAACCAAAGAGCGATTAAATATCAAACCTAATAACCTATTTTAACAACTTTCAAGTGTGCGAAATTTTCTAACTGTAAACCACCACCTCGCATTTTACTACTGAAAGAAATATGTTCCCTTGTTTTTCAAAATCGGCGTATATTGAATAACATTTTATCTCTCAATACACTGACACGAGATACACAATGTATATATTGAATTTTCTTTGAAAATCAATGCTCAGAGGCCCTAATGACCAAGTTGTCGACGGGCCCTTAAACCCAACACACTCACTCACTCAATGCTCAGTGGTTGTTGTCCTGTCACAGTGTGCGATTTGTACAGCCAAGGTGAAGAAAAATCCGAACAATGTGATTTTAAGTACTACGTATTTATAAAGATAACCATTCTTACGTTAAAAGAGTTGCAGAACACTCGAGGGTAAATCCAGTGAGTGGCGTGAGTGAACTTTGTTCTGCTTTAAGAGAAGCGAGCGGAAACGAAATTCCCTAAGCTTCAACTAACGTGTGCAGCGCGTGATAATACACAAGAACAGTCTTAGAGTATTTTCCAATTCACTTAAAGGACTTTATTTTCTAGGGAATAAACTGATTCCTGTATATGCTGTTATTGTCTAACATTAAGGATTACAGATTGTAAATTGCCGTAACAAAATCCATGCAAACATAAGACATGTAATGTTTCATTGGCATTTCTTTGTTTCTTATTAATGTTACTGTTGTATTTTATTATTTTCAGTTATTACTATCTATAGCGGCCCGGTAACTACCACATCCTTGTACTACTATCGCAGTTGTAGCATTTTTTCACAAATTTCTGCTATGGCAACGTTGTGCGCGAAAATAAGTATTCCTCGGTCACGGGTTTGCCCTCAGCAACCTCCACAAGAACAGACCCCGGCCTTGTCGAATTTACCGTCTCTATACCGCCGGTCATCCACGCCTCTTCGTTAAACATCCTCCCTTCTATGAGGTAAATTTTGCGCGGTGAATTTCGAATTCAGAAATCCCGACTATAGGTTCTGGTGCCTCTACCCTTGACTTCCAGATTTTTAGCGCACAAAATTTACCGCGACTTTGGGCTGGGATCACTTTTACACAAGACCGAGCCCTTAACGTAAATATTACATTTTCGCTTCCTACACTTCTTTCGCGGAAATGCGCCCAGGCTTCTTATACCACAGTATTACCAAGAAACACTTGAAACCACACATTTTAACCTACGTATTTATAACAAAATATAATTAACAAAATGTATCTTGAATACCTTGTGATTATATGTTAGTAAATAAATTAGCCTAGTGCCAGTGAAAGTTCCCGTCACAATTGTTAGGGTTTATTATTATGCTATTACTTTTACCGCTACTATTATCATCAAAGGCTACTGTTATGGTAACGCCATTCATAGATTGCTGATTGATACAATGTTTCAACCGCCTCCTTGTGACAGATGCATATGCTTTAACGATCCTTTGTTTAAAACGCATATTCTTGAGTGTCTCCAAAATAAATAATATAATGGGGTTAAATCAGGAAATCTTGTTGGTCAAAGTATTGGGCCACCTAGGCCCATCCAGTGTCTACAGTACAACTAATTTAAATTCATCTTTACAGGTTCATAAAAGTGAGGTAGTGCACCATCTTGTTTGAACCAGTATACAGTGTTGTACGGCCATTGTATAGGAACCTGAAGCTCCCCAGTACGCATTCAACGTCTCTTATTCTCCTTAGATAAATCGTGAACTTTCCTTCTATTGCATTGAACAGCGACGCTGGTTATAGATTACGCTATGTTTACCCTGTTTTAACAGCTGTCATTTCTATCTCATACCTCGCTGTATCCGTAATACAATCGTAAACAAATTATGTGACTTAGATCTGTCACTTTAAAGAAGTCATAAATTTATTTTTCTCCACCTAGATTGTGAAAACAGCACACTGCGTCACACTGCGAAAATATTGTGTGATAATGCTATAATATGTTTACCTTCATTTGAATGAATTTAGTAACAATTTAGTGTTAAAATGTTACAAAAGTTTAATTCCTAAGAGAATAGTGGCAACGGCACATCGCACATTCTCAGCTTCCTGATTGAACGACTGGCACATTCGGATGGAGGGGAGCTTAGCCTAGTGTTACTAAACGTGAGGGGGAAGGGAAGGGCAGGCGACAAGTTCCTGCGCCAGGTATTGTTGGGTGGGGTGCCGGCTTTAATATAATTAATGTCAGATCATTGATTTTATTTCAGCTCGGTAACCTACAAAATATTGCAGTTGTTGTACGAAAATGAAGAAACATACTTTTATTTATTTGTGTATTAAATGCAATGCGTATTTAAACACTTCTATATTTGTTGATGACCACATAATTATACAAAATAGGGAAGATGATTTATACATGTATCTATATTGCTTGTACTTACGCCCTTTAAAGGAAAGTATCAAATACGCTCTAAAATAATATTTGATGAGAAATCAATAGAACGGCTATCTCACTTTCACTTACTAGGATGTGATGTAAGTTATGAATATGGTAACGACATCTCCTATAAGCTAAATAAGCTTCAAATGATATGTAGTACAATAAATAGAACATTGGCAAAATAACCAGGAAAGATACAAAGACAAAATTGTATAAAATAATGGCAACAGCAATACTTATATAGGGAAGTGGGACCTGGACAGTCACTAAGACAGATGAAAGAAAGATATAGTTTGCAAAACTGAAACTCCTAAGGAAATTAGAAGCATGTACAGACGGCTTGAAGTGTTTTCCGAGTCACATGCTCCTGCCGTGGGAGCAAACCAGAATCGCTTATCTATTAGTTATGCCAGGTGGCCTCAAACGAGGTGGAAAGAGCATTTAGGAGCAATAAGAATAGTCAAGTGTCGGACTATAGACCTAAAGGAAGAAGAGATATAAGGAGACCAAGGAACGAATGGGTATTGTGAAGTCGGAACAGGCCACTAGCCCACTCCTTGAAATGAAGAACTAATTACTATTAGTTTAGCTCGCAATGAATGATAATAATGTGCATTATTGTAAAAACCTATATACATTTACATCAGCATTTTAACCCTAAAATAAATGGTATTATTCTGCTTGCTTAACTGGAAAACTGAAATCATCATTATTACCTGAACAGTACATAATTTCACCAACATCCATATCTGTCAGGCATAACATGTGTATTTGCCCGAGGTAGTGGCCGCTTCAGCGGGTAAAAACGCACCGGGCGAGTGTATTGTTGGCCTCGAAGCACATGCCGGTCAAGTACAACACAGGGCACTGACATATGCGAGGACTAAACCCATCTGCTCAGCGCTTATGCTATTCACATTGCCCAAAAATTAACATTTTCACCTTCTATGCTATGAATATTAAGTAGAGAAAGTATAGTATTCGAATCAAAAATTTCATGGCGAGATTTAATATTTCAAGGCTCCCTGAATCAAAAATAAATTTTTTAGAAAAAGGTCAGTGTGTGTGTGCGTGCGTGCGTGCGCGCGTGCGTGCGTGCGTGTGCGTGTGCGTGAGAGAGAGAACAACATAACTCAAACGGAAAATTGCTTAAAATCGAAAGCTGGTATTTAAGTTTAATATATTTCACGGATGCGACACGAAGATTTTGAAGAAAATTCCTCCCCTCTTCATGGACAATGTTTCTAGAATTTTGGTTTCCTCAAAAATGGCTAACGATTTTGATTAAAATGCCACATGTTTAAAACGTTTTTGTGGCAAATGAAATGTATATTTTGAATTTTCTGGCTATACCCTATGTAGTCCTATTTACTCTTGGTATGTCCAAATTCATTTTTTTATGGAGTGAACCATTTCGGAGATATTACTTGTTATTTGTGCGAGTTTTTGCAAAGAGAACGGAATTTTGAAGCTTTAAAAAATTTGACTATCGCTCAAAGCGATAAGTATTCTCCTAACACCTAAAAGAATATCAGCAATAAGATAATTTCTGCAAATGTTTATCTCGACTAACATGAGGAAGATAGAATAGTTAGCACAAGAGTAGAGAAAGTCATGTGAACGTAAGATTTTTAAAAATGATTAAACCATCGAAATGTTGTTAGTATTTTATATTTCTTACGCCTGCAGGTTATTCTGGCCGAAGCACTATATCACTTCTATCCTATAAACCTCCTTTATTGTGTCTCGTTGTTATTCATTGATTCTTTTGATGTATTATTGACAAAAGCTGTGTGAACGTAGGAGCTCATTTTACTGTTTAATTGACACATTAGCCCAGACTGCATTTTGTAACAGTAATGATGCAATGAACACGGCACGTGAAGTTGGATTGCTATTGTTAGTGAATGGTTAGCTATCTAATACAGGTAATTTAATAGCACTATCATGAATGTTAAGTGCCCTTGATGGACCATCAGAGGCAGAAGCTCATTCTGGTCATCTATAAAACAGATCCTGACTCCATGCAGCTTGTGCTATTTATCCTGCCGTCCACATCATGGGCAATAAACTGATATAGATTAATGCTTTCTGTTGCACTCCTGGATAATCTCTATTAGCTTTCATTACTTCAGTCATTCGAGTGGATTACCAAATACAAGTTAAGTCAAAATGTTATCTTCTATGTTGTAATTCTATGAATAAAGACGTGTTCTCTTTTACTGAGTTAAAGACTAATTGTTGACATAGGTCTAACAGCATTCTAACATTTAAGACAGCACATCATGAGCTTCACTTTTTTCGTACGGCTAACAAATACCTTGTTCAATTTGCAGACCAAGTATTTTTCCTGTCTTCCACGAATCTATAGTAGTATTACATTACACCTAAAATTGAGTTCTCCTAAATAAAAAAAAAATAAATAAAAATAAAAAAAACTGATGCGTTGCACTCACACGACTTTCTCTAATCTTGTACTAACCATTCTTACTCTTATTCCTCTATCTTCTTCGTGTTAGTGAGACAAACTCTTGCACGAATAAAATTATCTTATTGTTTATTTCCTTGTACATGCAAGGGGAATATAGGAATACAGTAGGCTTTGAGCGATTGTCAAATCTTTTAAAACTTTCAAATTCCGTACTCTTTGCACAGTAAAAAATGAATAATCATGTTGCATTTGACGGAAGTATGGTTTGCAAAACTCACACATATAACACGGAATATCTCCGAAATGGTTCACTCTACAAAAAATTTATTCAGCTATAAATTTTGTGTTTTAGTAAGATCTACATTTTCGCATAATATTTGGTTTATCTCTTACTGTTTACCAGTTATGCAAACGTCATCCAGAGTAAATATGACTACCATTATTAAAGCCATTTTCAAGAACATCAACATTTTCGAAAAAATTTCCATGAAAAGGATTGATCCTAAAAAGACATTAAGCTTAAATACCAACTTTGGTTTTTAAGCGACTTTTACTTTTTGAGTTACGCGGTTCTCAGACTGACAGACAGACAGACAGACTGACACAGATATACACGCGCGCGCGGACCTTTTTCTAAAAATGTTTTCTTTTTTTTACACAGGGGTCCTCAAAACATATATTTCCGGTGAAATCTCCACACCAATTTTTTTGGGTGTAAAGTAAAAAAATAAGATTTTTATATGTGGGTTTCTGTGGGTATATGAAGAGAGAGAGAGAGAGAGAGAGCAGCATAACTAAAAAACGAAAATTCATCTAAATGTCAAACTTAGCGTTTAAGTTCAGCTTCCTAAAGCGAGAGATCATGAAAAAATACATTTTTTCATACTTTTGTCTTAAATTATTTGCATACTTCAACTTCCCGAAACTGTCATTTCTGCCTGAAGACGATTTAAAAGGCATTAAATGTCTGGCTGCACCTGCTGCAAGTGGGTCTAGCCCCTACTTACGCTGCACTCTGAAAGTTAACTTGTCATATCAGTTTAAATTTCCCGTGGGTGGTGAACCTGCTTCCCCAAGAGCTGGTTTCTACATTGACTACATTATTAACTTCTGATTTCCCGCTTTTGCTGGTAAACGAAATAATATTTGGGAAAACCCACTAGTGTTTGAAGTTCACAGTTTTCAGTCTTACAGCGTGTAATGTAACAACTTTGCACAGAAAGTAAAAAAATTAAGTTTTACTAGAGCTATTTATTTTGTTTTAAATATATTGTGTACATATGTATAATCCGAATAATAATGCACATTCCTGTTCTTTTATCCCACGCACAAAATGTTTGTTTGTCCACCAGACATTTTTAATAACTGCACTCGTCTCTTTCCAGGCAACTGCTTTAAAATTGAACGCCAAGTCAGTGTTGCCAACCTGGATGTTTTACCAACCTGCTTTGCTCGGTAATTGCACAGCAATATTGTGTACAAATATTCTCTTACATGATCCAAGTCTATTTAGAAACACGTATACATACATACAAATGGTTGTGTTTCCTTCTAAATATAGGACTAATGTGTAAACAGATTAAAAAGACACGGGTTCTGATAAATGCAAGGTACTACATACTCACCAGGGCAATTCTGAGGTAACAAATTAGTATTATACACATGCTGACTCTCAATGTCATTTTTCACAATAATGTGTTTTTCAGTGCTTTGCTAACTTAAAAACTTTATTCTAACCAAAGCTAACATTTAAGCGACTTAAATATTGCACACATATACACATGACATACATATTTTTCTGTATACTTCATGGACTTTGTGCATTCATCAGATTGAGAAAATAAAAAAACGCTTGAAATATATACTAGCCGAAATATAACATGTCACTTTTTATGAGTATCTTGTGGAATGCACTAGGATTTCTAATTTTGACATTCACTTTACATTTTTTCATAATAAGGATTATTGTAGTCGCTTATTATAAAATAATAAACAAATCGTGATAGAGCACTGAAATTTGTTATATTTTAATATGGAGATAAACATGTAAAAATTTCAGATCTGTATGAAGAAATGTATGAAAGTTTCAAATTTCACAGATGTCTCGACTTAATACAATAAGATTTTCAAGATTAATTTTCCACTCCGAACGAGTTTTGTTACTCTTCATTTTTATAAAATATGGCTATAAGGCTTTTTATTAAAACATATCACAGCATATGAAATGCGTATTTTGAATTTTAGGGAAAGGCCTTTAAAATTTTCTTCACTCTGACTGAATTTTGAATAACTGCAAAACTGTTAGAGATAAATAAAATGTTACTACCCAAAAAGCTAGACTGTTAAAGCACATGACTTGTCAAACTGCTTTTTATAACGTTTGCCATTTCCGAGACATTCTTTGTTATTGGTTTAAATCTTTAAATACCTTTTCAACTGATAAATTAGTATTATTTTTCTCTTTTACTCATCCAAAGAGCATAGCATTTCAAACACATCGTATAGTCACCAACTTTTTAAAAATATGTCTACAGTCTAAGTCTTAAATTTAAAACAAATCGTTTAAGCGTTAATGATGAAAGCTTATCTCGGTTATCTTGCTGAAATAAGAACCGAGCCCTTCAGATTGAGTGAATGAGTGAGTGAGTGAGTGAGTGAGTGAGTGAGTGAGTGAGTGAGTGAGTGAGTGAGTGAGTGAATGAGTGAGTGCTTAAGGGCCCGCCTCCAGAACGTGAAAGGTGTAAGAAATACATAACAGTGATATAGAGCATTATTATTATAACGTGTACAGCACTGCAGGACGCGCCCGTTGTTTACATCGTGACTTACCCTCTCTCCTTCAACTTAAACAGTCTACAGTACAAAGTAAGGCAACCTCAAAATGACTAATAAAATTAAAAATAAAAGTTCCAGCATTTCTAGAACTTTACGTAGTTGTTCTTGAAGTTCTTTTCATTTGGAATCATTTTGTACAATTTGGTATAAATGATAGACCATAAAAGAGAGAGCCAGAAGCTTGCTGCAGGAACAATATAAACATCTTTTTCGTGTACATGCGTGTGTGTATGTGTAAACAAAGTAACTCAAAACCGTAAACTGTTGAAAACCAAAGTTGGTATTTAGGTTTAATATTTTTCAAGAATACGACACGAAGATTTTAAAGAAAATTCCTAAAACTGCCGTTTACAAGGAACTTTTTGATTTTCTCAAAAAATGACCAACGATTTTGATTAAACTGCCATATGGTTAAGCTATTTTCATGGTCAGTTGAATCTATATTTTTAATTTTGTCGCTATAGCCCATGTAGTTCTGTTTATTCCTGATGACTTTTGCATAACTGGTAAACTGTATGAGATAGACCAAATCTTAGTGTACAGAAAATTGAGATCTCGTGAAAACACACTGTCCCAATGCATTTTTGTGGAGTGAACCATTTCGGAGCTATTCCTTGTTATGTGCGTCAGGTTTGCAATACTTGAACTTTTCTCAAATGAAAGGTCATTATTCACTTTTTTATCTCTTGCCCATGCAAAGAGAACGATTAGATAATTTCTACAAATGTTTATCTCCACTAGCATGAAGAACTAGGGGAATAAGGGTTGATAAGAATAGTTACTACAAGAGGGGAGAAAGTCGTGTGAGTGCAACAGATTAGAATTATAAGAACGGAATAGGTAGAGGAACCAACATATGAAGTTTAAACAAACAGCCATAAATACCTCAATTACGCAGTTTGTGTTTTAGGCGTTACTTTGCAATCCTTGGGGCTGTATTTGAATGAACTTAGGTTACAGTCTCAAACAATCCCTTTAATCTTACTCATAACCGAGTAATGTGTAGCATAATGTGACATGGTCTTCCCCATTACAATGATGGCTTTTCCTTGTGAAACTCAATAGGATCCACCTCAATGTTGTCACTGACAAAGACAACTGACTGCTACAAAGCGAACATTAGCATGACCTACTGGACGGCTTTATGTATCCAAAGGCAATATTCAGTAATGCATCCATGGGCGGAGATCACTAATGTAAGTGTTTCTTTAGAGCAGGTAAAAGCTCTATTCCGCCCCCCCCCCCCGAACCATATATTATGCAATATACAGGGTGTTAGGAGTAGAAGTGATTACCTTGCCCAATAGCTTCATGTTTCTTTGGAAATAAAAAAAAAATATGTTGTTCTTTAACGACGCTGTCAATTGTCAGGATCACATCAGCGTCGCCGGTGTGCCGGAATTTTGTCCCTCAGGAGTTATTTAACATGCCAGTAAATCTACTGACGTGGAGCTGTCGTTTTTAAGCACACTTAAAACCATCGGTCTGGGCCGGATTTGAACCCGCGACCTTGGGATCAGTAGGCCAGCGTCTAACCAACTGAGCCACCCAGACCGACATGTTTCTTTGGAGACGCATTACTTCATACACTTAAGTAAAAATTAAACTCTTATTGTTAGCCTAGTATAGAGAGCAAAAAATAAACAAAATAAATGGATAAAAATACGGGGATGGCGCTATACAAACGCACTATTAAACAAATCACAATTACTACAGAAAGAAAAGCGAGTAGGGAAAGCTGTGTGCATGTAATGCGTTGCATTTTCATTTCAATCACAGATACAGGAAAGAAGGAATAAGGAAATAAAAGTGATTGTGTTTCGTAAAAGAAAATTGAGTAGAGAAAATCATGTTACATAGGAAAACGGCTACAAGAAAGACAGGCGCAGACGGGAGCACGCAGGACACGAGTGGTCACGAGTAACGAGAGGAAAGAGTGCCTGGAAATCCTTAGACATACGTCTGTGTGGAGACTAATTAATAATGAATAATAGACAATAACCATGTGCAACACCTACAAATCATTCTACCAGGAAAACTTACTTCTGACAATCTACGGGAGCCTACAGTAATTTTACAACTCTAAGTGCCACTATAGGCTAGACAGACAATGTTGCTGCAACACGATGGAGCTGCAGAACACTTATGTAAACGTGCAGAACCCGCAGAAAACAAAATATTGCTTTGTCTACTTTAAGCCAATTTTATCCTTAGGATTTTCTGATTTGGCTTTTCCTAATTTACCCGAATCCAAGTATTAGTATAAGGGATGCATTTACATGGCCACCACGTTCTTCAGATCTTATACATCTACATTATTTTTAGCTATGTTCCATTTATATGCTTCCTTTAACATCTACACTCACATCGACAGCTTCATCTCTGGAAGAACTGCGTAATGGTATCCGTAGCTTTGCAGTAGTTTTAATCTTTGTGTTGGTGTTACTTAGGGTTATTACATTAAATACACATACATTCACACTCCCTATCATACTTCCAGACTCTAGGGAGGGTGGAGAATAAATCAAGTTAAACAAAAAATTGTCAACATCCCGCCAGGAAGTAGTACAGTTTGCAGCGCAACAAAGGTCATTACCATCATTCGTACAAAACTCACTTAACAGATACATTTGACTCAGAGAATGTAGTGTACTGACCGTTCTAAAATCTCTCATTCTAGCACAATTAATGCAGTTTTTCTATTCAGTAAAATATGTTTTAAAGGTTTCTCTGAAACCATATTATATCGTATCTTTGGTGTCAGATATGGAAGTCCCTAGATTCTTCAGTTCCTAATTGAACTACTTTAAAAGCTGTATGAATGACACTTCTGTTACGGCCTAATTAAAAAATGTACAGAAGAAAAACTCTTGTCTCTGCACCACAAAAGACGATTATTTGGATTATAACAATGGATAAGAATATACGTCTAATTCTTGTGATATTCTTCCGTTATTCACCTGCCACCTCCTGTACGCAGAACGAAGCCTCTTTAGATTCGCACTTATTTTAAGTGAAAATCGGTGTTTTTCTTTCATGCATCTCGTACAACGGTGTAATGATTTGTAAAAAGGTGTATTGTATTCATTTAAATTATTTAGGCTAATAATTTACTGTTGTATTCACTTGGATGACCAGAAGTAAGGGCGGGCAGCTAAAACGCTGCAACTTTATAAAAAGAAAGTAAACACAACTGTATTCTCACAGAGTTATTAATGCTTGTTGCTGCAGAATAACTAAATAAATAAAGTAGCATATTTTCCCTCTAATTAAAAACAATAATCGATTCATTTACCTTTACTAACCTATTGCTGATCATAGGCGTACAGCAGGAATATAGACAAAGACATAACACATATTTAAGTCATGTAGACCATATACGATAAACATTTATCTCTAGTTTCTAAACAAGATCTGTCAATCGTAAGAAAAATGAATTTGTTTAATCATTGGATCTTTATTCTCACAAATGTATCACATAAATCGTTATATACAAGCTTACACAATACACTGCGTTCCTAGACCGGCCGGCGGCACCAGACTGGGCGAGGGCTGGCGTGCTCTGCGTCAGAGAACCGGCATGTCATGGCTACGGAACATTAACTGCTGTTGATCAAACTGCGTAAGCTTTCAGGGCCGGTGTCAATATAGAAACTGATTATGCGGGCTTGTGGGCCGTGGTCTAGTCAGGAAACTCCTTCCAGACGTTTCGTCCGAAGCTGCGTCAAACATCCTCAGTGGCATTGCCTTAACACTCTCTTAGTCTCGGCGATGACTGACAAGGAGCCTTTTTTTTTTAATTTTTTTTTGGACTGGCCCCGCCTCCGCCAGCCCAGGTGACGATCATCCGAAAGGAATATACATCGCCTCCTCTACCATGCACTACGTCTACTCTACGAGTATGGAAGGGAAAGTCGGGTGCTGTTATGTCAGGTACCGCCGAAGCAAACCTGATGTTAGTGGGTAACTCTAAAAAAGGCACCTGTATACAAGAGAGTATGCAGGCAGAGTGGGGTTAGGTACAGGTCTTGGCACGAGGCCCAGGCCTGGAACCTAAGTGTTAGTGGTAGGTTATCATGCAGAAGGCAGGAATTGAGGTGAGGTGTCATGCTTAGATTGAGGTGAACGTTACCTGAAGTGGGGCTGCAGCCGGAGAGGGAGCTGCCTTGTCTTGGCACAGCTTGCGCTGTTTGTCCTGGAACATATGTACAATGTAGCGGATTAGTCCTTGTCAGTTTGTGGATACATGGGAGTATATGTGGGGTTATAAGCTAGGGGTATCTAATTTAGATATATTGTTATGTTTGTTTTGTTTTGTTTTTGTTTTATGTTTTTTTTTTGTTTGCTTATTTTCTTTGTTCATTTACATTATTTACAGCGTGAAGGTTAACCTGTGACCTTTGCAATAGCTAGGGGTCGTCATCGTTGGGGTTGCCCTGTCACCCCTGTCCGACCCGGCAGGGGAGATCATCCATCCACGGACTTGAGGGCTGTCTAGCTGTTGGTTGCTATGGGGGTACTAGAGCATTGAGGTGTCTGGCTATGTCTCTTTCTGTGTCTGCGTGTTTATTGACTGGGATTGTCCTGTTAAAGAGCGATAGGGGCCTCTTATGCTTATTAGCATCTGTTGTGTACTGTCCCAGTAGCCGGATGAGTTGTTGTTGTAGTGTTTAACGCCCGCTTTTACTACTACGGCACCGCAGGCGGTGACACTGATGATACATGGAATGAAGATGGAGCACCGGTGGAATGAGATGGCGGGGGAAACCGGAGAACCCGGAGAAAACCCGCCCTGACGCCGCTTCGTCCACCACGAATACCACATGCGGGTCCCTGGGATCGAACCCGGGCCGCCTAGGTGGTAGGCGAGCGCGCTAACCGCTCGGCCACGGCACCGCCTAGCCGGATGAGAGGATCGTGGTTCTTTTCTGCGCTTCGTACATGTTGTGTGCTAGTCTTTCAATAAATTTATCTACCGTGTGCATTTTCATTTCGCTGTATACTATATCCAGCGGGGCCGTTCGTGGGAGTTTGGCAATGGTTCGGAGAATTTTGTTTTGCAGCGTTTGTAGCTTTTGTATGTGCGTCTTGGCGCAATGCCCCCATGCAGGTGCGGCATATGTGAATACGGGGCGTATGAGAGTTTTGTAAAGCGTGAGACCAAGCTGCTTACTAAGTTTAGAGTTTCTATTAAGGAGAGGGTACAGCCTGCCCAGTTGGGCGTTGGCCTTCTGGCGTACTGTGCTTACATGCTCCGCAAATGTGAGCTTAGAGTCAAGTGTGACGCCTAGGTATTTGGCTTTATTAGTCCAGTTAATGGTGTCTCCATAGAGTTTAAGCGGTGCGTTTCGATTCGCGTGTTTGCGTCTTTTCGAGAATAGTATTGCCTGCGTTTTTCCAGTGTTCACCTTTATGCGCCATTGGTTAAGCCAGGGTTCAAGTTCATTGAGTGCAGTTTGTAGTCTCTTTGTTATCAATTCTGGTTTCCATGATTGCGCTGCTATGGCTGTGTTGTCAGCGTAGATCGAGAGTAGGGTGCTATTGGTCTTAGGTATGTCATTAATATAAAGATTAAACAAAGTCGGGCCGATTAAACTCCCTTGAGAGACTCCTGCCTCGAGTGTTCTGGTAGCGGAGATGGCGTCATATATGGTTACCGTGAAGGTTCTGTTCGTGAGATAATGAGTTAGTAGTTTGATCATGCTATCGTTGAAATTTAATTCTTTGAGCTTGTATATGAGTCCCGGATGATGGATGGTATCGAATGCACGCTGTATATCCAGGAATACAATACCGCTAGACCTGTTCTGGTTAAAACCTTGGGTAATATATTCAGCGTTTCGTGTAGTTTGCAATGTGCTGGAGTGATGCGCGCGAAAGCCGAATTGTTCGTGAATAATGATGTCATGTCTTTTTATATGCGCGGTGATTCTTTTAAGTATTACCTTCTCTGCTACCTTGGTTATGGTTTTCAATAGGCCAATGGGCCTGTAGTTCGCTGGGTTTGACCTGTCCTTGCCTGGAACATTAGGACATCTGTTTTCCAAGGGGTTGGGTAGTACCCTTGTTCTAGGCAGTAGTTGCAGATGTGACTAAGAGTTTCTAGCGCCGCGATGGTTAGGTTTTTAAGTACCATATTTGGTATTTTGTCCGGTCCTGGGGCTTTGGCATCTTGCAGGTGTTTAATTATCCAGCGAAGTTCCCCTACGTTGGTTGTTTTATTCTTATTGTGGATTGGATGAGTTAGCAGGTTGCGCATGTTTCTTTCGAGTGTAGTGTTGCGATCGAGATTTACCGGTGTCTGGTTGGGTGTGCAGGCATTAGCTAGCGTTTCGGCTAGAATGTTCGCCTTTTCGGCGTCTTCTTCCGCATGGTTATTGTCAGGCTTTTTGAGGGGAGGGATGTTCAGCGGCTCTTTGATTAGTCTTTTGGTGAGCTGCAAAACCGCGACCCCTCCCGGTCTGATCTGCGCTAGGGTATGTTCCCATTGTTGTTGTGCTATTTGTGATAGGCGCGTTTTTACCTGACTATTAAGTGTGGCTGTATTGACCTTGTGGACTAGGTTTCTTATTCGCTGCCACTTGCGCCGTTTGTGGTCTCTTTACCTCATTAGGGTTATAAGGTCCGGGGGGGGGGGTAAACGATTTCGTGCTTGGGTGGGAGATTTTCTGGGACAGTGGTTTCAATTGCCGCCTTAATCGCCTCTTCCAGTTTGATAGCGGCTTGATCTGCCTCTTCGTGTGTGCAGAGGGAGGGTGGCATCTAGGTGTTGTCTGAATGCGTCCCAATTTGTATGGTGGAAGTCTTTTATGTGTTTTTGAGGCTTAAGCTTTGGTGCACCATATATGTTTAGTTGCACAGCTAAGTGGTCTGAGGCTAGAGCGTCTGCTACTTGTATGCCGTACCTAAATGTGGTGTTTTTCATGAGTGAGATGTCTAGTGTGTGTGGTGTGTGTTTGTTGTTTGTTGGTATGTATGTGGGAGTGTCCGTGTATGCGATAAAGTAGTCGCTGTATATGTTGTTCATGTGGTTGTATAACGTGTTCCCAGCTGTGTGGTGTTTAGTTTAGTTTTTCTTAGTTTATTTTAAAAGTATTGGCCTGGTGCCGGTTGAGCCAATCGCAGAGTATTTAAGTTGACGCGAGTGGTGTTGTTTCATTTGATTTCCGCCAGGAGCGTGACGGTCGGGTGGCAGGTGAGTGCCTGAAAGCTAGCGCCTAGGCATTCTCGGCGTGAGTTTTCAGGAGGGAGGTCTTATGTCTTGGCAGATCTGGTAAGTGGGAACTATCCAGTCGACCGTCAATATATATTGCGTGACTAAGTTAAAGGGGGAGGGCCTTCCTGATTTTTTTATGCAAGCTTCTTGATGCTCTGCGGATGGGCTCAATACGGGGAATTCAAATTGTTTGTTAAAGGTACATCTATTGTAATGGTGATAACTGACTTTCAGCAATTATTCTGTTGTTTAAATTATAAATAAAAAGGTTAATACTGCCCACTACTTTTATTAAATAAAAAAAGGGGGGGGGCATTCCACTCTCCTGTATAGGTGTGCCGGTAACCCACCCTACCCGGTCCGTATAAGTGTAATACAGGCATTTGGAGAGCAAGCCATATAAAGAAAGTGGTTCAATTTTGGTAGCAGAGCGTGGTTAAAAATTGCCGGTAGTGAAGGTAGTGGAGTTTTTAGGAGGCCGAGTATTTGATTTTAGTTATGGCCGTATCGTCAGATTTTCACCTTTTGCGAAAGCATGAATTGCTTTTTGAAGTGGGAATTCGTGGGGGAGATTATTTAATTACGGCAGATGTACCTGCCCTATTAGACATTTTCCGTCAGGTCAAGGAGAAGGATTATGTTAAATTGGCCGAAACACATCCTTTAGTAGTAGAGTCCCCTTCATTATGCGAGGCAGCGAACTTAGAGTTTGCTGAATTGTTTGCTGATCCCAATGCCAGTTCTGGTTTTTCGAAACACCAGATTAGGCGTTTAACTGCTAGAATTTTTCATTATGTGCAAAGAGTGGATTATTTCTTACGATTTCCCCCGGGCATAAAATTTACGACACCATTAGCTGACTTACGAACCCAGTTTAGGAAATATCTAGATCAACTTTCGCAACAGCAGGGGGAAACCTCTTTAGTGTCTAATATGCCGTCTAATGCAGGTCCGACTGTGTCAGCTTTCAAACCCTTAAAACTTTTACATCCACTTCAACAGCTGGCGGAATCATTTCAACCTTTTGAGTTAGTAGATGTTTCAACTGCGGTTGAGTTCCTAAAATTTTTGGTTCGGGCTAAAGAGCGTGCAAGATTGTGTGAAGTTTCGGACTTACAATTGTTAGAAGTGATTATGTCCAGATCCGGAGATATGGTGCGCGATATCATTGGAAATGTTAAAGGGAACGCTGACCCGATAACTGACTTACACGAGAGGGTTTTGAGATGTTTTATTCCTAGTCGCGTTTCGCATAAGTTAATCCAGGATTATTATTTGAAACCCCAGGGTTTGGGTGAATCTTTTGCGGATTATGTGGCAAGAGTGAAATTGTTTGCACGTGTTTTGAGATTGCCAGACGCAGAGAGCAAGATTTGTGATTTAATTCTTACTGGCCTGGCTCCTGACACACGTTCGGCTTTGGTGTTTATGTCACGACCAACAAGCTTTAAAGATTTAGAAGCTCTTTTTCCTCATTTAGCGGAATATCACGCTTCAAATTCGGCACGTGGTGTTGATATGTCTCGACCTCCACCATTCGCGGTGAAAGACCACTCACAGCATTATGGTAGTGCAGTTCCCGGGCGAGGGAATATTGGGTCAAGTAGGCCTTGTTTTCGGTGTGGATCTACTAGTCATCTGGTAAACCAATGTCCGGTTCCTCGTGGTCGGGGGAGGTATGTTCAAGTACCAAAAGAAAGGGGCGTTCCAACACGTCCCAGTTGACGCCAGGCGTCGGGGGTGCTTTCGGCTAGCATGACATTTCGTCGTCTGGTAGGCAAGCCAAAATATTTGAAGCCAACAGTGCAGTTGTTGGTTGGTAAACACCCACTGCTTGCCCTTTTAGACTCGGGAAGTTCATGTTCATTAGTTCACGAAGCTTACTATTATCAATACCTTGTTAAAGGCTCGAGTAAGCCCCAGAAATGTAATATACAGTGTATTTCTGTTAACGGTCGTAGCTTCCAGGTAAATACGAAAGTTCAATTAACGATTCGACTGTCGCGATTCACCTGGAAACATATTTTTTATCTGTTGCCAGATTTGCCTTTTAAAATAATCTTGGGCTCGGACTTTATGGTTCGAGTCGGGCTAAGGCTTGATTTTCGTGCAAAGGAAGTTTCGTTTGATTTTGCGCCAGATGAGCGCGTTCGATTTCAGGACGGGCAGTTCTCCGAACAGGTCCCTGTTGCTCCAAGTGACCTGGTAGAGCAGGTTAATGCCGAGAGTGTTTTCTCCCATTTGACCGCAGATCAGGCTCATGCATTGGAACAGTTGTGCGCTAAACACGCGGCGTTGTTTACAAATCGATTGGGGGTCACGGATTTAGTAGAATATGACATCCAGTTAACAGACACCACTCCGGTGAAATTAGCTCCATATAGGTTGACTCCGCCCAAAATGGCTCTACTTAGGAGCAAAATTGAGGACATGTTGGAGAAAGGGGTGATTCGTCCGTCCGTATCTAATTATAGTAGTCCTGTATTTATGGTTCCGAAGGGCAATAACGATTTTAGGGTAGTGGTGGACTATCGACACCTAAATAAGAGGATCAAAATTGAGGCCCAACCCATGCCGCATTTAAACTCCGCAGCTCAATATTTTGCTGACGCGAAGATATTCACTACTTTAGATTTAAATAATGCTTATTATCAGATACCTTTATCAGAATCGTCTAAACCTCTAACGGCATTCTCAACCCCTTACCGACTCTATGAGTTTCAAAGGGTACCCTTCGGTTTAGCAACCGGTGCCCAAGTATTGTCACGGCTGTTAGATCAATTGTTTTCGGATATTAAGTTTAAGTATGTTTTTCACTATTTAGATGATGTGGTGATTTACTCGCCCAATTTTGACACGCATTGCCAACACCTTTCAGAAGTCTTTTCGCGTATAGAACGTGCAGGCCTGACCTTACGTAAGGAGAAATGTGTTTTCGCTACAGGTCAAATTTCGTTTTTGGGTCATATCGTCTCTCCGGCAGGGATAACCATCGATCCCGATCGAACTAAAGCAATACGGAACTTTCCTCCTCCGAAGACCGTTAGGGCTTTAGCCAGATATATAGGAATGGTCAATTTTTTTAGTAAATTTATCCCTAATTTCGCTGCTCGCGCTGAACCGCTTCATCGACTCCGGCGAAAGGGAGCCCAATTTTGCTGGAAGGAAGAACAACAACGCGCATTTGAGAATCTCAAGCAGGCTATTATGAATCCTCCCGTTTTGGCTTTTCCCGATTTTTCTCGTCGGTTTGTCTTACAAACTGATGCTAGTAAAGGATCATTGGCCGCTGTTCTGCTACAGGATTTTCCGGAGGGGCGTCGCGCCATTGCCTATAATTCCCGCACTCTTACTCCAGCCGAACGCAAATACTCAGTTTATGAGCTGGAGACCTTAGCCGTCCTGTTTGGATTAGAAAAATATCAGGAGTATCTTGAACATGTGGAGTTTACGCTCGAGTGTGATAATCAGGCACTCACGTGGTCTCTGGCAACTCCTCGAACCACTGGAAGGTTAGCGCGTTGGGGGGTGCGTATTTCCGCGTTTAAGTTTGTTCCTGTTCATATTAGAAGTTCTGAAAATTGTGTAGTGGATGCATTAACTAGAGTGTTTACAGAGCCGGTGGACAGTAAATCAGATAGGGATGATCTCGCAGCAGTGTGTACCTTTCCCGAATTGTTTGAAGGATTGCCAATACATCAGAGACGAGACTCGGATTTGCGGACTATTATCGACCAATTGGAGGCCGGTCAGACAGTGCCTTCGTGTCATCTTAAGGATGGCGTACTTTTAACACGTGCCACATTTGACGGCAAGGATAAAGTAGTTTTGCCGCGTGCTCTAGTGCCCATGGTATGCGAATATTTCCATTCATCACCAATGGGGGGACATTTGGGTATAGCAAAGACTAAAGGTAAAATTCGGGAACATTTTGTGTGGCCAGGGATGTATAAAGAGATTACTGCGCATGTTAAGGCATGTCAAATTTGTGCCATGGCAAAACCGGCACAATGTACTGTGTGGAGGGGATTAGCGTCTGAAGTTGCAACCAAGCCTTTGGAAAAACTGTTTGTAGATTTTGTGGGTCCTTTCCCGCGTTCGGTGCAAGGCAACACTTATGCGTTGGTTACGGTAGACGCATTCACAAAGTTCGTATGGCTGAGTGCTATTCCTAACGCCACGTCGCATAATGCAATTAAAGAATTGTCAAAGATTTTCGCCGCCTTTGGAGCACCCCGCATTTTGGTGTCCGATAATGGCACACAATTTACTTCGGGTCAATTTAGGAATTTTTGTTTCACGTGGGGCATTAAAGCAATTACAACTACACCCTACTACCCTCGTCCTTCTCATGCTGAGAGGTTTAATAGGAATTTGAAGTCGGCTTTAATAGCCTTTCACCATCAAAATCACAAAAGATGGGATTGTAACTTTGCGCATTTACAATTAGCCTTTAATACGGCCCGACATGAATCTCATGACACCACCCCGTTTAAGTTGATGTTAGCTTTTGCTCCAAATTTTCCTTTAGCAAATCTTTGGGCTTTGGACGATCTTCTACCCCAGCATTTTGATGCCGAAGTTATTCGTGCTAATTGGCAACGCGCTTTCAATAATCTTAAAAGAGCACAATTCCGTGTGAAGCAGAGACATGATGTAAATAAAAGGCCCTCTCCATTTGCGCTTGGCCAACGGGTTATGTGTAGGTCTTATCCTGTGAGCTCGAAGGCCAATGCGTATGCAGCTAAATTAGCGCCACGATATACGGGACCATGGGAAATAGTTCGTTTGTATAAAGGTGTATCTGCCACGATCAGGGATCTCTCTTCTGGACATACACGTCGAGCTCATATTTCCCAACTCAAACCTTTTCCTTGATTCCCATGGTTAGATGGAAGGGTTTATGTCCTGTGTTATGTCGCCTTACTTGTTGTGAAATATTTGTGTAACTTCATTTAAATTGTGTTTTTCTGTGTCCAATGTTTTGATTCTTTTGGTCCGTTCTTTTGGGGACTGTAAACAAAAGCAAGCCACGCGCGTGCTTCCTGGTTTCCGAGGGCGTGTGTCCTCACCTCGGCACGCTTATGTGTCATTCGACGGCAGGTATGGAGCATCAGCTCTTGTCGAGTGACGTGTGCCAGCTAGCTGCCGTTTAGCCGGGATTTGAAGGGTGTGCGGGTTGCTCACCACTCGGGGGTTTGTTATGTTGACCGAGTTTACGGTAGGTGTTTGTTTGTGTGTAGATTGTCGCCGGCGTTTGTGTTGTAGTTTCGTTTTGTGTATGTTGTGGTTGTGCTATGTGTTTTGTTGTGGTAGTGGTTGTGATCTTTGGTGCAGAGTGTGACTCATATGGTCTAGGCCACAAAGTATTTTAGTTATTGCTAGCAAACTTACTGTGCACAGTATATATTATATGAAAGCATGTATTATTTGAATGTATATAATAAGAAAGGCCATTCACGTTCTAGTTTCGTTAAATTTTTTTTCTTCTCTGAAGTGTGAAAATTTATTTTAGTTAACATCATTTCTTGTCTCATGTTCCAATTTCTCTTAAGAATGGTACTTATATTAACTTAGATTACTATAAAGATGTTTATTGTGATTTATTATCGTTAACGCTTTCTGTTTGAAAGATAAATTTCCATTACGAAGTTTATTAAATTGATGTATTTCTTATGAATTTTAATCATGGTTTACGCCCTTGGTCAAATTTCATAATTATGGTTATATTGTAGAAGATTTAATGTATACATATCATACACATTGTTGTAATTCTTATGTTTGGCCCAGTTTGCTGCTGTCTATTTTGTTTTGCAGTGGGATTTTGAGAGTTTGTGCCGCCTTCCTTCTTCTCCATTCTCTTTGTCTTCGACGCCACTCCCTGGTGTGATCTCACCTATGCTACGAATTATGCTGATGGAAGACAGTCCTGGGAAATTGAGCCGACACCAGCATTAGCTCTAGCTTGGTGGTCAACTAGCCTTGGAAGCACGGGGGAGACATACTTGGCTCAATTGGAAATTTACTTTCCTGTACTTTCATCTGGAATCTTCTGGGAGTGTAAGGTACTGGCTCCCGGACCCACTGACAGCTGGAATCTTCCGGCAGTCTAAGGTACTGCCTTCCAGACCCACGGACATCTGGAATCTTCCGACAGTGTAAAGTGATAGTGATCCATCATCAAGTGAGGAGGGTGACAGTGTCGGCTTTCCTCCTGTTTGGGTGAGGTGGAAAAACCATGGCTATTGTTGACATAAGGAAGTGTTGGTGCCAGGGAGTGCTGAGACAAAAAAAAAAAACATTTCCTTTTTTTTCCTATGCCTATTGGCGGCTCTTAGGCCGTGTTTTGGGGGAGGGGGGAGTGTTTGAGCCAATCGCAGAGTATTTAAGTTGACGCGAGTGGTGTTGTTTCATTTGATTTCCGCCAGGAGCGTGACGGTCGGGTGGCAGGTGAGTGCCTGAAAGCTAGCGCCTAGGCATTCTCGGCGTGAGTTTTCAGGAGGGAGGTCTTATGTCTTGGCAGATCTGGTAAGTGGGAACTATCCAGTCGACCGTCAATATATATTGCGTGACTAAGTTAAAGGGGGAGGGCCTTCCTGATTTTTTTATGCAAGCTTCTTGATGCTCTGCGGATGGGCTCAATACGGGGAATTCAAATTGTTTGTTAAAGGTACATCTATTGTAATGGTGATAACTGACTTTCAGCAATTATTCTGTTGTTTAAATTATAAATAAAAAGGTTAATACTGCCCACTACTTTTATTAAATAAAAAAAGGGGGGGCATTCCACTCTCCTGTATAGGTGTGCCGGTAACCCACCCTACCCGGTCCGTATAAGTGTAATACAGGCATTTGGAGAGCAAGCCATATAAAGAAAGTGGTTCAGTGTTTCCCCAGGACGTGTGTATTGCATTGAAATCCCCAGCTGCTAGAAGAGTGTTGTTTAGGCTGGTTAGTGTGTCGATGTCTCTACTGTCAAGTTGGTTGGGAGGTTTGTATATGCTTGCTATCGTTACTGGTTGGTTTGATATGTTTATTGTGATGGCTGTTGCTTCCATGGTGTGAAGTTGGGGGATGTGTTTTTGGGAATGTTGGATGCCAGTTTGGACTGCTATGGCTGTGCCTCCACCAGCTCGTCCCTCTTGCCTATCTGTTCTGTAAATTTTTTACCCTGGAAACGAGAAGCGTGCTTTGGGCGTAAGAAAGGTTTCGTTCAGTAGTGCTATGGTAATGTTGTTGGTGTATAGATAGTGTTTTAGTTCGTACACCTCTAGTGTTCCAGAAGAGTACTTTCTGTTGGTGGGTGTCGGTGGGTTGTTGCGTGTTACTGTATGCAATTTTGGTTGTTGGTTGTTGTTTAGACGTGAATTAGGGGGCATTAGGGCTCATCGTTGCCGCATTTGCAGGACTAGCTTACTCATTGTGATGAATAAATTACCCACGTGGATTGCGGGATCTCCTAGTGGTTCCACAGCATGAAAAAGTGCTGCGAAACCGTCTAGGAGAAAATCATATCCCCGCAATACGTTGCCATCGCCCAGCCGCAGCATGTAGAAGAGGGTGTCTGAATCAAAGTTTAGTTTTGGCTTGCCATCCGTGACGGCACAAAAGTGCCCGGGGTACCCACCTACTGGAGTGGTCCTTTTGTTTGGGGCTCTAGGGTTCTCTGCCTTTGAGGTGCCGGATTGTTCCAACATGGGTGCGCTCAATGGTTGCGTGACGTTTTCTTCTTGTGGGGGTGTGGGCCGTGGCTGCATATTGTGTGTGATCCGCTGTCTCTGAGGCAGCGGAGGGTATTGTGTCTGGGAGAGTTGGTGGGCTCTTGCCAGCCTAGGATCCCTGGGGACTGGTGTGGGGCGGGAATAATTTGTGGTGACGTGTGCGAACGTGCCGCGTTCATTACACACTTGTTGCCAGATGTGGGGACGTGGTTGGGGGCGTGTGTTTTGGGGGAAGGCTATTCTGCGGAAGATTGGGCATCCCCTCCATCCCATGGTCCGTGGCGTTGCAGAGTGCGCACTTTTGCACGTACGCACGTGATGCGCCACGGCACACCTTGCTCAGACCTGCAGTGCCTCGCAGTTCCATGTCAAGTGACGGAACCTGAGGCATTTGCCGCATTGTAAGGGGCCATTTGGTGAGATGTAATCTTCCACTCTAACGCTGCAATGGGCTATATCTGTGATTTATTTGAGGGTCGTGGACGACAGCTCGTTTGGCATTTCAATCATAAAGATTGGTATGGGGCCCTGTGTCTCCTAGAGTAGAGCTGTGTGACCTTGGTAACGTCTAGTTTTAGTACCGCTAATTCTTGGTGGACTTCGTGTGGGGTCATATTGGAGTATAGCCCTTTAATCACCACTTTGTATGTGCGTTCCTCCGGTTGGGCACTGAGGTGGAATGGGAGGTTTTTTGGCTCTACATTAGCGCACGAAGTTATTGTAGTCATTTAATGTGGTAAACCGGAACCCATGAAACCCGTTCCGGAATTGGGAGGTGTATTTTTTAGGCCTGTATATTTTGCCAAAATCATTGGTCAGGGCGGCTAGACTTATTGGGCAATAGTCCGCTACGAAGACTCTTACCAGGTTTTGCCTTTCTTCAGTGAGATAGGCTGTTTCTGCTGTTTGAGGCTCAGGGGCCTGCGGCGCAGCGCTTTGAGGGGGGGCCTGGTCGCCGTCCGAGACTTGGCTATCGAAGCTCAAGTTCAGGTCTACATTCAGGTCGACCCTCTCGGGCTGTTGCGCTACAGCTGGGATTGCTTCTACTAGGGTTTGGGGGAGGGGTTACAGTAGCTGCCTCTACGTTTTTCTTCTTGGGGTGCTTTTTGGGCCTTATTCCAGGGGGGTCGTCTGGGGGTAGGGGGGGTGAGTGGCTTCCAGCCCTCGTCGTCGGCATTGAATCCAGCTAAGAAGAAGAAAAATGATTATGTGAAGTATTGAAACCAAAAAGCCGCCAGCAGGTCACTGTCTAAGGTTTAACACTGTAGCTCTTTTGTTTTGTGGCCTGGTTGACGGCGCCTATCTTACTTTTTCCTAACAAGGGGGACTTAAAACTAGACAGAGAAAGAGGAAGGATAGAGATAGAGAGAAAGAATAGCTATCGGGCGTCGAGAGACGCAGGCAACAGCGGACCGGACACTGAGTTCAAGGCGCCTTGGCTACCGGTAATGAATTACCGTTGGCTGTGGTCTTGTTGCCCTACCCGTATAGACCACTGTTGGTCCTGTGAGCGGGATGGTCTCCTGCCGCTTGCTGAGACACGACTGGCGGCAGGCTGGGCAGCTGGCTGGCAGGCTCTTGAAGGTCTTCTTCCTTTCACCTCTCGCTGGAGACTCCTCTCCCTCCACGCAGCCTTTTTTTTTTTTTTTTTCAAATGGAGGAAAAATCCATTTACGGAGCCCTATGCGCCGGGAGGCACAGAGGGGGCTGTGCTTAACCCGAAGGTACTGCTCCACTAAAATACCTTCACCGGTGAATTCAGGAGTGGAAATCCGACAGTACCGCTAATGCACCTGTGGATTGAGGGTATGGGTTTGTTGGCCGGCCACAGGGGCCTAAGCCAGGAGAGAGATCACCAGGACGTGAATATTGCCGAGGTGCTGGACACGCCCTTGGGAATTAAGTGAGGGAGCATTAGGTTAGTGATGTCTCCGGACGGAGACGTGTTGTAGTGGTTCTGAAATAAAGAGCATTTAAGGTGAAAGTTCTGGTTTAATCAGGCCCCGTGAGGTCTGACGTCACTATGTAGTAGTTGTGTTATACATTCCTGCAAGTAGGAACAGAGTCAGTGGTTATTAATGTGCTAGATATTTAGTAGAAATTTTATTTGAATCATGCAGTTCAAGCGATTATGCATTCCTGAAATTAGGAACAAAGTCAGTGGTTATTTATCTGTCAAGAGGATTTCTTGGTTTACGCAGACCACGTGAGGTCTGGCGTCACTTCATGCATTTGATGTATTAATGCATTCCTGAAATTAGGAACAAAGTCAGTGGTTACTTATCTAAGATAAATTTTTGCTTTTGTCACTTGTGCTTTCCTGTAATAAGGAGCAATCATTGAATTAATTTACTATTTACAAGTAGAGGCGGGAGATGCCATTAGAGTAAGTCCGTGGTGATTGCTGATGTTCAGCGTCGGGTTTCGCCTAAGCCGCCTGCCCAATCAGAGCGCAGCTGCACTTAGACCGCACCCTCTCAGTGAGATCCGCCTTAACTAGAATGAGCAAGGACTTTCAAGTGCCACTGGCAGAAGGACAGGAATGGACATGCCATGGCTGTGTATTTCTGGATGTTTTATCTAACTAACGCGTCGAAGTATTCTTGGATATTTATTTCTGGTTCCTTAAGGCCAGTTGTTCTATCGAACAGCGAGAGAGGTCTTTTGTGCGTATCATGTTCGAGGTTATACACATCTAGTTCTCGAATGAGGTGGTTGTGATTTTTATCTTTCTTATCGTATAAGTTTGCACTTTGCGCTTTGATGCACTGTTCGATGGAGTGTAGCTTCAGCTCGTTGTGTATAAGATAAGCCGGTGCTACTTGTGGGAGCTTTGCTATTACTCTAACTATTCTGTTTTGTAGTGTTTGCAGCTTATTAATGTGTGTTTTGGTGGCATAGCCCCAAAAGGGGGCCGCGTATGTTAAGATGGGCCTTTGTAAAGCATAAGGCCCATATTTAGTTGTAATTGGCTGTTTTTATTTATCATAGGGTAGAGTTTATTTAATTGGCCGTTTGCCTTTGCCCTAATGGTGTCTATATGCTTTTTCCAGGTCAGACCTTGGTCCATAGTAACAGCTAAGTAAGTGACTTGGTCTTTCCATTCAATTTGCTCGCCTCTGTATACCAGAGACGGTTGTGAATGCCTGGGGAGCATGTGCTGTATACGTTTAGTGAATATGATTGATTGGCACTTAGTGGTGTTTACTTTGATTCTCCACTTTGCAAACCACGGCTTCAGCTCATTTAGAGCGTTCTGCAAGCGCAGGTGGATGATCCGAGGCTGCGTGGATTGCGTTACTAAGGCTGTATCATCCGCATATATGTATTTATCGGTACGCGTGAATTCTGGCATATCGTTAATATATAGATTAAAAAGCGTCGTCCCTATTAAACTTCCTTGTGGGACTCCTGCCCTAATGGGCCTTCGAGAGGAGGAGCAGTCCTTCACTACCACCCGGAAGTGCCTTGTGCTTATATAATCTTTGATTAGCGCGATCATTGAATCGGAGAAATTGTAAGCTTTTGGCTTATGGAGTAGGCCCGCACGCCAAACTTTATCAAAAGCGCGCTCAATATCCAGGAAAATTGCGCCAGTTGATTTACTGGTGTTATAAACTTTGGTAATTTGCTCTGTGAGTCGAAGTAGTTGAAGTGTTATGGAATGTTGCGACCTAAAACCGAACTGTTCTGCAATTAGTAAATTGTTTTTAACGATGTGGGCGTTAATTCTTTTGAGGACTATTTTCTCAAGTACCTTGCCTATTGTGAATAATAGGCTGATTGGCCTGTAGTTGGCCGGTAACGAGAGATTTTTGTTTGGCTTCGGAAGTATGACAATCTTTGCCTCTTTCCATTGTGGTGGGAATCTACCTTTGTCCAGAGTGTACTTGAAAATTTTTGCAAGCAGCCGAAGCGCTGCTTGTGGAAGATTTTTAAGTACCACATTTGGTATTTTGTCCGGCCCAGGGGCCTTTCTATTGTGCAAGTGTCTAATTATCCAACTTATCTCGCCAGCGTTTGTTTTACGCATTTTGTTGTGCGTGGTCGAGTAGTCGGTTTCGTTTACTTTGTGTCCGATATTTAATATTTCTTCTTCATTTGCTTGTCCCAGTGGCGGATTTGGGTTGAATACTTCATGTTTTGACGCAAAGACCTCTGCTTTGGACTGAGAGAGTTCAGCAATGCTGTTAGTATTTAAATTTACTAGTGGAGGAATTATCGTTTCTGCCCGTGTCAAACATTTTGCTATTCTCCAGACCGCGTTGGATTGGGGATTTAGGTTTTCCAAAGTTTGGTTCCACTCGTTCCCCACGAATTACCTAGTCTGGGCCGTCACTGCGCTCAACGCATACAGATACTCTTGCCGGTGGATTGGATTACTAGGCCTTTGCCAGTTGCGGCGTAACCGATTGCGGTTTTGGTGCAAGAGTTTAATATACGTTGGATATCGAGTGTTGATATTAGGCCTGTATCTTAGTGGGACACAGTTTGTTGTCGCGAGTTTTATTGCGAGTTCTAATTTGTTGGTGGCGCCGTGGCTGATAGTTAGCGCGCTCGCCTACCACCTAGGCGGCCCGGTTTCGATCCCAGGGACCCGCATCGGGTATTCGTGGTGGACGAAGCGGCGTTAGGGCGAGTTTTCTCCGGGTGCTCCGGTTTCCCCCTCCATCTCATTCCACCGGTGCTCCATCTTCATTCCATGTATCATCAGTGTCACCGCCTGCGGTGCCGCAGTAGTAAAAGCGGGCGTTAAACACTACAAAAAAAATTCAAATTTGTTAGTTGCTTCCTCGTGTGTTTGTGGCGAATTTATTTCCATGTCAGGTAAATAGTTTTCGACAGAGTTTCTAAAGTCGTCCCAGTTTACCTGATTATAATTTACGGTGGGTGCTTCTGGTTTGAACCTAAGAGGTAACTGTATTTCCATGAGCACTGGGAGATGGTCCGACGTTAGTTCGTGTAGGACGCTACATTCAATATTGAAATTGATACTTTCGGCAATTGCGATATCTAGTATATCTGGAGAATGGTTGTTTACGTGAGGGATGCGTGTTGGTTCTTCCGGCCCCATCACGAGAAAGTGAGTGTTATTTATGTAATTTAGTAATTTTGAGCCTTGCGGGTTCGGCTTTATACTGTGCCAAATTTGGTGCTTGCAGTTGAAGTCCCCAGCCGCTATAACTTTAGTGTCTAAGCGCATTACTTTGTCCACGTCCTCCGTTTCCACATCCCCGGGGGATTATAGACAGCTGCTACGGTCAGTGTAGCAGAGGACGTGTTCATTTTTACCGCGGTAGCTTCTAAACGGTTAAGCCCCGGGACGTAAACTTGGTGATGCCTAATAGATTGTATGACTACTGCCGTCCCTCCTCCCCGACGGTTACGGTCAGTCCTGTACATTGTGTAACCTGGCAGTGTAAATCTATCGGTTTCACCTAAATGGCTTTCATTTAAAAGGGCGATTTGTATGGAGTGCGTTTGCAGAAAGTCGGCTAGATCTTTCTTCTTTCTGCGCACTCCTCGGCAGTTCCAGAAAACTAAATTAATTTTATCCGTTTCAGCCATGATGATGTGCGTTTAGGGCTTGGATTAATTCGGAGAGGAAATGAATGAACACTAGGGAGTCTGGTTCCTTGCCATCACCTGTGACTCCTGAACGTGCTAAGCTGTTCCTCTATGACATCCAGAGGAACAGAGTTCTGGGGAAGCCTCATTGCGTGCATTAGTTTGGAAGCGGCCTGTTTATTCACTTGGTGAATTTTGGGTGGTCTGGGGGCCTGTCTTGTAGGGGTGAGCGGCTTAGGTGCGGGAGAGTGAGGCCCTCCTGCTACTTGTGTGTGTGTGTGTGTGTGTGTGTGTGTGTGTGTGTGTGTGTGTGTGTGTACGTGTGTGTGGGTGTGGGTTTTGGGAGGGGGTGAGGGGTTCGCTCATACCTAGCTGGGCTCTCCTCGGTGACTAGCCGGGGAGCCTCAGCCACAGGGGGCTCTGCTATAAGGGCGGGCCGGACTTTGCCTTTTCTTCCTACTGTGAGCTACCCTGTGTGGTACATTGATGCACTTGCGGCAGCCTCAGCGAAGCTATGTGTCCTAGGGGCGGGTCTTTGAGGCTGCGCGCGGGGGGTTTTAGAGGCCTTCGTGCATTCTGCCTGGTAGACGGAGCAACCACGCCATGTTGCTCCGTGGCCTATTTGGCCGCAGAGTATACAATGCCGTTCCAAGGGGGGAACGGCGCACGTACCTGAGGGGTGGGGGCCTGAGCATTTGGCGCAGACGAAGTGTGTGCCATAGCTGCTGGCCTTTGGAACACTGCTTCAGTTCAGGAGTGCTTTTGTATGCTTCTACCCTAACCTTAAAGTGTGCCAGAAATTTGAGGGCCATTAATTTTTTTTTCCTAGATCATGGGAAGCTGCCACCTCTATGACGTACATGGGCAGTGGGGTGCGACGCCAGTTGCGTTTACGCATCCGTACGGCTCTGAGGGCCGGTATTCTAATCTGTGCCAGGTCTTCTAATAATTCCTCACTGGTGAATTCAGCGTACAACCCCTTAATGAAATACCTTACGGATCTCTCTTGGGGGTGGGGGACTAGGTAGTAGGATTGACTTGAGGTAACCTTGCCAAGTTTCGTAGTCCCTCAAGCAGGACACATTTAGAGTGATACCACCGAAGTTCCGGGCCGAGGAGAAGAAATAGTCAAATGTGACTGTATGAGACTTATTAAAGTCTTGAGAAAGGAAGCGTATAATACTTGCCTGGCTCCTGTGAATGTACAGCGGTGCCAGGTCTGCCCTCCTTACTGTGAGTGGGTCCGCGGGGATTTCGGTGGAGCTGGCATTCTCCGTGTGAGTGTGAGCGACTAAAACCATCTCCGTAGGATCACTCGAGGTACTGGGCTTTGGAGAGGCCGGACGGGTGGGAGCAGGTTCCTCGGGTTGCGGAGAGTTGTTAGGTGGTGTTTTAAGAGTGGGGGTTGAAGGTTTTTTGTTGTGACCGGATTTGAATAGTTTGCTTCTCAGCGCCCTGGTCGTCTCCGTGGAATTGGAAGTGGACGCCTTGGAGTTTCCTGCCATCGCGTAAAGTAGATAGATTAGCAAAGAGTGTGAAATAAAAGAGATAAAGTATTTAAGTGAGTAAGGGCCTAGCGGGACCTTAAACCTAAATAGAAATAGAGGAAAAGAGAAGAGTAGAAAGAAACAGCAGCTAGTGAGCGCTAAGAAGCACGGGGAGAAGAGAGCCGGACCTCAAAGAGGCGCTTAAGCTAATCTAAAAGATTGCTCGTTATGGCCTTACTCCCCTACTCGTCTAAACTGTTGTTTGTGGCTTAGCGCAAGCGCCTTAGCAGAGCTTTGGATTTATCCACGGCAATGGTCAAACCGTAATCCAACGGGGGCAGCTTCCTTGCTGCGACGATACTAGAAGTTCTCTCTCTGCTGATATTGCTATCTCGAAGGTCTCCGCCGGAATCCTGAGCGGAGCTTTTTTTTTTTTTTTTTTTTTTTTTCTTTTTTTTTTCGAGTGAAGGAAAAATGCATTTATGGAGTTCCACTGTGCTGGTTATAGGTAATATTCTATGGAAGTGTTACAAGTGTGTTGAGGTATTCTTGAATGTCTACTTCTGGCTCCCCCAGGCCTAAAGTCCTGTCAAATAATGACAGCGGTCTTTTATGTTTGTTTAGTTCTGTGTCGTATGTTCCCAGTTGTTGTATTAGGGCATTTTTGTTTTGGTCTTTCCGTTTATACGTGTTGAAGGTCAGGCGTTTAATGAATTCTTCGATTGAATGTAGTTTTAGCTTTTTATGTAAGATATAGGCCGGAGCTACCGGCGGTTGTTTTGCTATTATTCTTATTATTCTATTTTGTAGTGTTTGTAGTTTATGTAAGCGAGTTTTTGCAGCATATCCCCATACCGGGGCTGCGTATGTGAGAATAGGTCTTAGAAGTCTCTTATATAAGGTGAGACCCATGTTTGCCTTCAGTTGGCTGTTTTTGTTAAAGATTGGGTAGAGCTTATTTAATTGACCACTGGCCTTGGCCCTGATTTTGGTGATATGCTTATTCCAGGTGAGGCCTTGGTCCATTACTAGACCTAGCTGAGTTACTTGGTCTTTCCAGTCGATTCCTTCGCCTTGGTAAGTTAACGGCTGAAGGGCACGCCTGTTATGTCTGTGCGTGAGTCTTTTTGTGAAAATTATTGCTTGAATTTTTCTTGCATTTATTTTGATTCTCCATTTGGAGAACCAAGGCTCAAGCGTGTTTAGTTCATTTTGCAGTCGTTGATAAATAATTCGCGGTTGAGTAGACTGTGCGACTATCGCAGTATCGTCCGCGTATATGAATTTGTTTGTTCTTAATAGTTCAGGCATGTCATTTATGTATAAATTAAATAATGTCGGCCCCAACAAACTCCCTTGGGGGACACCAGCTTTAATTTGCGCCCGAGACTGCATTTTCCACAGTGGTGCGAAAGCTTCGATCACTGAGGTATTCCCTAATTAGGGCTAAAGCAGAATCGGGGAAGGCGTAAAATCTGAGCTTTTGATTAGGCCTGCATGCCATACTTTATCGAAGGCGCGTTCAATATCCAAATATAGGGCGCCTGTGGACCTATTTGTGTTAAAACCATTGGTTATCTGCTCGGTCATTCGAAGAAGTTGCAGTGTAGTGGAGTGTTGTGCTCTGAACCCTTACTGTTGGGGGATCAGTATGTTGTGCTTGTGAATGTGTTTGTTGATTCTTTTTAAGATTACTTTTTCTAGCACTTTGCTAAGTGTGTTTAGCAGGCTAATTGGCCTGTAATTGATTGGTAGTGCTAGGTTTTTATTTGCTTTGGGAAATAGCATTATTTTGGCTTCCTTCCAGCTTGGGGGAAATCGGACATTTTCTAGTGTAAAGTTGTAAATATCTGCTAAGAGCATGAGAGCTCTTTGTGGGAGCTTCTTTAATACTATATTTGGAATTTTGTCAGGCCCTGGCGCTTTTCTAGTGGGCAGATGTCTGATAATGCAGCTAATTTCGCCTGGATTAGTCCTTCGCATTTTGTTGTGTGTTGGTATTTGGCCTATGTTTTCTAATTCATTTTCAACCTCTGTGTAAAGTTGTCTTGCCCGATTACTGGGTTGGGAGAGAATACATTTTCTAATGTGTCTGCGAACGCTTCGGCCTTGGCCTGAGGAGTTTCAGCTATAGTGTTGTTGAATTGAAGTGGAGGATTGTTCGTTCGTGTTCGCGTAAGGAATTTGGCTATTCGCCATGTTGAATTTTGTTGGGGATTTAGATTTTCTAACGTATTATTCCATTGATTTTGGATATATGTTCGCGCGCGTTCATTAGTTAGGTCTCGCGCCTTAAAATATTTGATTCGATGTAGGACGTTTCTAGTTCTTTGCCATTTGCGTCTGGCTTTGTTTTGTGCTTGTTGTAGGACTTTCATGTCATGAGGAAATCTAGCATTAATAGTCTGCTGCTGCCTTAGGGGCACGCAGGCAGTGGTGGCTATTTTTTATTGCGGTTTCAAGTTTATTAATTGCCGCATCTTGCTCTGCTGCTGAGTTTATTTGCAGGTCAGGCAGATAGTGGTCTACTGTGTCTTTAAATTCTACCCAGTCTGCTTAGTTATAGTTAAAAGTTAGAGTAGCTGGTTTAAATGCGATAGGAGCATTAGTTGTTATTAAAGCAGGCAAACGGTCTGATGTCAGCTCTCTGAAGTCCGTGTCATAAGGAATATTATTTAAATATTCCTGATATCTAGGATGTCAGGCGTATTGTTCGGCAAATGAGGAATGAATGTTGGTTCATCCGGGCCTGAAATTAGAAAGGTTGTGTTGTTAATGTAATTAAGCAATTTAGTCCCTTGTGGATTGGGCTTCATGTAATTCCATAGATGATGTTTGTAGTTATAATCTCCCGCAGTAAAAACTCTGGGTCCTAGATTCATTATTTTATTGACGTCGTCTATATCTATGTCCCCCGGGGGCTTATAAACTGAGGCTATAACTATATCCGTGCTGTGGGTGTTAAGTTTAATAGCCGTGCTTTCGGCGCGAGTTAAGGTTGGAGAATTAATTGTATAATGATTGATATTGTTTTGAATAACTATTGCTGTTCCGCCTCCTCTGCGCTCGCGGTCATTTCTATAAATTTGAAATCCCGGAACGGAAAAACGGTGAATTTTGGTTTAAATGTCTTTCGTTTAATAATGCAATCTGTATTGAATGTGTTTGTAAAAAGTCTGCTAGTTCATTTGATATTTTACGAATGCCATTACAATTCCAGGTGATAATTCTAATTGTGTCTGATTTACCTATATCCATATTGGCGAATGTTGTCAATCAGTTGTGTGATGAAGAATGCTGTCTGTATAATGTCGTTCTCGGGTTGTGAGAGCATGTCACATTTTTCTGAGAGTTGTTCTTCCACCTGGTGAAGTGGCACTTTGCGAGTCTGCATGCCTAGTGACTTCACTAGTGAGCAGAGCGCCGTGGAAGGGTCCCGCCTTCTGCAGGGGAGGGGCTGGAGCGACTTTGCAGTTGCGGAAGACACAACTGCCTGGATGGGGCCTGTCTTGGTGGGGGGGCGGGCCTTGGGTGACTTGTGGGGGTCGCTCGCTTCTGGTAGGGCTAGCCTCGGAGTTGAACCGGGGCTGCTCTATCACGGATGGTTCTTCTAAGGGTGCCGGGCGCGACCGGCCTTTTGGATTTCTAATGAACCATTCCGTATTAGTATTTTGTGCAGCAGCCTGATAATACAAAAACTGTGTTCTCTGTCTATGGGACCTAACAGGCTGCGCACGGGTGTTATTTGTGTTCACCAGTTTAGAACACGCTGCGTAGTATTTAGTGTAACCACGCCAGGTTGCACCATGGCCCTCAGTGCCACATAAAACGCATTTCCGTTCCCTAAGAGGAACCGTGCATGTTCCGGAGTAGTGATGTCCTGTGCATTTGGCGCATATGGGAGTAGGGGACCTGCAGTCTTTCTTCACGTGCCAGAATTGTTGGCAGCGTGAGCACTGCTTTGGAGTTGTGGCAGTCCTTTAGACCTCTACATGAATTCTAAAGTGTGCCAGGTATTTCAAATCTAGAATTTTTCTGTTTTCTTCAGTATCCTGCAGTTCGATTAGGAACATTGGTAGGGGGGACCTATCCCTAGTGCGCCTTCTCATCTGCATGGCTCTAATGGCCTAAGACCCGCAGAGTGCCAGGTCTTCTTTAACTTCCTCTCCGGAGTATTCAGCGTACAGGCCTTTAATTACAAAGCGGGCAGTCCTTTCCTCAGGGTGGGGGATTAGGTAATGCTGTACGCTGGTGCCTTTCAGGTGTTTTACCAAAGTCTGGTAGTCACCTAGTGAGAACGTTTTAAAAACAAAATCTCCGGAGTTTCGCGCTGTGTTGACTGTGTAGTTGTATTTGTAGGTGTAACTCTTGTCAATGTCATGTCATGTGTTAGTTGTCTTAGTGTCGCGGCCTGGCTTTTGCTGACATAAATTGGCGCTATGTCAGCACTTTTATCCTGGCTGTCGAGTGTAGTGTTAATGTTTGTGGCTGTGTCTGTGTCTGTAGGTGTAAGTGCATGTGAGGGGCATGGTTTACATAGGCGAAGAGGGCCAGGTAGGAGTAGGTATCGAGGCAGTGGAAGGAGGGGGTATCCGTGCGGTTGTAGATCCGATGCGATGACGCTGTGTTGAAACAGCGCTTTTGCCGAAGAAAGCGTGGGATAACACCATTGTCGCGGCAGCGAAGTAAAAAGGTAAAGGAGCACAAACGCCAATAGCCTCAACATGAAGCATAGACTATAGAAGCAGCAACCCAGCCCCCGCAGCATCCATACCAACAAGCCAAGACCGGAGAAACCAGGAACTAGCTCCGCCCACCCACGCCAAACGTATAAAGCCCGTGAAGCCAAAAGGTCCATCTCGCCCCTATAAATATCCCTGATCCCACTAACATTCCCAGAAGTATTAAATCCCTGTAGACCAAACCATCACACTATCGCGCAGGTTAAACCGTATAACGGCTAGGTACTGCGGTAAAGGCACTCGGGTGGGGGAATAGCTTCCCCACTCGACTCGAACTGCCTCTGGTGGTGCTCCGTGAGGGGGGTATCTGCACCTGGCAGCGGAGCAGTTAGGACCTACCTGAGAGCTCGTCAGAATCGGTTCTTTGCCATACCCAAAACTAAGCCTCGCAGCACAGCACCGGTTCCTGCCGGCAAAGTTCCAGCAACTACAGCTGATACCAGTGCCTCAAGCACACAGACCGGCCAATCAACAGAGATCTCAACAGCAACTCCTGACGCATCTAGCAGCAGCAGTACTGTGGAAGCGGTGGTGGCAGCGCCGCACCCGGTCTGTGCTACGGAACCACCGCCGACCACTTCCAGGCTACCGGACAACTCCGGCATCTCGCCTGCTTACAGTAGCAATGCTTCGACTACCTCACCATTGCAGTCAGCACCCCCTGTGGCCCAATCGGGCCTCAGTGTGGTTATCTACGGAGTTCCCAGAGACCTCCCTGCGCGTTACATTCTCGCCGCCGCACAGCACGAGTGGACCTCAGCAATGAGGGCCACGCGTATCATCACTCGCAGAGGACCATCAAGCCTCATGCGGCTAGTCTTCGCCGATTCACGCGACCGCGAAGCTGCCTTACACACGGGCCTGCCCCTGTTAGGGCGGTGCTTGAGCGCTGAGGCGAGCGAGTGGAACGCCAAGTACCCTGCCGCCGCTGCTGTGCCTACGGACACGAAGACACCCACTGCAACGCCCCACCTCGCTGCCACTACTGTGGCGCCCAGTACCTCACCAGCGACTGCACATCACACGATCTACGCAGACGACGCCGGTACTGTGCCTCCTGTAGTGGCTTCGGCCACTTCACGGGACAAACACAGTGCCCATTGTATCCCAGACACGGACACACACACACACACACACACACACACACACACACGCACATACACACCAGCACATCCCAACGCAGCTTCACGGCCTGCACAAATGACACTACCTTACACCGCAGCTCCACGGCCGTACACACGTGTGACCCTAACCACTACAGGAACACCACCAGTCGCCGCAGTCACATTCAGATCGCCACAGACCGTAGCAGTCCTAGCACCCGTCGTCGCTGATAGCATCCTTCGAGACGCGGTTCAAGGCCTCCATTCAGAGGTTCTGAACATTGGCTCTCGGCTGGAGGCTATCACAGAACACAACAACACGCCGGCAAACCCAACGTCACTGAGCTCCTACGGCGCCACGACCACGCCGCAACCAACGCCCTAGCAGCAATCCAGACACACCTCACGGAGCCCATACAGATCCTCACCAAAACAAGCGAAGAACTCGCCCAACTACGCCAACATACAGAGACCATCTACCGCAACACACAGAAGATCAAAGACACCACAGCACTAGAGACCAGAGTCAACCAGATTTTCGACATCATCACACTCCCCAGATTTCCCATTGGTCCCCCAATGCCACACACAAACGCCCCAAGTCGCAGGTCTATGTCAGGGCATCCGTCATGATATTAGACCTGCCTCCACCCACCATTATCATTATATGCACCCACAATCATCCGGTTTGCTTCGGCGGTACCGGACCTCATGTCATGCTTAAAAATATATATATATAATAAAAGGCTGCGTGTCAGTCATCGCTGAGACTAAGAGAGTGTTAAGGCAACGCCACTGAGGATGTTCGACGCAACTTCGGACGAAACGTCTGGAATGAGTTTCCTGACTAGACCACGGCCCTCAAGCCCGGATAATGCTACCGCTCCATCAGCCTCCTACCAGTTATCTCGAAAGTTTTCGAGAAACTGTTCCTGACCCGCCTTCGACCTCTTTTAGAGGAAAAAGGCCTCCTACCGAAACATCAGTTTGGTTTTCGTTCTGACCATTCCACAACCGAGCAACTACTGCGAGTAGCCGAAAAGGCCTCCCTGGCTTACCAGGAAAGGGCCAAAACGGTGGCAGTGTTCCTTGACGTGGAAAAGGCGTTCTCTACCACCTGGCACGAAGGGCTTATCTACAAGCTCATACAGCACGAAATCCCCCCTCCATATATTTACTTGGTGGCTAGTTTCCTACAGGAACGTAGCTTCCGAGTGAAGGTGGAGGGTTCATTTTCCCGAGAAAGGCCCATTGGCGCAGGAGTTCCCGAGGGCAGTGTACTGTCACCGGCACTCTTTAATGCTTACATGGCCGATCTCCCCACGCACCCCAACACTCACATCTGTCAGTATGCGGACGATCTCATGATCTTCGCAACTAACAAGAACCCGCCCTACAGCTACCGTCAAGTACAAGCCCACCTCTGTGCCATCAGTAGATGGTGCGAGAACTGGCGCATGTCTATCAACCCGGAGAAAAGCTCTGCGATTCTCCTGGCCAACACGCTGGCAAACCGGCTCCCGCAGGACCTCGTGCTTCGGCGCCGTCGGATCCCCTGGGTCACTACGGCGAAGTATCTCGGGGTCACGTTGGACCGGCGGCTAACGTATAGGCATCACGTCAGGGGCAAAGTACTACAAGGTCACGCAGCCCTACGGCAGTTGTATCCCATCCTCAGCTCCAAAACCATGCCCATTCGCCTGAAACTCCAGCTGTATCGTGCGATCATCCCGCCTCTGGTCCTGTACGGATGCGAGATCTGGGGAGTGGTGGCAAAGTCCACCTTCATCAGACTCCAGACGTTGCAGAATCGGGCATTAAGGATGATCTATGACACTGGTTGGAGATTTCCTGCCCACATCCTTCACGAACATTCCAGCATCCCGTACATTGTCGACGTGATTAAAACCCGCGCTCGAACAATGTACAACAAACTCCAGAACCACCCTAATCCACTGGTGAATACTCTGGGACAATATGACCAGAGAGAGCCTCGCCGACTACCATCTAAAAAATTGCCGAAGGACATCTTAAGTCCAACGGGCTAATTTTCGAAGATGGGAAAGGCAAAATGAATATCTGTACTTAAAACAGAGTAAAACGCCTAACTCAGATCACCTCTCAGTGAGTGACTGACGGCCAGAACCAGGAGGAGATTATCGCGTCACCTGATTGACTAAGCAGCCAATCAGCATGTATGGGCAGTGCCCGTTCATGGACCAATCCCTACCAATATCCATCTTGCCCCTATAAGTACCCCTGATCCCAAACATTCCCAGAGATTAAATCCCTGTAGACCAAAACACCATACTATCGCGCAGGTAAAGCCGTATAACGGCTAGGTACTGCGGTAAAGACACTTCGGGTGGGGGAATAAGCTTCCCCACTCGACTCGAACTGCCTCTGGAGCCTCTGGACTCTGCAATTCATGCACAGAATTCCCAGGAGCGTGTGCTGTAGCAGAATTCTGCTGAAACCAGCCATACAATCTTTCACTGTTTGTTAGTTGCGGAAAAGTAATATTTATATATAAAGGTGTGAATCAACTGTTGTGCCGTGAAATATGGGACCGATAATTCTACGTGCACTTACGGTGCACCAAACCACAAGTGTTGTAGCGTGCTTAGGAACTTCGTTAGCAATATGGGGATTTTTGGTAGCCCAGTAACTTTTGTTTTGAGTAGAAACGTTACCTTGAACATCAGTGAAGAACATTAAAATTGGATCCACGTCGCTATTATGAACGCATTGCACATTATGTTCCCCTAGTTCTACTTTTCTACTTGATTTCAATTAGGTGTTTTAAGCACCCATATAAGACAAGTTTTCCTCACCAGCATGACAAGTTATGTGTATGTGTGTGTGATTCTAAATGTGCATCAGTGGATCGTTTTCAGAAAAAAGCAAAGGTAAAGATCTAAGAAAAGAATACGAAATTGCAGCCGAGGTTTTCTTTGGCACTGTTTGTACAATAAGATTCCATGTCACTACATACCTCCCACCATTGAGAACAAGCTGTATTATGCTCCGCCACCTCATCACAGGGGTTCTTGTAGCTCCCATCACCGAATCAATGTTCCACGTTCAAGTAGCTCTAGCAAATAATGAACTGGATTTTGTAAACGGTGCGTAACGCTGCATTTCAACTGAATAGCATTCCATAAAGTTTCAGTGTGCCCTAACAGCCACTTTACCTCCAAGACGTGACATTGCCTTTCGGAATCATATCCAACTCCTTTATAGTCTTCTAGGAGGCTCCGTCTTCCTTAATGTCTCAAGTTACGATAGCAATATATGTTAGTCTTGGTAATATTTTCTTATAGAAAGGAATATCATTACAGAGACTTTTAATACCCATTTTCGACTTAGTATGCATCGTGCACAGGAAACAGAACCAAACCCCTATAAAATGATGATGATTATAGCAAGATGGTAGCTTATCTTATGCTATGGCGTCGATGAAAGCAACAACAGCTGCAAGGAACGACTACGATCTCCCCGATAGAAAATGGAAATGTTGTAGTGTGCTCTGCAACAAAAAACTGTAAGAACAACATTAGCAATTTTAAAGTACATACTCCGTTTATTTTGAACGACACGATTAGCAGCCGGAGGTCAGGTGATCTAGCATATGCTTCTACGGAGAATAATGGCATTTGCAGTTGTTTGGCACCGTGTGATGATGATATTGACGATGATGTTTATATATTTTTTTAACTTTCTACAAATAATGCTGGAAATATTGGGTTCGACTAAAAATTTTGATGTCGAGATTTCACCGGTAATATACGTTTTGAGGCCCCCTGAATCAAAAAAGCGTTTAAAAAAAAACGCCCGCATGAGTGTGTGTCTATGTCTGCCTGTGAACAGCATTGCTTGAAAATGAAAAATCCGTTAAAAACCAAAATTGGTGTTTAAGTTTAATATCGTTTAAGAATACGACACGAAGATTTTGAAGAAAATTCCTTCACTCTAAACTACCCTTTACATGGAAAATGTTTTGATTTTTTTATTAAAATGCCATATGTTTAAGATATGTTTATGCCAAATTAAATATGAATTCTTTCTGGCTATAGCCAATGTAGTCCTAATTACTCTTGATGATTTTTGTACGGCTAGTAAGCCGTAACATAAGGTCCAAACCTATACAAAAGATGTAGATCTCGTTAAAACACACAAGTTATGTTCAAATGCATTTTCTGAGGAGCGAACTACTTCATAGAACTTTGTATATATATATCTGTATGAACATGAAGTAGATAGAACAAGTTTTTGCAAGAATTGTTTGTATGAGAGTAAGTAGAGAAAGTCATGGGAGAACGGCACATCAGATATTTTTGAGAGTGTCCAACGCCTACTTTTACTGCAGGCGGTGACACTGATGATACGTGGAATGCAGATGGAGCACCGGTGGAATGACATGGCGGGGGGAAACCGGAGAACCCGGAGGAAGCGCGCCCCTGTGCCGCCTTGTGCGTCACGGATCTCACATGGGGTCGACTGGAATCGAACCCGGGTCGCTTTGGTGAAAGTCGAATGGTCTAACGCGGCCACGACGTGGCTACGACGCGGCCATGACGATGATAACTACATTTGCAAAAAGCAAATATACATAAATATACCAAACAAAGAGGCAAAAGCCAGAATTATAAAAAGGTCCACAAGGTATCTAAAATTCTAAATCTTTAGGTTCATGTTTACCACTGCTGAAAACGTCACAAATCCTTCAACCGTTTATCGTCCGCCAGGACCTCTGCAAGTCTGACAGGTAGTGGCAGAGTCTAGAAGTTGCGAAGATTCTGGCGCACGTGACGGACCGACCAAAGGTTGTCACACAGCGGAGAAAGAGCAGCAGGGACCCGTTTAAAAAAGTGACCATTCGTAAAATTACAGTACCCAATGCGTAACCCGGCCAAAGTAATCTCCTCCCAACAAGATACGAGGGTGGAGCTTATCCAGTTTATCGGAATTTCTTTTGCTGCTCTAAGCATATTTCCACCTCCGTAGCACAGTGATAGCGCGCCTGCCTGTGGCGCGGAGACCTGGGTTCGATCCCCGCTACCGACCTGGGGATTTTTCCCCCGCTGGGAGTTACGGCACGTGGTGCACTCAGCTCGTAAGGTCCCTGAGGGGCCAATTGAGGAGCCAGTTGAGGAGCTACTTGATAAAGAATTAGAGACCGCAGGTCAGAAGGCCGCATAATCGGGGAGGAGAGCTAGGGGCGCTGACCACACCCCACCCTCCAGTTCTGAACACCACTTATGATCCCTGTAGAGGGCCGAGGTGGGGAACGCATCGGCCGCACGATAAACTCTGGGTCGTGAAGGGCTGTTGTGTTGGGGGTCATTTATTTTGAAGCTTATTTCCGCTGAGCGTTGACCACTTTTTGTGAACATGCATTTGTTTGTGTTAAATTTTACTCGGCGTTACATGTCAATTTGAATTTGTACATATTCGCGCCGGTTGTCTTACGACGATCGTTCACACGCAGCAGACACACACACAAACTAAAATCTGGCTGACCCCAAACTCTCGTTACCTCGCCTCCCTATATAGTAGGTGGGGCCTTTCTTGAACGTCACATTTTCTGAAACTTCTACAAATACGCCGGGTGCCGGGCACTTGCAGAATAATCTCGAAAACCCCATTACATTCTGCTGACTTGATTGTTGTCTCGTGTTTGCTTACGTAAGTGATGTGGGACAAGTTGATCTTGAGCAACTTTGATACGTGCCGCACCTAGTAGTGGTGTGGGGTAGTTTGGCCCGACCGTCCTTTGTTGAGCGCCGCACCCGGCGTCACAACAATAATTTATTATTGTTGTTGTTATTATTACAATTATAATTATTAATTATTATGACAATAATCCGACAACTGCAAAATAATTGTGTTCAAAACAAAAGTAGACAACTACGCATGTCTGGGTGACGCACTATGTATGTATAACCTATTCTAGGACTCGGCTAAGACCGTGCTAGATCTTAGAATTTCGGCTCGTGCAGAACTCTAATGGTCAACTTACATGCGGATTGCATCTCTGTTGCCAGTTTTGCTAGAATTACTGTAGCAGAAGAACAGTCACAAAAGGTACAGTATAATATGCTTCAAGCGGAAACATACATATAAGAAATGTGTTAAAAGTGAGATCTTGAAAGGATAGCCAAACAACGTAACAACATGAGGAAGAAGAAACAAACGAAAGCGGAACAAAACTAAAGCTGTTAACACTGAAATATATATGCAAGCTGGAGAAAAAATTGAAAGAAGGAATTTCGACAGTCATGAGCGCTACCACCATAGTGGAACAAAGAATGTTCTTTAGCCATGTAAGGAACAAAATGTGGCCATTAGACTTAAAGAGAGTAGCAAAAATGCATAGGCACATCTGTTACTGTTACATTCCAGTGTTGGCTGCACTGGACGTGTAATTAACCTGCTTTCTTTCTCCAGAGCGCTGGCTTTAATAAAGTAAAAGCTAAATTCTGTTTCCGGTTGTCTATTTGTGGTTGTTTTCTGCAACAACGAAAACACATTAGGCCGCATTCTTTATTTCTCTGTTCGCGTTAAATTTGAGTCTGTTTGTTCAGCAAGGAACTTCCCTCTTCTTAGTCATGACGGTTTTAACTAATTAATGTTATAAAATTAGGAGAGAAAACAGTTTTTCCAGCGTGATTAATCAGGCGTAAAATACAGGCTGTTGTATTATAAAGTTTTCGGTTGCGTGGCACACACATCATGCGTATTTATTTTCCCTTATGAGTGAGGAGCGGAAAGCGCAAAGTTGAATGGCCAGTTGCAAGGCCAATGATTCCACACTACCTAGACCAGCATCGAGGTGTGAACACGTGGATATAAAAAGGATAGTATATACTAATAGGTGTTGTTCCTTTCACGGAACAGTTGAATTTTGCTGAATAAATCAGGTAGTAAACTATGCGACTGTTTCGTGGGAAAACTGTTAGATGAAGAGGAAAAAAGAAAAGTAACGGGATTAATTTTGTAATTTTGTCACAATATGTGGCCATTTCAATCACTATTTTTCCAAAAACATAGTTCCCTTCTGGTGACGTTAACACAGTCTACAGTCCTTCGTGATATTACAACCCACAAATATTTTCTTCTCGTAGCCTTTATTCACTATTTTCAGTGTCTCTCTTCACCTTCTCTGTCTCTCAAACACTAACTACGATGATACAATCACTCGACTCTCGTTCGCGTCGTTGAGTTCGACGCGGTGTACTTTTCGGTACGGACACTGACCGACTGATGTCTGCAACTCTCTCTTCTGCTGTTTCCTATCCTCCTTATATAGCGAAGATGACCTAATATGGACCTTTCTCGACTTCCACAAACACGCCGGCCACCGGATGCCCCTCGAAAGTTCCAGCAATCCTCTGTTAAGCACTCTCTCATTGTTGTTAGTCACATATACACAAACAGTCGCGTGAGGCAGCCTGACATTGAGCACCTTTGTTTGCTCGCCGGCTTGGTATGTGTCGTGAAGTAGCTTAGCCCCGACCGTTCTTTGTTGTGTGCCGCCCCCGGAGTCACAATATTAAGATCATATATTTTATCAAGATATCTATTTCCCTAACACATGTATACCAAATGGTGGACCAGACAAAATTTGGCTTCATGTAGGCAAAAGAGGCACCTAGAGATATCAGTCCAAGTTCATACTAAGATTTGACTACATATTATTCAGACATTACTCGAGTACCACTTTTAGTACAGGAATGCTGTGAACGACTCCATGAATTTTGTAATTACACATTAGGTAGGATAAATGAAGGGATTTAGTGATGTCACCAAGCGCAATGGCTCGAGGTAAAATGTGAGGCTCACATTGCGGGAGATCCGGGTCATTTACTTTGGACTATGACAACTTTCGAAGAGGCGACTTAGTATTTTGACCTGTGCTGATGTTCTTACTTATGCTTCTGACAGGGCGTTCTCAGGAGGGATGGGGAGAGGGGCGGGACCTATGGGTGACCGAATCTGAGGAGAGGCGACATTACAGGCGACATCTTAACAGCTACATATTGCAACTCCCCGGTGACGGCTCATAGCTCCCGCTCCCCTGGGAAGCCAGGGGCTCGGAGAGCTCCCCCGATCTGGAGGATGAGGATACACCGAGAGCAAATTCCCGCCGACACTTGGAACCCTGAAATAGTCAACCAAGATGAAAGATGAAGTGAAATGAGAAGTGGGGTGAAATGGAAACTCGGAGAACATATTCGCTTGTCAAATCCACGAAAAAACCATGTGTACGGAAAATTGGCCACGAGAATCACATCCACGACCTCCGGAATGCGGGCCACAGACGTACCGCCCGAGTCATCCCGCACGATGCGATGGTAGGTCATTAATGAAAACGGCGTTCGAATGCAAGCAGCTTTTACCGTGTACTCCTAACCACGTTGAGTCACGGAGATACGTCACATGAGCTATATATAGTCACATGGTTACAGCGAGGATCAAACCACGAACTCTCATCACTAAGTCACTGAGCTTACCTGATGCCTAATTCTAATTATGTTGCTTGATGTAAAAGCTGATAAAAGAAAAGTGCAGTTCTCTTTCCGGCCATTACAAAAATTGTGAGAAGGTATTATTGTATCGATCGATCAATAGCAACACGTCTAATGGTTACCATGTGGTGCAATTAACGTAAAGGGGCGTGTGTCACGTTTGGGTAATGGGGTGGAATAACTGCTTGCTCTTTATACACATTACGTATTCCATCTGGGCGACACAAAAGTGTGGGGGAAGAATTAATTAAACAACCGTCGTTAGGAGCAAGGACCTCGCAAGCTTTTCCACATCCTACCTTTCTACATCTCTTAGACCACTTCAATATTCCTTTATGAGAATTATACACTTGCAGTAAGCCATGGTGACTATTTATTATGTGGCAAATTCCCTGTGACACTTATGTACATTCACTCCAAATGTGTAAAATGTAAAAAACCGAACCAGTTCATCCAAACACTTTCAATTTTCGACTTTTACTATGTTATCTTCCGGTCCCATTGGACATGAGGGCAAGGTCAAGCACTAGCTGTGTTACTTACAGCCGCTCTAAGATGCATCGTTTCAATATACTGCAGTCATTGCGAATAGGCGACCCAAGTTGATTAATTATGCGGATAAAATATATAAGTATGTCTCAAGTACAGGTTTCTAATTAAAATTGATGTACATTTAAAGCATTTCTCCACAGGCGGAGAAAACAGCCTATGTAAGATGTGTTATACCCGTTTTCTTTTTAAAGCCTTGCTTTCCTCCAGTCTGAAACTGAACAGGAACTTAAACTGAAAAGTTAAGTTCAGTTCAGTTTTCAGTTATGCTTTCCTAGAAAACTGAACTGAACTTAAAATTATAATGGTTAAAATGTGCTTTTACCTTTAGTGGACAAATAGTTTAAATAGTGACTATGAAAATAATGCAATAGACATATTTTACCTAATATTATTACATAAATATGTACTCGTACATGTTCTTCATATAAATATTACATGATTCTGTGTCGATTCATTATGTATTATTACGTTACTTGATTTGACAAAGCTGATGTTTCTGTGTTAAAAGCACAAGTGAATAAAATGAATTGAATACATAAAAATGCAAGTTCTAAAATGCTTTATTTGTTTTTCCTAATTCCTCTGGCAGTTCTTTCCACAGCCTCTGTTTTTTCTCACTATTTCTATACTCTGCATGCTGCAGATTGTATAGAAGGTTCATTCTGCCGGACAAAATCAATAACCCTTTCCTCTTCCAGCTATGAGAACTTACGTTTTACACTCATTTTGCCTAAACTTGCAAGTAAACAAAACGATGTCGCTATTATAACCTCACTTCTGATGACGGCGCCGTGGCCGAGTGGTAAGCGCGCTCGCCTACCACCTAGGCGGCCCGGGTTCGATCTCAGGGACCCGCATGAGGTATTCGTGGTGGACGAAGCGGCGTCAGGGCGGGTCTTCTCCGGGTGCTCCGGTTTCCCCCGCCATCTCATTCCACCGGTGCTCCATCTTCATTCCATGTATCATCAGTGTCACCGCCTGCGGTGCCGTAGTAGTAAAAGCGGGCGTTAAACACTACAAACAACAGCAACTCACTTCTGATAACAGAACACCTATTCAGATCGCTCAAGTTCAACTGAACTGAACTGAAAAAACGACTGCCGCCGTAATTTTCGTCTCCTAGATTTCTGGTGGAGAACTGAAAATCTAATGACATATGAATAAGAAGAGATTCAGTTCTCAGTTCAGTTCAGTTCAGTTCTCGGCCAGAGGAAAGCATTTCCACAACAAACAAGGCACCCATTCACAATCACGTGATCCTCAACTGAAAAATCTTAAGTTCTAGTTCAGTTCAGTTTTCAGATTGGAGGAAAGCAAGGCTTCAGACGCCGAAAATGCATATTTTCATATATTGCTAAAGGTTACGAAAACGATGGTGTTTATGTATAAAGTTATGAAGGTGTAGGTAAATAATCCATTCTGTCACATATAATTCAATTTTGTATTGTATTGTCCCTTTTATGTACCTCAATATGCAATTTCATGGCTATCCTGTACCCCAGTATATAATTTCAAATTAACTGCTTATCTACAGGCACACGTTTACTTTATACGCTGTGTTGTGTATATGAGACAGGTTTGTTTACATTGTCGCTGCCCAGTATTTCGTGGGTTACGGTCCGTGTACACTAAACTTGTAGAGGCAGGTACCGAAATGCCCCGCCCTGGTTATAGTATAAGTAATAACCAAGTAACATGGGTGCATGTTAAGTGCAAGTGCGGATTCGATTTATCGCCCATTTCGGCCTTGAATTTTTCATGGTTTTCTGTGCTCCCTAGATGCATGCTTGGACAGTGTCTCCTCTATCGTGCTTTCCTTTCGTTCTACTTTCTTCTCGTCTTTCAGGTATGGTTCTAATTTTCGTGGCTTATGGCAGTGCCGGACCGATTGCCCGAATACTTACTTTAATGAAAAAGTACTTATCGCGGACACTAGATAGCCGCTTGTGTGACGGATCGTTCATCACCCTCTACAAAACACTTCACCAGATTGTGTTCAAGTGTACAACCGTTACAACTAGAAGCTATGGCAGACGCAAAATGTACTAATGGTGGCTGACCCCCTTATGATGGGATTATTTTTCTTCTTGCCATGCACACAAATGTGATCACAAATTGTATATAGATTAACGGCTTTACAGCATGATTTCACAGCGCGTTTAACTATACAACACCACAAGACAGGCAAGCCTCTGATTGGATGTTGTGTTGACCATCTTCTCCTGCCACCCGCCATTAAAATTTGTGTCTGCTATACACCTTTTACGTGGAAATTTTTTCGAAAATTTTGATTTTCTTCAAAAATGACTAACAATTTTAATTAAAATGGCATATGTTTGAGCTATTTTGATTACAAATGAAAGGCCTATTTTAAATTTTCTGGCTGTAGCCTATGTAGTCCTGTTTACTCTGGATTACTTTTGAATAACTCGCAAAGTGTAAGTCATAGGCAAAATCTTAATCTACAAAATATGTAGATCTTGCTAAAACACACAATTAATGTCTGAATAAATTTTTTTTTGTAGAGTGAACCATTTCGGAGATATTCCTTGTTATTCGTTTAACTTTTGGAGAACTTTTGCTTCTGTCAAATGGAACATCGCTATTCATTTTTTTCTTTATGTTTGGCGTGCAAAGAGAATGGAATTTGAACGCTTTCAAAGATTGTACTATCGGTCAAAGTCTACTGTATTGCCATATTCATAGGAATAAGAATCTGTAAGAATGGTTAGTACAAGACTAGAGAAAGTCATGTGAGTGCAACACAAGATTTTTTCATTTACAGAACACGTAAATTTAATATCAATGACATCGGGAACATGAAGGTCAAACTTTGTGCGATTTGACATGGAATGTCTCTATTACTAGATTTAATGATATCTGTTTCAGTTTATTTTTATTTTAGAAGCTTTAATTTTAACTGGCTAACATAGCTGCAAAAGGACAGGATCCAAAAACAACAGGTAACCAAACACGAAGAAAAGACACTTCAGTTATTTTGTACAAAGGCAAGGTATAAAAGAAAAATTTTAAAAAGAGGCAGATTTGTGCAAATACGTGCAATAAATCTACTCATTCATTCCTTCACATATCGTTTCGTGGCAGACTCTCTGATCAGCGTTTAAGTAATTTCTCGGTTGAATACGTTCACACGTTGGTTGTAACAATACATGTATTATTGTTTACCTGCTTATTGTTGCGTTTCCAATTAAATGCAGTCATTTTAGGTCAATACTGTGTTTTCGTTCACATGGGAACTACAAAACAATAAAGCCATCATATTAACGAACAAAGCAGTGAGTTAATACCAAAATGAGCGATTTCCAATCTAAACCAATAGTTTTTGTAGTTGACGATTTACTGTGTGGTCGCTGAGTAACCACTGTTGTATTGTTACATGAAACAACATGTACCTAATGCTGACAATGGGGATGCAATGCCGGGATTACAAACATCCTTAGGCAAGTTTCTAATTATCACTCATTGGCCCATTAACTGCAACACCAAGATTAACATCATATTAATATATAATATTATTAATACGAATAATATATAATATACAAAAGTGAATCTTTGTTTACTTGTTCGTTTGTTCATTATAGGCTGCTATACCATTCACCCGAATACGATGAAAACTGGGTGGAATATTAAAATTTAGTAACGCCAAACAATTGATGTTGAGATTTCACCGGAAATATAAGTTTTTGAGACCCTCTGAATCCAAAAAAAAAAAAAAAGCATTTTTAGAAAAAGGTCTGTCTGCCTGCTTGCATGCGTGTGCGTGTGCGTGTGCGTGTGTGGAAAAGTTTCTGAAAAACTGAAATCAGTAGTTCAAACAAACCAAGGACTGACATTTCTCCACACAGTTGCCGACATCTTGTGCACCTGAACATGATTGTGCTGTCCCCTTGCGTTAAATACCGACATTTTACATATACTCCGGTGACATCAGTTAATGTGGAACGGTCATTTTCCTCTTATAAGATGGTGTTATCTGACAAGCGATGCAGTTGCTCAATGGAAAACTTAGAAAAAGTGTTAGTTGTTTATTGTGACTAACTATGGAAATATATGATAAAGACAGTAAGATGTTTCGGCTAATTTGTAATGGGAAATAAAAAAAATGTCATTTTTTGTTCATCTATTTTTGTAGTTTTAGAACCTATTTTAGGTACCTAATTTAAGACTTTTAGGAACTAAAAGTTTCGAGGTCTATTTATGACATTATAAATACATGGTAACAATACCTCAGCACATCGCTAAGCTATTAAAAGAAATAACGGTGCAATAGTCATGCCTCTAAAACATGCCGATTTTTTCGCAGAGATCGAAATTATTTTAAAAGCTTTAAAAGTATGTAAAAACAGTAGCATTATTATTACACAAATCATCGAATACTACAGTCACATCAGCAATATAAAAGATATAAGAAAAATTGAAATTATTTAATTAAACACTGACTGAGGATTTTAACAGTTTCATGGATTCACCTGAAGAGACAGCACAACTGTGTCTAAGTCGTCGTCCTTTTTCACGCTTTTATTTCTATAGGATCTGTTAGTTTAGCGTCTCTATATCTTTGGAATTTGCATTTTCTGTTTGATATATGTGTTTGTATAAAGAACAATAATATTTAGTATGCTGTCAATTACTTTTTAGAAGATTTATCTCTGCAAGCCACATTTAGCAATACTATGAAGACTTTCTTTTTTAATATGCTTAGCAGTTATCAGAGTAAAATATCATAGTGTAATTTTAGCCAGGATACTTAATGAATTTTAAGGGAAAAATTGAAAACCAGTTTATGTAAATATGTCCAGCAGCTGACCACCAATTTACCAGTAATGACTAGATTAAAATTTCACAGATGAGAAAATTAAACACATTAGGTAATTATTTTTTGAAAATGTAATATTTTATACACTTAAACTAAAATTACTACAACAATGAAGAGAAATAAACATAAGCTAAAGCATCAAGGAATTGCAACAACAAAAAAGTTACTTTTTGTCCATCTGTCTAAAGACACAACAATTGCATACAATAACAGACAGTACAGGATGAAGTTAACACTTGACTTGCCTTTGCTCCTCAGGTAGATGCTGCTAGCTTCACGTGGAGAAAAACTGTTTCTTTGCTTTCATAGCATCAAGGAGTGTGTCACTTCAGCTAATGGCAGCAAGCAAGTCGTTTCATTCCACGTGAAGTTAGCAGTTGCTGAAAAACTTCCGAGGCAAAGGCAAGCAGCACGATAACACTTAACAGAGTCACTGCTTCAGCTAGGGAAATTGGAGCTGACTATATAACCGTCCGGGGTTGCAGGTTAAGAGTTATAAAACATTGACTGAGCGTATTACGTTATACTAGAGGCACCTGTTTTACGCGTTAACGATAAAAGCAACAAACCTTATCTTCCCATTATCTTTCCGAATTATGTGATGTTGATCAATAAATAGATATGATTTTAGCGATGAGTGCAGTTTGAAATGAAATTGCATTATTTTTCGAAAAAACGCGAAATTCCAGCGATTTTGAATATAGGAATTAGTTCCAACTTTCTTCTAAGATTATTCCTGTGAATTGTTAAATTACAAAAAATAAAGTTAAACTCTTAATTACAAAAATAGTGAAGCAATGGCTAATGATTAAGACCGGTTTAACATTCTTGGAAGTTGACCATTCTCTCATTAGTGAAGTGATGGTCTGGATAGATTAGCACTCTTGGCACTTGACCTCGACCATACTGAGCGTGAAGAGATGGCCTTGGGTTGGGAAGTAAAAAAGGGGAATCCTCGGAAAATTAAACGCTTTGATCTTAGGCTTTTCATTGTTTCCTTTAAATATGACTTCAAATACAACTACTAAAATATAAATATAGCGAGATACATGTATACGATATGTAAAATACAAGCCATATAGTCCGAAAAAAAAAAAAAAAAACGAAAACAAACTCATTTCACAAAAGGAAGAATGTTAATATGGAAAAACATTCCCCCGTGTTAATCATGATGAATTGAAAAATGTCGTGAAATTGCCATATAGAGTACAAAAAACACGAAATTTAGAACTCATTTCGAAAAAATTAATGCGAAAAATTAGTCTCTAATTATATTATATCTAGTGCGATGACTCAGGCGTTAACGTCTGTGGCCCGTACCCGGGAGGTTGGGAGTTCGATCCCCGTGGCAAGCCTTCCTGACCCATGCGTTTTTTTCGGAGTTTTCCCCGGGTCGCCATGCGAACGCTGCGAAGGTTTTCCATATCTTTTGAAATTTTCTGTACCTCCAGTTTGTTACATTAATAATAGGAGCAATAAATGATCTTTGGAAATCTCCTTCGCGGATTGGAAGCTGAGCCATTGGTTTCCGAGAGAGTCAAGGGATGGGGCAAGCCCGAGGGCAGAGGGGAGCCGGTTTCCATGGAAGTTAAGTGAATAAACAGCCTAAATGAGAATTTTAAGATCTATATTAGGGTTGAGCTTCAGAGAACAAATAAGGAGTCTAAAAAATTAGAGAATAACTTCAGTTAGAAAAGAGTACGGAAAAAAAATAGACACTATCAACTGAAAGCAAAACTGTCAAATACTCTGCCGTTGCAAGTATATTATGTAATTCATTAGGAAGGCGGAATATAGGTCAGTCGAAAACGAGTTGAAAATTGTAGTCCATAAAGAAGAAGAACAATCGAATAACAAATACGTGACTAAAATGTCGGACACCAGTAACAATAACAGCGTGGGTTATTAAGAAAATGTTATGAATGTTTTAAAATTGACTCATAATACTCGCTTGAAACTTGAGTATAATGTCCAGCATTTAAATGCCCATCTGTGTAACATTCTAATTCCCAGAAGTTTAACCATTATAACCCATTGTGTGACGTGGAAATAATGGAAAAGGCAAAATGTTCTCTGTAACAGTAACCTCATTAGTGGAAGTTAGAATGAAGTTATCAGATAATGACGCCTGCAGCTCTGAATCAGGACGCCTGGAGTAAACCAGACAATCCAATTAGTAGTTTTACAGTGCAACATACAACAGCCTGGAGCTACAGATATCAGAAAACACCTGCTGTGACATTGTGCCTAGCTTCCGCATCACACCATGCATGCTTACAGTTGACATGCACGTGAAGTCTATGCTATCATTTCTGAAATTTGAATTTTGTATATTTTTAATGATATGGAATCAATACTTTTCACAGTTAAGGGTACTTATGTTATGAACTACCACACAAAGTTCCAGCACAATCTGTTTTATAGAGTTTAGGGAATTAATTATTCAATTTATTCACAATGCAAAAATACCTTTGTATTCAAAATAATCCATACGCATAAAAAATGAAGTATCACAACAGTTTTATTATTTTATAACTCTAACAAAGATCATTAATGTCTGGCAGGAAGAAAAAATAATTACTTTTAATTTCTTTACTTCGATGTATATTGAAAGTATTTTATAAGCTTTTTGTGAGCTTAATTTGTTTAAAGTTAAATAAATGTTCAGATTTTGAAATGAAAGATTGAAGTTGAGGTCACATAAATGAAGCACATGCTAGATAAGTTCTAGAATCATGGCACAACATTTAATGCGCACGAAGCAGATAAAAAGGACCGCGGCGGAGTAGCCCTATCCGGGCCAAAGCCTACCACCCAGCCGCTGCGACTTCCACCTCTGCCCACTACATGCGTCATGAGTGGGGTGTAGTACTGGAGGGTGGCACGTGGTCAGCGCTCCGATCTCTCTCGGCCAGTTATGCAGTGTTCAGGACCTGGGGCCACTATTTCTTTATTCAAGTAGCTCCTCAATTGGTACTTCAGGGGCCTAACTAGGCTGAGTGCACCCCGGACCAGACCTCCCAGCGGGGGAAAAATCCCACGCAGGTACCGGGTGTCGAATCCGGGTCTCCCGTCTGGTAAGCACCAGCGCTAACACCGAGCCAAGGAGAGACCCCATGCAATGATACTGTGGTTAAAATATCACCTTGACAATTAAAAATTGCCAAATGTAATCTTTCTCATAGGTGCACTGACTTAAGAAAAGGGCTTTATTCTGGACAGTTTTTGAAACTAGTGTTATGTTTTTCATTCTTCCATCTCGCGTTCTTCATAATTTTGATTACACATTCATTGATTGCGCAGCCAAAGATTACTCTTGGAGTAATACTTTCTCTACCACGTAATACTAGGTAGAGAGGGTGTTTCAATCTACTCAAGAGTTTGACATCGAGATTTGAGTGAAAATATACGTTTGAGACTCCCCGAAAAAAAGAAGCATTTTTAGCAAGAGGTCCGCCAACGTATCTGTCTGTATGTCTGTGTGAGTGAGAGTAACAGTGGGAGAATGAGCGAGAGTGAATCAGTGAAAGTGAATGAGTCAGAGTGAATGAGAGTGAATGAGCGTGAGTGAATGCGCATAAGGGTCAATCCACGTCAAATCGAACAAACGTAAAACACGACTTTTTCGTAGGAGGTTCAAAATTTTTGTATGAATAATAGGCATCAAATAAGGAGACCCGTATTTTTTCCATTTCCGTATTTTTAAATTATTTGCTTAATTATGGCTATTAGAAATTATGCAATTTCTGCGCGCACCATAGTATAAAATCACTTGTTACTCTAAGGCCATATAGGGTTAAGAGCTGGGGTTTGGCGCACTGGAAAGGTTAAATACACTTTTAACAACTTTCGAGCAATCATTATCTATTACACACAATTTTTGAACTGTTTTATGGTATATTTTGTAAAACCAAAATTAGAATTTAAATCGACGTGATAAAAATCTTAAAAAAAAAAAAAAAAAAAAAAAAAAAAAAAAAAAAAAAAAAAAATTACACGTGTTTGGCTCAGATCATGCAGACATCACTACCTCCCCCCTCCCTCACCATGTGCATGGTTTCATTCGCAAAATTATACAATATGAGCTGATGAAAGAGGTAAAAGCAATGGATTCGCCATCAAGACTTCCAGTCAAGGTCAGGGGCCAAGAATGATGGGTCCAGCTGTACTTTAAAATTACACTCCTTCATTCCTTTGTAAAAAAACTGAAGCTTTAGTGATAAAATTTTCTTTCGAAGAAGGAGGTAAAGTTGTGTTTTGTATGGAAACAGTTTAAAATGCATATTTTAAAAACATTTTGAAGATGCTAATAGTGTACATATAATAGTGTCAGCTAGCAGTGTTCTCGTTACTGTATTGTTGTAACGTTCATGGAACCTCAAGCAGTGAACAGTCACCGTAATTTAAGGTGGCAATTATTGTGCGAGGTTACGGTAGCCGTCGCCGCTGCCACGCGAGTCCGCTGCACTGATTTTCAAGTAAGTTAATTATCACTGAACTATTAGAGACCCCATTCTGATTTTTTCTGAGACTATTGAATAAACTTAATGGTATTTTTAGTTCTTTTTTTTTTTTTTCAGGCTTTTAAATGGTCAAGTTTATGTTATCTAACTTTAAAACTTTAATCGTATAAAATATAATATTAATAATAATTAATAGAATTTTCTAATAAATACCTCACGAAATACTGCGATTTATGTTTAATTGGAGCCTAAGATCAAGTAATTTCCTTCATTACAATCGGAAGTATGATTGATTGAAGAGTGAGCAGCGCGCGATTTTTGGGACATTTCAAAAATTAATATCGGCCAAAATAATTTTTTTTATACAACGAAGAAACACGGGTCAAATATATTTTGTTTCAAAACACCAAAAACATTTCAAGAAAATCTGAGAGATCAAGGTCATTTTTTGCCATATTTTGTGCGATTTGACGTGGAATGACTCCTAAGTGAATGAGCGTGAGAATGAATAAGAGAGAGTGAATGAGCGTGAGTGAATGAGAGTGTGAATTTGAGTGAGTAAAAGAACGAGAGGGAGCAAATGAAGTTCAGCGTCCAAGAATCCCAAACGAAGATTTCCTAAAAGGTCCCCAACGTAAGACATTTTATGACAAATGAAATGTAATTCTTGAACTTTCTGGAATAACCTCAACTCCTGCAATTCTGAATGACTATTAACTGTATGACGGTGCACTCCTAGCATTTGCATAATTTCTATATAGTGAATATCCCAACACGACTGTAAATATTTTTTATCTTTAACCCCTAGCGCAACAGTCCTTCGCGGACCAAGGTTTACCGCCGGCCGCTGCCACCTCTGGCCCGGTAGAGACGTCATGAGTAGGGTGCAAGGTGGTCAGTGCCCGGAGTCTTCCCGGCAGGTTATATGGTTGCTACTGGGGTTGCTACTTCTTTATCAAGTAGCTCCTCAATTGGAGGGACCTAATGAGGCTGAGTGCACCCCTTGCCAATCTCCCAAAGGGGGAAAAATCCCCACACCGGTATCGGCGATCGAACGCGGGTCCTCCGTGCCAGAGGCAGGTGCGCTGCGGAGGCAGTTGACTATCAGTATAATTTATATAAATCTCAATCATATCTCGGGAAATGTCAAGAAGGTCTGAAGTTACTAATGTAATTAAATTGTAAGAGTCAGTGTGTTACTCCCAGCGGTATGTATTCGCTAAACCTGCAAGGAAGCTCGCTTTTCAGTAAATTGAACAAAGAATCTCCAGGAGCAAGCGCACGAACAAAAGAGAAACCCTGGAGCCAAAGAATAATGTAAACAAGTAGCAAAGAGACCTTGTAGAATATTTCATGGTGGTTTAAAGAACAAACGGTAATTTTAAACGTTCGAGCCATAAGCTGTTATCTGATAGATTAGTTTGTGCAGAATAAGATAGCAAATACAAACGAGACATACGTATTTTGTAAAACAAAAAGCCAGAAAGACGCTACCAAAAGTTGAAAGAAAATTCAATTCAAGCTCAGATACCAAAGGTAGTAAAAGTTTGTAACAAAGTGTTCTATAAAATGCGTTAGTAAGTTAAAAACGCAATTTGTTTAATAATAATAATAATAATAATAATAATAATAATAATAATAATAATAATAATAATAATAATAATAATAATAATAATAATAATAATAATAATAATAATAATAATAATAATAATAATAATAATAATAATAATAATAATAATAATAATAATAATAATAATAATAATAATAATAATAATAATAATAATAATAATAATAATAATAATAATAATAATAATAATAATAATAATAATCATCATCATCATCATCATCATAATAATAATAATAATAATAACAACAGTGTTTGCTGTTCGAGCGTGGGCCAATCACAAGCGTTAGCTTCCAAAACATTAAAGGGAAAGCGAAAGTGCCTGACCTGTTTACATTCACAAACTAGATCAATTCCCTGAACAACCTCAACTCAACGTTGTCGACTTACTTCATGTCTGAGAGAGCAGCTCGGAGTATTCCTTAACGTCTTTTAAGTGATTAATTACATCTGCAGAGACGATCCACAACTTGGGACTTAAAATCGGACAACTCGTCATATGGGCTCCACCGATACAAGGCAGCCAAACCGCTACACTGGTAAACTGTAAGAGATAAATAGAATCATTCATACACACTGTTTAGAACACACAAATTAATCAAATAATTTTTGGAGCTTACTACTTCCGATATATTCCTTGTAATTGGTTTGAATTTTAAAATACTCATGCTTTTCTCAAATTGAAAGTCGTTATTCGTTTTGGTCCTTATGGTCATGCAAAGAGAACGAAATTTCAAATCTCTTACATAGCGGCCAGCTCTTATTGAATATTGATTTGAATATTACTTAAACCTACTGTATTCCCATTACGCAATGGAATAAAACAGTTTCTGCAAATGTTTACCTCAACTAACATGGAGTAGATAAAACAATAAGCGTTTGTAAGAAGTGTGACGCCGGCCTCGGCAGACAACAAAGCACGGTCGGGGCCGTGCTGCTTCAATCCACTGGCGGTGCGTCTATCTGAGGCGCTCAAGATCAGGCTGTCTCGCGCGAGCATTGTGAACACGTGACAACAATCAGAGCGACAAAATTAAAAGGGGTTTTCTAGATCATTCGAGAAGTGCCCGGTGGCCGATGTAGTTACATGATCCCGACTGTATAAGGAGGTGAGGTGGTGGGAGTAAGTTCAGAGAGAGAGAGAGAGAGAGAGAGAGAGAGAGAGAGCGAGAGAGAGTGAGTCAAAGTTACGAGAAGAAAACAGTTGTGAGTTGTAATATCTTGGACTGAAAACTGTGATAACATCGACTGTGTACTTGTGCAAAAGTTTTATAAGGAAAATAAAGTGACAAAAATAACTGGACTTGACTTTTATCCCTTTTGCTTCACTAGTTTGCACGTTAGTGAGTATAAAAGATCATGTGAGTACTGCACAACAAATTTTTACGACTCATTCATTGCGGCTTTTGTTTATTTTCAACTACACGTAACATCATTTGTGTTATGTAAGCGAACTGAAATGTTAACACAAAAATACAGCACGCAGATGTTACGTCATTAATACGTTCTGACAAGAGAACAAACAGTTGGTAATCATGAAACATGACAGAGCTATAGAGTTATCACGCCATATAATCTCTTTCGGAAATCACTAAGAGGCAATAAATAAAATTACCTACACGATGCATTGAGAAGGAATTAACCTGATCACTGCGTTTTAAAAATAAGGCTTTGACAGTGTCATGTCTGCACACAGCGGTTTATTTTAGTTTACAACTCTAGTGTATTGTATGGGCGAGATAAGGGGATAAAACAAACACGAACATTGATTTATAGATAACTAAATTGTGAGAGGTAAAATAAGTCAATGCATACAGGTGATAAGCAGATAATTTTTTTCTTTTTTTTTTTCACAATTTACAAATGATTTATGCCAACGTGTTCAATGTTATACTTATGATGCATAATCATACACCACATACATATATCAGTAATAATGAGCGATTTTTTCTTTGTTTATTTTATATCACGTTATCTACACGCCCATATCGCGACGAATGTGTTAAAACAGCGATGTCCAACGTTGTCTCTTTGGAATGCTTACGTAGTTAGCGGCTATTCCCCAACCTCTTCCTTCAGTCGGAGGGTGAGCCAGCTCTTGCCTGTGGCACAGGCGGTTCCATGGCAGTTTCTAAGTCATAACTTGAATTTTCTAGGAATGTCCTCCCAGTACCTCTTCATACCAAATACAAAATTTGGATCTAGTTAAAACTCGCAATTTATGTCAAATATTTCTTCTTTCTTTTGAATGAACCATTTCCGAGATACTGTTTATTATTTATTTGAATTTACGTGTACAAGCGAGAGATGCAATGGTTTCTACATTGAGCTTTGATTAGCAGCTAGCTTAATGTTAATACTACAAATAGACACACTGGCCGAGGGAGATGGCTTTGGATAAGGGTGAATTACGAATTTCCGGAAATGTCCTCTCTGACCCAATGGTATTTCGTAGTTTTCCCGAGTTGATAGGCGAATGCTGGGTGGTTTCTTTCACGACCTTCCTCATTTCCTTTAACCACCATTTCAATCGTTGTCATCTGCTGTCACCCGTTTGTGAGACCAGGCGACGTAATCTGACCTCTTATGCCTGGGCGGTGAAGGCGTGCTGTGTAGAGGTTCTTCCTGGCGTTGTTCGGGACGCCTCAATTAGGGCCCGTGTCAGATGTTTTCTGGCGCGGGCCCCTTCAAGGATCCCGAAGTTTAGAGGCTTGTAAGTGGGCTTGGGGGTGTTCGAACTGGAAGCATTCCGTACCCTATCCATGCTTGCGCAGACGTCATCCCTATTTGGTCGCCGTTCGGCTCTCATCTCTTGTCCCTTCCTTTTAAGGTTCACGCTAAAACCACTGGTCTACGTGCGGTGCTCTACTCAGTTGCGGGACTTCTTCCATTCATGTGTACCTTTACCTTTAGTACATATAGCGACCAATACATGACGCCACACTGAAGTGTGTCTACAGTTATCTAGAAATGTACTCCCGCTTAGCGACATCTAACTATGGTGATGGTGTTTCTATCAGCATTGACATCTGAATGGGTGTTTGGCATCAAGCGAGCTTTATACAGTATTTTCACTTGGCGCTTCCCCCTAGCGACTATTTGCAGAATTTACAAGACGGCATCATGAAGGCATTCTTTGAACTTTTTCTTATGATATGAAAACAAGTCTGAACTTCAAGTACTATGCAGGAGATCGTAATTGATAAGATGGTAATATGAACCTGACAATATATCATCGTGCCTACATGCTGAAAAGTTATTTTTGTACAGGAATGTTGAATGAAGGGAGATATCAGTACGGTATTGACCACTATACTGATGCTTTTCTGGACCTTCTAAAACACCTCGAAGAACGTCTGCCTCTATGTGCTTCCAAATTGTTAGTTATATGTTTGCTTCTATGTACTCCTAAGTTCCAACAAACGTATGTTTGCTTCTAAAAAGTAAACCCCAGCGCAACAGCCAATTAAGGGCCAAAGCTTGTCCTCCAGCCGCTGCATAGAGGTGGTCTATGTTGCCTCTATATACTCCCAAATTTTAGGTTACCGTATGTTTGCCTCTATGTCGATACTTCCAATTTCGAAGTTATATGTCTGCTTGTGTGTTCTTCCAAACTGCTAGTGCGCTTGTGTCTATCGTATGATCTCGCCATATAATTGAATTTCTCTGCCCAACCCCCCCCCCCCCTCCCTCATGTTTGATCTTCCTTTACTCTATTAGTTGACAGAGTTTGTTTATGAAAATTCAATTCTGTTATTCGAGGATAAATAGTATAGGAACTGTTTCATTTAACTTTCTTATACGACTGAAGCCTAAATGTTTCCGTGGGATTTTGTTACGATCCAAAGATAAAACACCTTACACCCACATCTTGGTAACGCATGTCGCACGAACAAAGGAAGTACAAAGGAAGTGTTAACGTGACAGACTGGCTCCTTCGAGAAAGCTTTTCTTTTGTATGTTTTAAAAGCTTTTTTGTGCTAGTTCCAGCGAACCTATATTTTGTCTGATTCCTATACTATACAGGATTCTAAAGATAATATCAAAATGATATGAGAATGCATATTATTTAATTTTATATGTAAATAAAGTTTCAGTAATCATGTAACATATTGTGACACTAGGTCGTTCAACAATGTACGAGAGGTGACTGGGTGACCTTGGATACGGCGAGCGACTGTGTGTACGTGACAATAAACAATGCTGCCGGCAAAACATAAAGGAGTTCCGGGGCTACAGGACACCTGGCGACTGTGTATGAGATCGAACAGCATGATAAAACCGTAGTGTTCAGCAATCCCCAGTGTAGAAATAACTCGAAAGAGGTTATGTCACGCCGGCTCCGGTACAAATAGGACAGACAGTGAGCAGTCAGTCAGTTTTTAGAGTTAGTTTAGCTTTTGATGTCAGAGTAGTTGTTTAAGTCGTTGTGTAGTTAGTTTTAGTTACGAGAGTGCATCGGCCAGCCTGTCAGCGAGTGTGTATATGTCGTCGAGTGATTGTATCGTAATAGTAAAGATATAAGAGACAGTGAAACTGGAGAAAGACATTGAAAGACTGAGAAAGACTATCGGAAGAACAACTATGATTTGTAATAGTAGAGAAGACGGCTAGCTGCCGTGTTAGCAATGAGAAGAAAATTATGAATTTGTAGTACATTTAGAGGAAAATAAAGTGTAGGAAAAATAAACGAACTTCGCACTTTTCCGCGTCTTTGTTACAATATCTAACTTGTTCCATATTTTAGTTTATTTTATATCTAATTTCTCATAAATGCTAAATATACCGGGTGGAAGGTACTGCTTCGGCCAGCGATTCTGCATGATGCGTGTAACAAATATACCCAATACAATCATTGTCAATAAAGAAACGTTTCGCCGAAAAAGAAAAATAATTTGCGTCAAATATTTGGAGCCATCCAGCTTCTTGATGAATGTATATAAATGGTTTATCATTTCACTGTCACGCAAACATTGTATAACAATGCTGTAATGTTTTTTTTTATTTCAACTCTAGTGAATATAGTCAGAATTTAATGTTAACGTGACGTTGCCAAATCTCTATATTGAATTAGGCTTTGCAACACATTTTAATATTAAATTGTGACTATATTGTTTCGAATTAAGGTAGAAATGCATGGCAGCATTGTTCACATCATTATTTATAACCATTCGTAAGAAGCTAGATTGTTCCAAATAGTGTACACTTTTTTGGGGGGGGGGGCGAAATACTCCTTTAGTAACATCGTGTATGTTAGTAACGTATGGCCCAACTAGTACCCCCCAGCTCGTATATGTTATTCCTCTTATTCATGAGGAATGCGTAATATTTTAATCAAAATATCCCTTGCTAATTTTTAACGAAAATAAAACGGACACAGTCCATGTAAAATGTGGCTTCAGGTGGTAGAATTTTTTGAAAACCTTGGCACGCACACAAACCCCCATCCCATACCCAACGCGCATGCACGCACATGCGCACTAACGTAAGCAAACACACACACACACACACACACACACACACACACACACACACACACACATTGAAATAGATCCTTAATGAGAGAGCAATTGATACAGACGACAGAAAATGTTTTTTATTGCCGTTTGATACTGTGTTATACAAAACATGTAATGATGTTTGTCTGAATAGGTAGACTGCGTTTTTCTCTTCACAAAGAACATAAAGCAGGATTAGCTATAGAAAACAAATATAAAAAATACACTCACTCACTTTTAAATGTCTTTATATTTTCTCTCCATTAGCTTCTGCTTTGAAATGCACTCTCATTGATTAGCACTTGAAGCTATTCAAATGTTTTATGAACTGTGAAGCCTGTTCTAATACTGGGGGGCACTATTCATTGACCCACTCACACATAATGATTTCGAATTGTGATTTATACATGCTACTAATGATACAAGTAATGGCACTAGTAAAAAAGTCTAACCGTTCTAACGATTAGACTCGCCTATTTTTAGAATACTCTAATTTACTCGTTCAAAAGCATGTATCTTTGTGTGCTGCTTCATGTCAATCAGGATTAATATTATCCTGAAAATGCTTCAATTAGCTATTAGTTGGTGGGTGGTGCGCCATAGCTTAGATGTTTAAAAAGCAGTACTCCAAGCTATATGCCAGATGGTGTGCTCGAAATCCAGCGCACCAGAGGTACTGTAGATTTGTTGGACAGTATTGTGGTGTAATCTGCAGGTTCATTAAAGGCACTATAAGAAAAACTTTCAACTTTCTAGGTTTTAATGATATAATTATGAAAATTCAATGAAATTTCTCAAAGTTTTAATTTGTTTTACCTGAAAAATTATGAAAAAGCTTCTCAGATGTAAATCAATCGAGTATTTGCGAAGTTTTAGTATTGTGACGCCGGGCACGACGCAAATCAAAGAATGAGCTACTCCACACCACGTACCAGGTCGGCGTGCAAAAGTCAGGTTGCCTCGGGCGACTGTTTGTGTGTACGTGATTAACAACAATCAGAGTGGCAGAACCAAAAGGGGTTTTCTCGAAGCCTTAATCACCGGCGAATTTGAAGGAGTTCGCGAAAGGTCCGTGTGACGTAATTTACGCTGTACAAGGAGGGGAGGAAACAGGGTCAGAATTACAGTTGCAGTTTTGAATCTGCCAGTTTAACAGTGGTACGATCGTCCTGAAGAAGATTTAACGAGCGTCGAGTGATTGTATCATCGTAGTTAGTGCACGAGAGATAGAGAAAGTGAAGAAAGACAGTGAAAGAACTGAGTCAAGGCTATGAGAAGAAAAGAACTGTATTTAAGCAAAAGTTTAAAAGACAAAAAAGTGATACAAAGAGGTAACCGGACTGGATTTTGTCATTTTGTGACAATACTCTTGGAAAGTTACTCCACAAAAGTTTTATAAACTTCACTTCTAGAAAAATATTAAGAATGCGTTACTCACAAAAACCATGTTAACGTAATTATTGTACCTTTCTCTGCGTTCAACGTAAATTTTAATTTACTTGGACCGAAAGCTGCTGTCCAATAAGCATTTTATACATACATAAAAAAAGAAATGGTGAATAAAGATTAACAAAGCACTGACGCCTTACGGCCTAAGATACTTAAGTTGACCGAATTGAAAGCACGGGGAGAGATCACCTCTGTGCTGGTGTAATTCGCGATGAGTTGTTTTTTAACTGGTGTATACGAAACAGCTTCAGCCGTAGGTAGACATGCAATAAACCAAGGTAGCCCCTAAGGGTAGAATAAAGGAGTGGCAAGAGTCTACCGCGAGGTTTTTGTTTTTCTTTCAGCCATTACATCGAAACCCTTCCCAGGAGCACGCCCGCTATTCGAGTGTTCTTCCCCAAGGTTGTTGCAATGTAACTTGGAACTATGCCGTCCGAAGTTGATACATTGGTAGAAGCATTTAGTTTTTGATTCAATAGAATGAACATTTGCAGTTCTAAAATGAATGTAATGCTGTATTTTGTCGAAAGACGTTTGATATACATTTTCCCTTCATTACTGCAATAGAATTTATAGTAACTCAACAAATATTAATTTATAACGATGCGTTGCTTTACAACAACCATGTCCAAATGACCTTGGCTTACTCTTCGTACCGGTCACGTGATCTTTGTACCCACCGAATCAACCCCGTGAATGCCACCCTCGTAACAAACAGTGGTGGATTGTAACCGAGCGATGTCGCTGTCTAAACCCTCCATGTCTTACATGAATGTGCTGCTCACAGATTTAAAGCTTTTAAAAGCTTGGAAAATTATATTCTCCTATTTGGCAACGGTACCAAAATCTGCACCATTGCAGTTGCAGAGGGAATTAGTTATATTGTAAAATGACACAGTTGTTAAAATTATTAGCTAAGGGCAATTAGGAATTGAGGATTTTTAATGGCTTCTTCAATACTTAAAACGTTTCACAAACGAAAGGTCGTTATTTACTTTTTTATCTCTTGGTCGTGCAAAGAGAACGAATTTCAAGCTTTCATATACTTCTGACTATCGCTCAAAGCCTACTGCAGTCCCATGTTTGTGCTTGGACCTACAAGAAAATTAACAATAAGTTAATTTTTGCAAATGTTTATCTCGACTAACATGAAGAAAATAGGAGTAAGAGTTTGTAAGAATGTTTAGTACAAGAGTAGAGAAAGTGACGTGAGTGCAATATATCAGATTTTTGTCTCGTCCGGAGTGGTATCTGTAATTAAATAGCAAAATACACATCCATATAAGCAAGAAAAATGTACAATATATCCACAATAATAATTGAAAATATATTTTATGTACCAATAATATTATTTTCCCTACAGGTTATTTTCATAGCAGCTCTACAAATTATGCAAACAAAAGGTCCCTTTACTTGTAGTAGCTTGTAATGGTGATACACATATTTGTCAGAAATGTTTCAATATGTCGCTACATATAGTCTGTTAGTAGTATATTTGTAGACAGTTGCCAACTTAATATGCATCTACTCAAGTGTATTGACCGCCTCCGTAGCGCGTGGTAGCCCGCCTGTCTCCGGCGCGGAGGACCCGGGTTCGATCCCCGGTATCGGCGTGGAAATTTTCCCCCGCTGGGAGGTCTAGCAAGCGATGCCCTAAGCCTCGTTAGGTCTCGGAGGAGCCAATTGATGAAGAAGTAGCGACCCCAGGTCGTGAAGTCCACATATCTGATCGAGAGGGCTCAGGGCGCTGATCACGTCCCACCCTCCATTACTGTACCCCACTCATGAAGCCTGTAGTTGGCAGAGGTGGGGACAAAGCGGCCGGCTGACAAGCCTTGGCACTTCATGGGCTGTCTCTTCAGTGCATTAGTTGTTTTGTTCCTTTCATCTAACAGTTTTCCCACAAATCAATCACAACGTGATATTTTTGCAAGATTGTAAAGCCTATAGAACAATACGTTTTGCGTCATACGAGAATGCGTGACCTACTGTTCTAGGTACTCTTGGATGACTGCCTTGCAGAAGGCATTGATACTTGCTTCCGGTACACCATTCATTATCACAAGACCAGAAAACTCTGCATCATGCTTAGATTGGTACCAACAAACCTGAAAATACTCTACTGTTAGTAACAAAAATTATAAGTTCGCAAAAGACGCAAATCTTAACACAATAGTATCCTTTACACTGTATCAAAATGTGTTCTTATACTCCTGGAGCGAGAGTCTCTGTTTAAAATTTAAGTTCAATACACTTAGCTGATGAATCGAGACAGCTAAAATATTAAATTTGATATTCTAAAATATCCTTGTCATCATTACGGGAAAGTATTTTTACGTTTTGCAGAGTGTAGAATTTCATAATCCTTAGGTAAAATCGTCATATTTCATGAAAGCGTTATGATGTATATTTTCTTTTGCATATGATAGATTAGGGTAGATTAATTAAATAGTAATCCATGTTTCTTTGCTACCTTATATTAGATAGTTGTTTTGCTTCAGTGTGTTCCAATCACTTTGTATTAGGTATTCCTTTACTTTTGTAACTGTCCTTTTTGTTTTGTTTCAGATCTTCCATTATATTACTTTCAAGCGTTTGTTTGAATTTCAATTTTCATATACAATACTTTATTTTCAGTATGCATTGTTATTTTGTTAAATATATTCAAAACCCCCGAGGTGGCCGATTTGTTAACCGGCTGATGGCATTATGATTAAAAAAAATCATTTGTCACTTTTTATGGGCATTTTGAGGAACACACTAGTATTTTTAGTTTTGAGATGCGTTTTAAATTTTTTTCAGAATAAGAATTATTGAAGTCGCTTATAATAAAACTAATAATTAATAACTTTCTAACAAATTACTATAGTGTTGAAATTTGATATATTTACTTTTAATACGCAGATAAATATGTGATAATTCCAAAACTGTATGAGGAAATCTGTAGGAGGTTCAAATTTCACAGGTCCTTGCCTTAAAATTTAATAAATGGTTTTGAAATGGAGCTCCAGTGACCCTTAAGATAAACCATAAAAGATTTTATAGTACATCTTTTTACGTTAACGGTTGCTAAGAGCCCACATTAGAGACCTTGCAGTTTATCAGCTGCCTATGCCCCACGAGTGTATGTAAATCCTCGACATAATAGGCAGTTGTTTTCCTGGCCGGGTAACTCTCTCTAACCAGACTGAATGGTTGACGTGTGGTGAAAAGGTAAAAAATGGAATCCATTTGACGTCACAGGCTTTTATTTCGATGCTCTTTGTTCTTTGGGACTCCAGCGCTGGGAATGTAAATAAACATTTGCAGCGCTTTTTCTAAGCTTTGCTCGATAGTCGACGTTGTAACTAAGTGTATGACATTAAACACGTGTAATAGCAGTGCATGACAAACAATAGTGAATTCCATCCGCCCCTCTGGCCCCGCCCACCCGCTCCCAGTAACGAGCCGTTTTAGTTTTTGTCAACCATATTACCGCATATTTCTCTACTTCAGCAAATGGTTCTCACATTTACTAGCTGCAGATTTATGTGCGACCTCTACGGTTTTATAGTGTTTAATTAGGGCTGAACATTCAGAAAAGTGGTGTGAATTTGTAGGAACCCTTATAGAGGTAACTGTAATGCATTCAAAATTGAATTATTGTCTAGCACATTGTTACCTTTTACAAACATTAACACTAGGACCACTTCTAATTGCAGAACAAATTGAAAAATTATATGACTATAAACCCTTTTTAGAGGAAAAAAGTTGTATATTCGTCAGTGTTTTGTCAAACAAATGCAAATAGCAATAAACACATTTCGCATTGATGTAGTGGTATTGCTGTTTGATGTTTGACAATTTAACGCATTGTATTTTCTGACAGGTCCTAAATATTTATAGCATGTTTTTCCACTGTAGTTATGCACTTTAGCACAATTCCGTCTCCCCAATATTCCACCTGTATTATGTATACATATTGCATATCATTCGCTGTTTAAAAAGCAAAAAAATGTGTGATCCTGCACTCAATAATAAATTCGATACAGATAATAATAAACAGTAATTACATTAAGGAAATCAGAGAACAAAAATTTGCAATGTAATCAACTTATTTGGAAGTCAACAGTAAAAGGTACCGACAGCATAAATACAGGAATCATGTTAACGTAAGGTATTTAAATAATAAACTATGGCTGTAAGTTTTTAATGTAAGTAAAGGAAGTAGTGTATTCCACCCAAACATTTGATGCTGATATTTCATAGAAAACACGCGATAGTGCAAAACGGTTATCTCTGGGTACGGAAGACAATCTTTCCGAAGGATTTAAAATATGTTATAATACGAAAAGCGTTTTCCAATACAGTTATACCTTTAAGCTACATTAATTTAAAGAAACATTAGCAATTACTTGCAGATGATTAGTGTGCTCACTAGCAGCTTAGAACTTTATGAGGATGTATTGTTTTCCAATAAGCCTTTACCCAGAAGCGTGGATTAAACTAATGAAAGTATTTCAGATTTACAGCTGTGAACTCCCGCTACAAATCGACAAAAAGCAGCCAAGCATTTTAAATACGGCCATTCGAGTAAATATGTTTCCAAATGAGTGTGGCATTAATACCTTGGTGATGAAAAAACGTTAACAAATTAATGAAATCTCAACCAATCCGGGATTAGTGAATCTGTTTATTTTTGGCAAGAGAAGATAATATAGATAGGTAGAAACATACTCCGAATACCAAATCTAAAGGTCGTTAGACAATTTCTAGTTACAGGGCAGCTGGGATTTGAGAGAAGCCCTCTAATTAGGAGGGTATGTCCACATTGTGAAGGCTTGTTTTTTCTATTTTAGTTCGCCCCACTGGTGAGAGCAATCGATATTATGTAGTGGGAAGTTTATCTTCTCCAAATTTCTGCCCTTGCTCTAATTCCATAACAGTAATATCTAGAAAATCTGCATTAAATGTCAACACAACTGAAGGTGCATTATGCAAGGTAGCTCAGCCGGTATAACACCTGCTTGCTGTGTAAGGGGTCCCGGGGTCCCGGGTTCGATTCCTTGCTGGAAGGGTAGAATTATTCTTCATCCCCTCTAGAGTCTGCAAATATGAATGAGGTGGGTGACTTTAATGTAATACATTCGAAGTAATAGAAACTCAAAGATCATGGCCATCGTTAATGTTGAGCTATTGTTCCAAAGATAAAAATCTGTCGACATGGCCTTCGATGTTAAAAGTGGTATATAAATGAAGCACAAAAGAAATGCTTTACAACCCCTCTAAAGAAAATCTAAAATATACAAGCTTTGGGAAGATAATAGTTTTATGTTACGAAAAAATAACAACACAATAAGTTAACTACACAATTAAGAAACAACAACAACACAACACAAAGTATGGAAAATATGTTAAATTAATAACAATCAACTTTAAGGAAATATAAATAATACTTAATCTTTTCACAGTAAAATTCAATTAATGTCCAAAAATTACTGTCATTAATGAAATATTACATAACCATTTCAATGAATTTTCTAGATTTAAGTGATAATGAGCAAAGTTATGTTTTATTATGAGAGGTGATCCCCTGTTAACTACTGTATACAGCAGGGTTTATCCAGGTCATAATAAAAAAGAACTAGTGTACTTTAGCTCTTATCGTTAATCCAGTAACCGACAGTTTTCTTAAGCTTATATTTATTCCTGTAACAATAAACAGTGGTTCATAAATCATCTGTTTTCACATTTCTTCGTAGCCACTTTAAATAAGAAATTAATCCTTTGTATCGCAACTCCCTACTTCTTCAGTTACGAAAATAATATTAAATTACAGTTTGTAAATGCGGAAACAAAATGCAATGCATAATAGTAAGGAATATAAGGAATATAGGAGGCAGCTGTCGCTGAGAAAATTCACACAACAGTTCATGTCATTTCCAGTGCTATAATTTTTTTTTTTTTTTTTTGCCATTTTAAAGCTTACTAATATTTTCATGGGTATTAAAAATTCATAATCACAAATTTTTAAGGCAGTACAGGGAGCTAGTCGAAATTATTTTGTACTTTTTATTGCGTTTTAAAAACGTGGTGTATTAAAAATTACTTAAACTTTCTAAAAGTTAATTTCATTATAGATTGATAAGACGCCTCTAATCCGGAATATTTAGTTTCCATCCTCGCTGCAAGCTCGTTCTGGATTTATAATGTTAATGTTGTTTTCTTTACACTGAGTTTACTTCCTTACGACCAAGTGTAAGATAAATGCTGGAATGATATTTTCTTTGGACTTACAAACGCATTACGCCCTTCACCCTTGCAGGCAGGTGACAAGTCGACCTTTGAGACCAGCTGACATAACTTGCCGATAAGCTATCATGCCTTGCTGATGCGGCTACGGACATGTGACTCCAATCAGCTGTACCATTTAGCCTTTCTCAAAAAATGAAATCATGAAATAACAGCTAGAAAGGGCTGTTAGTGATATTTTGATATTAAAAATACATAACATTGAACTTATATCAGTCATTTGTAACTTTCGATTTAAAATTTAGTTATGTCAGTTTAATTTGAATGTTTTCTTTTATAGCAGTATCCGTAATCTCGTGAAAAAAGTATAGGTAATAAATCCGCACACATTAGACACCTAAGGCAAATATCATGACAAACACAGTACAAAATCAAAACATTTTCGAGAAGATAAGCCAAAACAACTTTAGGATATATTATATATCAAAGATATGTTCATTGCAGTTCATTTCAACTCCTGCAGTAATGGAGCTAAGCCCAGCAATATCATGATTAATTTCGTTTACTTGAGCCTTCACTTGCCTGTTGCACTACATGGGAGTAGAAATGGCTCGTGCTGCAACTACTCGGGCTGGTGATGGAGGAGGTGCTGGGGTGCGGTATGCCCCATTATTATCGAGCGATAAGGATCCGTAATGTGAGCGGTTCGCATTCGGGGGATCGTGAATTCGATTCCGTGGCCGACCTTTCTGACCCACTGGGTTCTTCGGGGTTTCCCCGGGTCGCAAGGTCTTCCCCGGGTCTTATTACATCTCCCATTTTCCTGTCCCTCCACTTCGTCGATCATCTGCTTGGTTGTTTCATGGGGAGCTTCAGCGTGCATGGCAAGTGCTTGTCTTCGTAAATCCTCGTCCTCCCGATCGAGTCCTGGGTCCTCAGGGGGCCTGTGAGCCCACAGGGGAGAGGAAAGTACCATGGAGTTTAAATCTGTAGCTCTCCTCCTTCCCTCTCTTTCTATCCCTCCCGGGAAGCATTTCATCAGCGGTATAAACATAAAAGATTTCATGGGCTGACGTACATAGTTCTGGATTTCAAGAAGTAGGTCCCAGTAACACCTTTTATACATGAACTCGCTCCCAATACATCGCCTTATTTATATGAACTAGCCCCTGGTATCTACAGGTATAAACCCATTTTAAACAAACTCAAGATGTCAAGATTGTGAAGCGCACAATAAGTATCTAGCATTTACGAATATAAAACATTCGCCATTGTTCGTAATCTCAAGTGAATCTTCTGTGTAATTTATTTCTTCTTAAGTTATAGGTAGCTTAAGGTATACCTTACCTCTTGCATGATAACTTTGTTTCTTATCAGTGGCATCATATCATATCAGTGTAGGCACATCCGCTTTAATCACTCTCCGTGTAACAATATTATGACTTTTCTTTCCACGGAGTTTCACTTGGAGCCCACCACTGTAGTGTAGTGGTAGCGTATCTACCTGACATTCAAGAGATCCGGAGTTTGACTCTCGGATAGGGTGAGCTATCCAGATAAGGGTGTTTACAACGTTTTCCCTTATCCTGAGAAGACGAATGCCGGGCAACTTTAAGCTATATAGATCCCTTCATCAATTTCATTCATTTGTCGTCCGATATGGCGTTATATTGGAGGACGTTAATATGCCAAAAAAGAACTCCAAGGCGCTATGCGGTTGGTCTGTTGTCCACAATGGCTGTATATTACTAACGTGTAAAATATTCAGTATAATAAATTTCCCATGCTGAACATTGCTGTGTATATCTCAGCAGCCTTTTGTCAAATAATCCAAATTGTCATTTTGCTTTTGCTTGTGTCATAAATGTTTTTATTTTGTCAACCGGAAAGACACTACTAAATATTTAAATGCCCATTAGTCATACTATAATTATTATCATCACTACATATTTTATGATCTATCCAATAAATATTCAGCATCGAAAGCACTCATGTTGATTGTTTTGTAATGTATAAGGGCTGAGTAAAATATATCTAAATGTAAATGAATACCCATCCACATCTGTGGTTAATTAATCATTATAAATATGCATGGAATGAAGAAGCACGTTTATTCCCTACTTTCCTTCACTGTTCTATCTGCAACACATCCACGTAAACAATAGGTCTAACAAGTTATAAAGCGTATTTGTCAAGAGTTCTATTATCAGAATGAGAGTTACGTATTAATCAAGGCATCTTCGGCATATTGTGACGTTGGGATCTCCGGACAACAATGGACGAACGGAGCCAAGCTAGATCACACCATATGCCGGGCCGTCGAGCAGACATTAAAGGCCGGACTGCCTCGCGCGGCTGTGTGTACGTAACCGTAAACAATGAGGCGGCAGAAACAAAAGGAATCGAGAATGTTCGCGGGGCTTCTTGCTCAGACATTGCGGTACCTGTGTATGGATGGCTTCTCCAAAGGTCGTCTGACGCCATCCCCCGTATAAAAGGACATCAGACAGCAGCAGAGTGAGTTTGCAAGTAGAGCTACGGGAATAAGTCGGTCAGTGTGTTACAGTGTGTGAGTGTGTTTTACACTAGCAAAATAAACTTCGTGTATCGTAATTAAAAGTAACGGCTATTAACTTATTAATTTAGCAATTTTAGGTTCCAATAGTGATTCATGTGTTGATTTGCATGGTGCACGAATGCATTCGCTTCGTTTTAGGTTGAGGTTAGGAAATGAGCTGAGGGCCATTAGGTATTACAGGGATAGTTTTAGTTTTCAGAATCATTATTACACATTATCCAGTCTACTAAACGAAATGGCTAACAGAAAGCAACTTAACAGCATCTCAGAGCAACAAAAAAATGGAATTTGTACTGTTGCGCCTGGAAGAGAAGGGGCAAAATCAGTGTGGTTCTAAAGTGATATTATGTACTTAATGAACTTATGCATGATTAATAATCCGAAATGCAATAATAATAGTACCAACAACCCCACGTGTAACAGAACAAGTAAAACTGTTTCACTATGATTTCGCACTTAATACATATGCTGTTTTACATATTTGTTATCATATTTACATTCAAAGATTAAGATACAAAGACATTTATACCAATCTAAAGCTGAGCGTTGGTAAGTTAAGAGAAGAAAAATCTGCATAACTGCAATTGTTTGTCTTTCCTAACCTATAATTAATACTCATTTTACGGAGCCATAGGTTCATCCACTGCGCGAGTTTTTCTCATGAAAAATATGATTAGTTGGGTCACTTCCTGGTCTAGGCATGAGTGGGAATTCAAAGCATAAGGTATATTTTTCGTGCGAAGTTTTCAGAACAAGCTTGCTGTTCATCGTAGTGAGGAAAACATTGATAAAATAACAAAGGTATTCGGTAGTCGGTATTACGGTGCTGGTGATCGTGGAAAAACAAAATGCTAACGCAGAGCACACCAAACACAAGGAATTAAATATTGGAATAACAAAGGAGTTACAGAATGCCAAATACCGGCATAAGAGTGGTCCTATAAACTTAAGAAATAACTGTAGCCGTCCTCTTAATAATACAGAACGTTACGAAATAGCCCAGATGGAGAAATACCGGTTCTGTGTTCACTGATGTATTTCTGCTGCTGGGTTACTACTATCAGAACTTACCCGTGATTGCACGGCAACTTCTCCGTCACAGCTGTACTGCGGGTTTGCAAAACCATCAGGCGTTAATAAAGATTTACAAGTGTCGCACGCGAATTGTTAGAGGGCTGCTTCACAACCGTACAACTGCAGTATACAAAATGAACAGGTATGAGTAAGAAAAGTATCGGTAGCATTCACTTACTTTCACGTTGAAGCATAAATATTACATAAAATAATTATTCTTATGGAGTAAAATATTTACGATGTATGTGGCTTGAATTCATATTTTTCTCAAATGGTACAAAGTTCATGGAATTTCAAAACCGTTACATGGCGACACATTCTTTTAAAAACTGACTAGTACTTTATGTAGTTTATCATACAACGCACTGTGTACACTTGAATTTAAGGTTTTGTCTAGAAATCTATGCTTATGCATGAATGGTCTATAGAAGAGCGAGTAGAGAGAGTCACATGAATACAACAGAAGACGTTTTAAACTGAAGATGTGCTTCTTAGAGTCCTTGTAAGCTGAAATAAAGGATAACCTTAGTAAAGCGCACGTTTTCAGTGCGCCAGACAGCAAGAGATTGATAGCCACCTAATGTGCCAACTTGACCAAATAAATAGCTCATCTTAATTAGCTTGTAATTCCTTTTCATTTTGTGAGATAATGCAGTAGTCTGCCGCGATGAATTATATGGCACAGGAAGAGGGTCCTTATTAAATATTACCTGTGAACAGAGCACCAAAACACTGCAGTTAATGTCGCGATTAATTCTGCAACAGCTAATAGGGCAAGGAAATTTATAGTAGTAGACCTTTGGAGGTATAAATAAAGCAGCGGAGATTCAGGAGAAAGCGGTCTTAGGGTTTGTTTCCCCTTCCTCAGGGAATTACAAGATAGCCTGACGTTTTACTTCAGTATCCGCTTTTGCCTCTCTCTATCTCTCAAAGGCTTTCTTCCTGCCATCGGATTTCTGGTCGTGCTTGTGATCTGTGTTGTAATATTCTCTTTGTGAGCGATTTTATTGTGTACCTACTACAACATGCTTCATCTCCTCGAAATTGCCTTTTCTAAGATAACGCGTTTATCACATACGGGATATTCTCTCTCAAATCGACCGGACACAAGAAACTACAGTTTTAATATAGGCTATAAAACTTGTGACTAAATTTTAATTTTAAATTTATATTTATTTTTATTTAAGTAACCTTCTACAACAAGCAGGACACAGAAACACACATAACTGTGAGTAATAAACACTTATGTGTTTTCTTTCCAAAGCATTGCATTTGAGCATGATGAGGAGAAAATACTCTCTTTTTAAAAATATGAAAAATACAGTATATCAGCATAAATCTTGTTTCGCATTGTTCAGTTGCACCCTTTCAATTGTAGATATGTAATAAATTATTTTTATTAATCTAGTTAATGAAACAGTTGGAATCGAAGTAATTTTAATTTTCTCAAATTCTTTTTAGTTGATTCAGCACGTTTTATAAAGCGAACATATAACATTCTACTAGTTACTATTGGCCATTAAATATTATTCTGTATAATCGCGAGATCAGATCAGAGAGATTTGTAAACCTGGGAGAAAAAGGAACGTAGTCTGATAGACCTCACCTCACAAACTGTGATGATTATGATAATGATGATTATGATGATTATTATTTATTATTATTTACTCATTAATTTATTATAAATGTGTGAATTATTGTACAATTGTTCATTGGTTTTATTCGAGGTCTGTCGCTTTCTATGCAAACGCCTTATGACTTCGATATTCCGAGCTGATGCAAAATTGATAAGTAAACGAATCTCCGCCTTTTACGTCAAGTGAATTAACGGATTTTCTGACTACATAAAGAGAACCATTGAAGTTAAAGTCAAATATAAATGGCCAATCAGGAGAAGGAAATACGTACGTGTCTGCGCAAGTAAATCCAGAGGCTTTCCAGAATTTGGTAAAACTAGTGTTGGTGGCAATTTCCATCGAAATCACTTACAGGGTGAACCTATATCATGGAGTAGCGGAAACAGATGGTATGTAATTAACATAAAATAGTGTGCGAGGCGTTCTAGACGAAGTACAGAGATTGAAAGTACTTCAGTATTAGTTGAAGGTATGATTGAAGTTTATTTGTATTAGTCAGCGTAAATTCGGTACTCAATATTACACGCGTAAATAAGGAAACACATAGCGTGCGGAACAGTGCAAGTGTTTCGATCCACATTCCCTTGATATAGCATTAATCGCAGAGAAAAACAAAACAAATGTGAGCGTATCTCGAAACTCATATCTAAATTCGTTGGAAAGTGAACTTGCAGAGGTTTTAGCAACCAGGAGAGTCAACACAAAAGCTGCATCTCGTCTTTCATTACGGATAACCCAGAGAGAAAGGATTGACAGCCCAATGCATTACTCCTATTTGGAGGATCCAAATTATTCATGAAGGCTGACCCCGAGAGATAAGAGCCTACTCAGATACATCGACGAGGATGACTAAGGACGCCGAGGCTCCAGCTCATCACTTTGACGACCAGTGGTAAGCGCGAGCAGAGAAAACGCTGCAGGTTTTAATGAACAATTCTCACCATCCGAACTAAAATAAATGTAGCTAGCAAATACAAGTAATTTATGGCAACAACAAGAGAAAAGCAGCGAACCTTCGGCCTACATCCCTGACATCCGTAACTTACCGCATGACCCTCACTGCTGCAATAGCTATGCATGGAAAATTATACCTGTTCCTTTGTAAAGGACAATGAGCTCTCGGCCAAATCTTCATTCACATTTTCAAATATATATTTCTCATTTGGTGTGCGTTGTTAGTTTAAAAACGTGCAAAAATGTGATTTTCTCAAAAATAACTAACGATTTTGATTAAAATACCATAAATTTAACACCTTGCATGATCAAGGATATATATCTTGAATAGCCTCAGAAGTGCTTTTCATTTTCAATGAATTTTGTATAGTTGGTAAAGTAAGATATGCACAAAACCTTGCTCAATATTTAGGTCTTCTTAAAGCACAAAATGCATGTAAAATACATGTTTTGTAAACATAACCATTTTCGAGACAATTCTGGTTCTTGGTTTGCATTTGTATACACTCATATACTGGAATAGGTAACAACTCAATTTCTAGCATGAAGTAGAATCGGCACTCGTAGAAATAGTTTGTACAATAATGAGTAGGAAAAGTTATGCGAGTGTAACAGATCAGATTCTTATGAAATCACATTAACCCTGTCTGTGTGACCGCAACTTTCAAAGGTTTAAAATGCAGTAATCGTTGGTTTTTGAGTGAAGTCAATTTTCTGTGGAATGATGTCATGATTGTTACACACCGTATCTCTGAATGTAATCTAAAAATAATGAAAAACAAAAAAGATATAACCAACGGTTTTGCAAATTATGCTTCACATATTTTTTTAGTGCAGAATTGCAAACTTATCCCCAAAAATAATAACTTAAAACATAATATGTACTTTAGGAATCCATGTCGCTTCAAAGAACACATAGAATAATGCTGAACACCAGTTGACTCTTTCAAACAGAAAAACTGTACAACACAAATAATACAAGTGGTAGATGCTTGCATACTCTTGCAGAAGTAACAGTGTGAGATAACGCTTGGGCTCAGCATAGATTGATTTATAATTGATAAATTGTGTTTAGGCTCATATTTTAAGCATTAAAATTGCTTACACCGACACGTTCTTTGTGTGATGCAATAATACTAAGCTTTATCGACAGTTTATTATATTACAGGAAGTTTAACAACAAAGGAAAAAACAATAATATAGTTTCACAGGTACTGCAGTAGTTTACAGCTTATTATTGTAAATTAATAAACTACACAATATTCTAGTTTTTAAGAGACAATGCGTTCACATAATCAGACATCAATGATGACATGTATGGTCAGAATAGGAGAATTCATGTTAATTAAATGAAAAATTAGTATCTGTAGCGGTCTATAAATAGATCGCTGGGCGTTAATGGGATATAATTAAGAACATTTTTTTAATTTCCGATTATTCATCAAGCCATGTATCTCATTTTAAAATTAGACTTCATTTTAATAAAAAACATATCAATGAATGTGGCAAAATATGTAGTCATATCAATATGTTTATCTATTTTTAAAACATATAATTATTATTACCTATTATTTAGTTCGATATAATAATTATCATCACGCATTATATTAATTCAAATTAATTCATACTACTCGTGCTGTCATATTTTTACTTTATCTACTACATATAATAAGTATAGGTATAAATACGGTTTTAACAGACAAAATGCTAAAAGAGGAAAACAAAACGAAAAGTGGGGGGAATACATGTTGCACTCCCGAGTTATTCACCTATGTGCTTCATCATTTTAATATACTTTTAAGATTATTTAGATCATCAAATTCGGGCTATTACTATTACTAGCTATTACATGGTCATGAGCTACCTCTTCTAAAGCCATGTTTTTATGCTTAATCCTCCCCCTTTTCACTGCCAAATGATGTGCTTGTTTTTGGGAGGTTCCGGATTCTCGAAGCGTTGCTGAATAGCAGTAAAGGTGATGATGGGGCAAGTGTCTCCATGGGGAAAGCTCAGCATAAAGATCTCGTGCCCTTCTCGCGTTTACCCAAGGAGCACCATAAACGTAATGCGTATCTGCTAGTTATGTGCACATAAAGTGGTCGTGGTTTACAATAGCCTGTAAAACTGAAAATCTTTCCATTAAAGGGAGCATTTTAGTATATCCTGAAGTATGTGAGGTAGGCTATCTGCACCTCTTGTATGAATCACAAAGTTGCATATAATATGCGACGCAGTTTCTTAACAACTTAAACTGATTTTGGGTCAATGGTGATACAAATAATCTTAAAGTGAAACACAATGTTCATCTCTTATTGTTTGCGGATGACCAAGTGATTATGGTTAACAGACAGACTTCAGATAGCTGTTTATAAATTAAATAGTATAATGAAGGAATACAATTTAAATATTTCAAGTTCAAAAACGAAACTATTGACTTTCATCCATCAAATCAAAAAATATAAAATAGTAATCAATACTGACATTATTGAACTGGTGGGCAACTAGTATTTGGGATGCAGAGACGAACGGATATAAAAGAAAAGCGTCAAATATCAACAGGTGGAACAATACGATTTTTAAGAAATAAAACACTCAAGGAAATTCAAAGTTTTATAAAACAGTACCAATTCCACAACTTCTGTATGGAGCAGAAACACGGGTACTAGGACAAAAGGATAAAAAACGCTTAGAAACCTCAGAAATTAAATTTCTAAGATCACTGTTATGTATAAATCGGACAGAACATAAGAAATTCAGATATCTGATATAAGCTTAATGTGCAATTTTGTATATTTTTTTTAGTTATATTTTAATGTAACTGAAAAAAAATCAAGACCGTCAAAAGAACTAGGTGAATATTTGGAAGCAACGAATGCATCGCGTATACCAGAAAGGGCTTTTAACTACAATCCAAGAGGAAGAATAAATGTTGGTCATCGTATTCAATGTTGGATCTAGCAAGTCTAAGGGACCCGAATGGCTTATGGAACCCAAACCGTGCTACTGCTGATGATGATGATAATGATATCTTGAATCACGCCGTAAGAACTGTTTGGTGTTATTCTGAGTCACCCTCTTATTACAATTTTCATAGAAATGCTTTGTGTAAACTATCATAACTGTTTGCTAAAAATTATTTCGAATTATAGAACCTTGAGTTAAGGTATATGCCTCATTCTCTCGATCAATGTTTGAACGCCATCAATTCCACATTTAACCACGTTCAACGTAAATTTGTCATACATCAACAATGATCAAAGTTAAAGGAACACCGAAGTGATATTTTAACCTGCTTGGTTAAATGCACCATACCTTAAAGAATACATCCGCGAAGTTTTAATCCCCTAGGGAGGGGGACCACATATCTTGGACGTCACTTTTAAAGTGGTGCGGCTCTGCCTTTTATATAGGCATGCCCACACCTATTTCAACTTTAACTTTTTGTTACTTTCTAATATTTTAAATCTATCTTGTTCTACAACAGTCTAGCTAGAGATCTAAATTTTTTTCCAATACAGTTCAGAATGTGGGTAATAAAACGTTCGTTTGGAATTTTGATATTGCTTATACCTTCAAAAATAATTATTATAATGTGCTGTTTTTTACATGTTTAAACTTTGCGGTATTAATCTTTTTAAGAAAAACTACACTATATCAAAATTTCCTTCCTTTAATTTATTACAAAGATAATAACAGATACCATTTTAAAAAGTCAACTTTGTTGTTCAACATCTGATTATGGTCAACTTTGACCACGGGTAACCAATTCCTTTAATTGCGGTCAAGTTCCACATAATGGGTGCCCGTTTATATTTTGTTTAATTTACTGAAGACGAGACAGTATTATTCGTAAGCCAATAGGAGCTTTTCCGACTAGTCTAGTCATGATCCTTTACGCCAAATTGGCAGAACCCATCTGCAATGTAGGCATGAGGTTTTGTTAGTAAACGTAGCTGTGGGACCAAGTATATATCTGTGCACCCAAAGCTCGCTTTTTCTTCCGCCAACAACGTGTTGGACGAATGTTACATACAGCTCATTTAGACCAAGGCCGGCGGCTTTCATTTCCGGCAGCTTCTTAGAAAATATGCTAATGAAATGCCGAGCATATTTGTAAAGGGGGAGACGCTCTACCCTTGTTGGTTTACGTGTTACGTGTCATGTAGATCTTTGAAGTCTACCATGCTATCCGTACTTTTAGAATCTTTGTCAAGTTACAGCGACCGAAGTTTGATATATACGATGGTTCTAAGAACACCTATGGTGCTGGATGTGCCGATATTTATGGAATTGAACCGCGTACCTTCAGTTTTCATAGAGGCACCTCTATTTATAGCGCAGGGCGGTATTCTATATACCCAGCAATTTTATGTGTGCGCCGTTGAAAATTGGGTGACTGCCTCACTTTGGGTGATTCCCTCAGTTCATTTCCGAGTCTTCGTGATCTGTATGGTATAGCACAAATAAGATGCCCTCCACGTTTTACACACTTCTGGCGCCACGTGGTGTGCGAATGGATTCCTGGTCATATAGGCTTGGTGAGAAATGGAATGACAGATGACAAAGGCAACAGTCAGAAGCACCTGTTCTATTTTTGTTAGAATATTAAAACAACATAACTCAAAAACGAAATAGGTTAAATTTCAAACTTGGTATTCAAGTTTAGCATCTACTAAGGATGCAATACGATGTCCTAGAAAATCTTCCTATCTAAAACTTTTAAATGAAACATTTTTCGAAAAATTTTGCTCTTGAAAAATTGTTAACGAATTGCTAAAGTTCTCTTCCCTCTGAATCAGTTACACAACAGGTAAACCGTAAGAGATATAGTACACGGGAAATTGATTACCATTAGAGCACAATATTGGAGATATTTTTCATTTGAATTTGAAAATGCGTTTCACAAATAGGAAGTTGCTATTTAGGTTATTTTATTTCCTGGATAAGCAGAGAGAATATGTCAATGCCATTACTCAACAACCAGCTTAAGGTTACTATATTCTCTTATTCCCATTATACCATTTCTAAAACAGTTCATATTGATTAATACTAAGTACATAGAAACATACGCGTTTTTATGAAGTCTGTTATATTGCTTAATTTAAATATTAATACAAATAATCGTATAAAAACATTATTATATTCAGATTACATCGAATCGTATGATAAATAATTTCGGTACAAATGCAAATCTTAACCTTATATTTAATATGTTCAGCTTCTAGAGAGAACAGAAAATCATGCACATCAAATATTTTATATTTTATTTATGTCTCAAGTTTTTATTCGTTCCTAGTTCTTCTCTTTCTTTTTATTGCTTGTGCTTCGTTTTCTTTCTTTCTTTCTACTTTCTCTACTACATATAATACAGGAACTACTGTAATCCACCCAAAAATATAATGTCGAGATTTCACAGAAAATATATGTTTTGAGCCCACCTGAATAATTAAAAAAGCACTTTTAGAAAAAGATGCGCGCGCGTGCGTGTGTGTGTATGTCTGTGTTAGCTGTCTGTCAGCCTGTGGACAGCACAAGTCAAAAATGAGAAGCAGGTTAAAAACCAAAGTTGGTATTTAAGTTTAATGTTTAATGCGACACGAAGATTTTTAAGTCTCACCCTAAGCTATCCTTTATATCGAAAATTTTTCGACAATTTTGATTTTCTTTAAAATGGTTCTAACGATTTTGATTAAAATGAGATATATTTAAAATATTTTTATGAAAAGCAAAATGTATATCTTGAAGTTTCTGGCTATAGCCCATGTAGTTCTATTTACTCTGGATGACTTTTGCGTAAGTTGTAAGTAAACCGTAAGAAATGGACCAAATCTTACTATACAAAAATGTAATTTTTATTTATTTACATTTCAGTTTTGGCTGTTAAGGGCCCTGGTTTTGACACAACAGCATTGGTGACCTCAAACAGGGAGAGAAACGTCCGTATTAAACCGATGCATTCAGATTTTATGAGCTCCAAATTACAAGAATTCTGCATTTCCTTCCGATTTTATTTCTTCTATGTCAGTGATATTGTCTCAAATATCGGTATCGAAATTTTAATCTAGTAATACCTACTTGAACACAGACAACATAATATTCATTTTTCGCGATTGTTTGATACGAGATACATTTAAATGGCTTGCCTTACTCTAAAATGTTATCCATTAAGGTTATAAACGAAAAAAGAGCGCTGAACATATATGAAGCTGTGTTTGTAATAGCTACTTTAAACATTTTATGTTATTTTCGCAAACATTTACTTCGTAATCAAAAAGTGTGGTAATTAAGTGCTAGAATAATATGTTGTTATAAGGTTAATAAATAACGACATTTGCCATTTACATGCCTGTCATGGGTTGGGGCTAATGCAAGCTTTTGTGTATTTAACTGCATTATGCGGAATTTACTCCGTTTTGCTCACTTTGTACTGGCCTCGTTAATGCGATAATTATATTATTTATATTCCTAAAGCGACCACGGTGCACCATTCCTGAGGACACATAATTAATTGAATACATTTCATGGCTATGCAGTGTCATATATTAATGTTCAGAAATGCTGAAACAACCAACGAGCGCGAAATTGTTTCCGAGTGCCAGTTACATATCAAATGAATTTTATTTTGCACTTCAAAGCCGGGCTAACCTTTCCTCTTCTTTGAAAGAGAATCACTACGTGGAGTATCTGACGGCATAGCCTTATCCGTACGTATTTATTCACACAACAATTAAAGAGTCTCGTGTGTTTAATTCACATGACTTTGTCTACCTAATACGCTTTATTCTACCGCGTGGAAGGAAAGTCATTACATTAATTTAAACCAGTGGTAGATCTCGCCGTTTGGAACACATTTTGTATCCTTCTTTTGTCTCTGACCATTTCCTAGGGAAATATATTTTGTCGAAAGCAAGTTGGCAACACTGCAGATTGTGTGGCTGTCACTTGTCCTAGCTCAGTACTAAAATCCCATAGCGGTGCATCTTGAGAACATAATACATACGTGTATTTCCATGTTTACTGCGCGAGTGTAGGCCAATTAGAAGCGTTAGCTCCCAAAACATTACACGACCCTGTAAGCGACCGACCTGTTCATATCCAGAAGCTAGGCCAATTCCCTGACCAACCTCAACGCAACGTTGTCGACTTACTTCATGTCTGAAACAGATGTTCCGAAACCCTGTGTGATGTTTCATAATTACTGCCGAAGCTATGTCAGAAATAAGTTACCCTACGCATCTTGCAAGTAAAAAACTATTATCTTCGTAAATTCTTCAGGAATTACATATCCAATTTGGTCAAAAACCATTTATTTTTTCGAAATCGGCTGATCAAAAAACAAAATGTCATCGGATTTTTTTTTTTTTTTTTTTTTTTGTAATGCTTTTACAAAGAAAGTAATGACTTCCCTTCTAGCGTTTTTAAACTGCCCTTACAAAATAATATTCTTCTATCTACTTCAGGTTTATTATGCATATATATCTGTGCATGCGCGCGCGCGTGTCTGTGTGCGTGCGTGATTGTGATAAAATAGTCATACTGTAATATATTTTATGTAAATATTTAAACTCGAGTTATTCTTGATCTTAGTACTTTTATAAATATGATGTGACACTTAATATCTTGCTATATCAAACATACGCAATTTTAACCTGAATGTTTTTGTACCTACTTTAAATGATATTGATTGATACTAATGTTGAGTTGAAATATGTATATAATTTTTTGGAGTCAGGTAATTGCTTCCAATAGTCTCACACAACTTGCAATATACACTGTTTTTGTTTTTAATTTTTAGTCAACAGACTATTGAAGTTAGTCTTTAACCTCATACACCTTTCCGCTGAATAGTTGAGTACTTTTAAAGATATAATATCATATCCCTGCAAATAGATTCCAAGCACTAAGAAAATAATGAATCTTAAGGACATGAAATGTGCAACTGTTAAATATCTTAAAGAAATTAGATTCCATGCAAATAAAGTCTGAAACGTCTTTAGAATTACAGCCAGGGAAGCCTGTTGGCTTCGGTACCTATTATTAGTTTCATATTTTCGTAATAAACCAGATTTCTCTGGCATTTGAGAGCCTTCATCATTTTACTTCAGTGGGCACTTTCCTTCAAAAAACGCTAGTGCAGCATTGTCAGCTGTAAGATTTCAAAGAGTGCGAGATTTTCCATTGGATACTCAGTGGAACAGATAAGCGTCGAACAACAATGGAATACGATCCTCAAGGTTCACTACAGGATCACCAAGTGGGAACATATGAGTAAAGATGATATATTGAAAGAACTTCAGGTTCAACCTATGTTAGACTTCATACAAGGAGCGACCAGATATTCCGCATGCAGTGCTTGATTATCTCCCAATAGTGACTATCCAAGGAAGAGGTGGACAGTAAATTCTGCGGCGAGAACGTAGTGGGCCACAATGATCAATGTTCTATAATATATTAGTTTATGTATCACATGTGCTTTTTCGATATAGCTATCACCCATTAAAACATGCGGCTTGCACGTGGATGGCTAAAGAGTTAAAATTCGCGACATGGTAGATATATGTCAACTTATGGGCGTGATATTCAATCACTGTGTTCATTCTGCTCCAATGGTTTTATTCTATGAAATAAATCGCCTTTAGTTGTGTTCTGTATTGCTGCCTAATATTCTTGTATTGGCATATTTTCTTTAATTATACTTTAAGGTACTTGTTTATTTACTCTATGAAAGCAGCAGTAGAGTCTTCATTGTTATAATTGGCAACTTTCACTCACCGTTTTTGCTGTACCCGGGTTGTATGTTACGGGGGGAGGGGGAACTGTGAGTTATATGATATGCTTCGAGCTGCTCTCTGTTGCAGGTCTCCATTTCACGACTAGTGTTTGACTAGACCACTCGGCGTTTTATCTGACCTGTGGATTTATATGGGGTTGGACCTAGGTTAAATGAGACGCTTACTCACTACATCCCCACCTCCCTCTCCCTCCATCATTTCCCTCCCTCCATCATTTCCCTCCCTCCCTTCCTCCTTCCGCCCTCCTTCCTGCCTCCCTTCTCTCTTTCCTCCCTTAAACCTCTCTCCCTTTCCGCCCCCTCCCTCACTTCCCTTCCCCTCTCTCCCTATTTGATTAAATAGTAGGAATTTTAATATTTGCTTATTTTTCTTTTAAGCCCACTTTACAAATCAAGTGGAAGAGGTGGAAGGTTTGTTTAAAGTGAAACCTTTACAAGGATAACAAGCAAACAAACCCAGGTTCCACATCGCAGCAGTTGAAATATTCTTGAATCATGGTGATCTTTACAAATATTGTCAGTCTACAGTACAACAATAATTAACTCAAAGCCTGCTGTATAGGTGGGGAGGTAATTTTCGAATTAAGTAATTGCCAACAGAGTTATGTCCATAATTCAACTTGATTTGGTCGTGACATATCGATTAATATCTCGCAGGAGATAAACTGCTCATGTCTGGTGTTTGTGACAGATACAACATTGAAGTAACGCGTGAACAACTCAATCTGTAATTGTATAACTGTAAGTGAAGGACATGTCGCTCACATTATTCACTATAGTTTTAATTACATAAACTTCTGAAGCACTCTGTATCCGCTGTTTACATCGATTTCAATTAGCATGAATTATCCTGGAATTATGTACTTCTCGTTCAACGTCATCTAACTCGGAAATCACAAAAAATCTGTCTTTATCCTGTAGTACTTTTACTTTTTAAAATACCAGTATACAAAAATCATCTTCGTGCTTCTAAGCATGTAAACAACATTCCTTATTTATTTTATTCTTACGGTTTCTTCTACTTATAGCAACTAGGGGGAAGTATTCTACTGCGCCCAAAAATTCTATGTCCAGATTTCAACGGGATTACACATTTGAGGCTCTGTAAATAAAAGAAGCATTTTTATAAAATGAGCAATTTCTCTCTCTCGTCTGTGTGTGAGTGAGTGAGTGAGTGAGTGAGTGAGTGAGTGAGTGAGTGAGTGAGTGAGTGAGTGAGTGAGTGAGTGAGTGAGTGAGCGAGCGAGCGTGTGTGTGTGTGTGTGTGTGTGTGTGTGTGTGTGTGTGTGTGTGTGTGTGTGTGTGTGTAAAAACAGCACAAATGCGAAAACTCTACGAAATACAAAATTTGATATTTAAATTCAGCATCTTTCAAGATTTAAACAAAATTCCCCACCTAATCTACCCTTTAAATGGAATACTTCTCAAAATGATGAGCTAATTGATTGAAAAGTGGCGACCCCCCGACTAGAAGACCGCATAACCTGCCATGAAGAACAGGGGCTCTAACCACGTCCCACCTCCAGTAAAATAACACGCATTTTACACAGTCGGACATTTTATTACTCTTAATACATAAGCTTGCCAATACAAGAAATTGATAGAAAGTACATTTCACTGGTTGAATTTCCCTATCATATCGCACCACTAAAAGGCAATGGCCCTTTGCAAATGTTTATTTAATACACAGATAATTAAAATTGACAGCAATAATGCAAATAAAGTTGACACAATATTATATATAATGATATTGTTCATAAGCCTATATTAGTCACATCTAGTGAGGCATCGGTAGCACACACAATTTCCGGATAGGACCCACTATGGCACCAGAACTGGTTTTGACAGAGGCAACCCTGGCAAGACCGCCATCACCAATATAGGCTGCTTCTGTCAAGCACAAGTTCGTCGGGGCGTAGATTAGGATGCTCTTGTGACCATTTGTAACGTTGTTGTTATGTGTTAAGGTTTTAAGAGATAACCCTTTCCTTATCATTTTCAACTGTTAGCTTTTATGTTTTATATTCGTTATGTTTTGTTAACTATTTTGTTACTTTTGTATTAGTATTCTTTGTCTTTTTGGCAGCCTGTAACTGACAGGAAGATGTTAAGATAAAATAGAGAACACAAAAATGTCAGCAATCTACTATTTTAATGTAGAGATCGCGACAAATCACACAGGAAGAACAAAAAGAAATTTACAAACTATATTAAAAGGAATATTAAACTCAAATAGACAATCAGCTGTAGCTCATCACTTCTGAACATCACAACATGAGACGGAAAGAAAGAAATGACTAAAATTATTCAAAATTCATCGCAATTAAATATATGGGAAATTACATTTATTTATACCAACTCGCATAGAATTAACTTTGAAATTCCGCCAGCCAATGTCAAAAGAGGTTAGAAAATGTCCCAGTTTTTCCCGTAAGTTGGCTGAACCAACAACAAAGAAAAAATCTGATGTGTTGTACTCACATGACTTTCTCTACTCTTGTACTAACCATTCTTACAAACTCTTATTCCTATATCATCTTGTTAGTTCAGATAAACGTTCGTACAAATTATCTTATTGCTTACTTCCTTGTAGGTGCAAAGGGAACATTAGAATACAGTAAGCTTTGTGCGACAGTCCAATCTTTTATAGCTTTGATATACCGTTCTCTCTGCACACTTAACATATAAAAAATGAATAACGATGTTCTATTTCAAGAAAGTTTTAAGTTTTCGGAAACTCACACGCATAACAAGGAATATCTCCGAAATGGTTCACTCTACAAGAAAATTTGTTCAGACCTAAATTGTGTATTTTAGCAAGATCTACATTTTTGTATAGTACGATTTGGTGTATCTCTAACGGTTTACCAGTTACACAAAAGTCGTCCAGAGTAAATACGACTACAGGGGCTATAGCCAGAAAATTCAAGATATACATTTCATTTTCCATAAAAATATCTCAAGCATATGACATTTTAATCAAAATCATATAGCCATTTTCAAGAAAATAAAAATTTTCGAAAAATTTTCCATGTAAAGGGTAGTTTAGGGTGGGACTATTTTCTTCAAAATCTTCGTGTCGCATCCTTGAAAGATATTAAACATAAATACCAACTTTGGTTTTTAACCGACTTTTGGTTTTTGAGTTATGCTGTCCACAGACACACACACACACACACACACACACACACACACACACACACGCACAGGGACCTTTTTCTAAGAATGCTTTTTTGCATTTCTCTACTTACCAGTAGAGAAAGTAAAAAGATAATAGTAAAGTGTCAAAAAGCCATCATCAGAGATTCCCAAATTCCAAAAACAGAATATGAAAGCAAATTAAGTCTATCTGGTCATTGCTGTCAATATGTGCTGAGGTTGCAGAAAAGGCGGTCTCCTAAAGTACCTCATTTTATATTACCTATAGACAGAGTGATGTTTCGTGTAGACAAGTAACCTGCTCCTGATTTACAATTACTAATTTGCTGATATTTATTCTTGCACACAATGTTTATGAATTAGTGGTTTGAGGATGAGCTCGTATAAATATTGCGTAAGAGTGTATGTAATTGCTTTCAAAGGGAACTAGCAACTCTCAACGACCGATAGGGTTTGTTTTGTTCACAGAATAGTAATAAAGCTCGGTCGGACCGTTTTAATGATAGGAGGAATTAACTTCCCAGCCAAGTGAGCACTTCACGTTACGAGCTTGACCCTTGACACTATCGTTTGCAATGAGTTGGTATTTTGGATGTCTGTACTCGGTTCACCATCTCTCCAAGGCGGAGAGGAGACGCAATTAAAACAATCTATCCTCTGTTCTAATCTATCCTCAATAAAATCAAAGAACCTTTGTGCCATTACTTGATCCAGAAATCCAGAAATCTCAACCATTATCAAAATGTTAAAATGTAGGACTATTTACGAAACCAGATACGACCACATAGATTCTGCATAAACATAAAATAATTCTCCCAAGTAATTTTTAAGCCGATTGGTTAGTAAGTCTGCAAAGAACGCTACACAAATTAAACGAAATATCAAAACAATATAGTATGGAAATATAATATGAAAAAATATCTTATGTATTGCAATTACATGACTTTCTCTACACTTGTGCAGTGTCGGCATCAAAAGTTTTCCGACTCCCATGCTCCTTGCCGCGGGGAGAAGCTAGGATGTCTTATCCATTAGTTATGCCAGGTGGTCTCGAAGGTCGAATTGCTGTATCATACCTGTCACCTAAGCGTGAGGGGCGTCATGTATTTCTAAGTTCAAAGAGAATATAATTCTTGTTTGTAAAAAAGTAATCTCAATGTAAAGAAAATAATACCTATTAACGTTATAAATCCAGAACGAACTCGCAGCAAGGATGGAAGCTAAATATTTGGCATTAGAGACGTCATATCACTGTATAATGAAATTAAATTTAAAATGTTTAAATAATTTTAATACACCACGTATTTTTAAGCTATTCAAGGATACACGCGCAAGCGCGCTGTAAAATTTGCAAGTTGGTTCTATTCAACGAACATGAAATCCTGTATTTGAGCTGAAATTTCACAAAGAAGTTTAAGACATTGAATGGCTGTTGGAAATAGCAGGAAAACAGAACCTCAAAGAAAATTGTAGTTTAGCATAACTACAATATACCTGTCACCCTTTAAATCGGAACTGGTTTATCTATCATCATAATCATCATTATTATTATTTAATAATAATTAACGAGGAATACATTATCTTTGTTTAAGAAGTTGTTTAAACATATTTCTTACACGCCGTTAATACTACCACAAAAAGCAATGTTATTTTTTAAATACGTACAGAAAAGAATGTAATTTTTTTTTTCATGAATAAAACTGATTAGTTAGCTTCTTGGCTCCTCACTGATCACACATCAGAGCAACACATACAAAAATAAATATTTACCTCTGGTGAAGCCATCGTTGAGCCGGGCGTACCAGGTACAATGATTCATGAGAAAATTGATTGTCTCTTTCCCCCCTACACCCTCTCGGAAAACATTTGCAGCCGCCTTTACTAGCTATTCTTACACACTCTTTATTTCTTTATCTTCTTCGTGTTAGTCGATATAAATATTTGCAGAAATTATTCTATTGCTCATTTTCTTTTAGGTACAAGGGGAGTGTGGGAATATAGTAGGCTTTTAAAGCTTTCAACACGTACTCGCACAAACATTCCGCCCCTACATATTGACGGGCAAATAGCCGAAACACCGGCAGAAAAAGCAGAAGCTTTCGCGACCACACTAGAGCAGGTATTCCAACCGAATGCTGAACCATGCGACAGACAGTTCGCAACAGCAACGGAAGACCAAATTGCTGAAATAGGGAATATTCCAACGCACAACAAACTTCGAAAGACCAGTGCAAGCGAAATTAAATGGCTAATAGCACACTTGCCTACTCGCAAGGCTCCAGGACCAGACAACATTCCCAATATAGTCCTGAAACATCTACCGCCCAAAGCCTTAAAAGTGCTGGCGGATATATTCAACTACGCGCTGGAACACGGAAAATTCCCAAAGCGCTGGAAGGAAGCACGAATCCTTATGTTTCCTAAGCAACATAAAGATAGGTCCATTCCTACTAATCACAGGCCAATTAGCCTCTTAAGCACACTAAGTAAACTGCTAGAGAAAATAATACTTAAACGCCTCAACTCATTCCTAATCAAAAACAACGTGATAACTGACGACCAGTACGGCTTCAGGGCCAATCACTCTACAACCCTACAGATACTCAGGCTTACCGAAAGTATCACCAGGGGATTTAACACTAAACGATCGACAGGCGTGGTCCTATTGGACATAGAACGCGCTTTCGATAAAGTGTGGCATGCAGGATTACTCCACAAACTCATTCACATAGGGGTACAAGATTCAATGGTCGCCCTAATAAAAGATTACCTCAGTGGAAGGAGTTTCAGAATCTCAATTGAGAATACCGAATCCTCATTGCACCCTATAAACGCGGGAGTCCCACAAGGAAGTTTACTCGGGCCTACACTATTTAATATATATATCAATGATCTACCACCACTAGTACGAGTAGATAAATACATATACGCGGACGACACGGCACTGGCCACGCAATCTACTCAGCCACGCATCATACACCTGCGGCTCCAGAATGCTCTAAACACAATGGCGGTTAAAACTAAATGCAAGAAAAAGCCAAGCAATCATTTTTACCAGGCGAAAATTACACAGGCAAAGGAGGCGAGCCCTCCCACCCCTCACCCTAAATCAGGAACCTATCGGGTGGGAGACATCCGTCACGTACCTAGGGGTTAAGATGGACGAATATCTCACATGGAGAGAGCATATTAACTCAGCCAGAGCAAAGGCCAATGGCCAACTCAACAGACTGTACCCGCTCATAAATCTTAACAGCAGCCTTAAGCTACGCATGGGACTTACGCTCTATAAGACGCTGATCCGACCCATCTTAACTTACGCCGCCCCGGTATGAGGATATGCGGCAAAAATGCACATAAAACGCCTCCAAACGATGCAAAATAGAATACTGCGAATTATTGCTAAACTACCGCCAGAGGCTCCGACGTACCAGTTACATGAAGAGCTAAAAATGCTCACAATCGAGCAGTTTATTAAACACCTGGCATGCAACCTATACGCCAAAAAGAATAAGAACCACAACGAGCAAATACGAATGCTCGGGGAGTATGATATGACTCGCGACAAACACCTCCGCCCTCTATCATTGTTCGATCGCACTATAAGTATAGGCGAACCCGAACTCAACATACAGGAATACCTGAATAATTTAGTACCATGAAATTACTGGTTAGGGGATGAAGGGAAGCACACAACAAACACACAACACTATAAAAACATACACTTACACTCAAGCCCTCACAAGTCCTTGTGCTACCTAGCCAAGGCGGCCCCCGGGAGACGAGGGCCTCCCCGGTAGTGGCACAGGCTCGCTCCTGCACTTCAGGCAGACAGCCCGCCATGTGTGCACTTATACGACCAGGCAAGATCAGGTACACGATTAATTTAGTACCATGAAATTACTGGTTAGGGGATGAAGGGAAGCACACAACAAACACACAACACTATAAAAACATACACTTACACTCAAGCCCTCACAAGTCCTTGTGCTACCTAGCCAAGGCGGCCCCCGGGAGACGAGGGCCTCCCCGGTAGTGGCACAGGCTCGCTCCTGCACTTCAGGCAGACAGCCCGCCATGTGTACACTTATACGACCAGGCAAGATCAGGTACAAGATTAATGACGAAGCCTCCGGCTTAATCACACCCTAGTAACTAAGATTAAATGACACAGTAGAAGTTATCTCTACAAGTTGTAAATCTTATAAATATCACCATAACTGCACCTAGTTATATAAGCATTTCTTAAAATACTACTAGCATAGATTATAGGACGCAATATAAATTTAAAAAAAAAAAAAAAATATAATAATAATAATAATAATAATAATAATAATAATAATAATAATAATAATAATAATAATAATAATAATAATAATAATAATAATAATAATAATAATAATAATAATAATAATAATAATAATAATAATAATAATAATAATAATAATAATAATAATAATAATAATAATAATAATAATAATAATAATAATAATAATAAAAAATACGCTAAGGACAAGAAACGAAACCTTCGGGTGGAGTTTTAAAACAAAACATGCTCATTCACTCATCCCTCACATCCATCTACACCTAACGATGCCAAATGGCTGAAACACAAAAAGAACACCATCAACTATCATACACATCACCATTAGTTACTACCAGGGGGCACTCAGGGCTTATGTCATGTTTGCCCTCCGGCACATCAGTAATACTCGCTGTTACTGCCACTGGCAGGCAGCTTCCATCTCTCACCACAGAATGCGCAGGTGCTTTATGCGGTACTGCAGCATAGAGGCCTTGACCTCAAGACTTCCGGTGGGGTTTTTTAGTGAGTAGGCTGCCCGGGTTCGAAGCCAGGGTAGGAGTCTTACACTCGCATGCATGAATGCATGCGGTTAGGGCGTAAGTAGCCTTTTTCCCCACCACAAAAAAAAAAAAAAAAAAAAAAAAAAAAAAAAAAAAAAAAAGCTTTCAAATTCCGTTCTCTTTGCACGGTTAACATATAAAATGAACAACGATGTTCCATATGACGAAAGTATGTTCTGGAAAAGTCACCCAAATAAAAAGAATATCTCCAAAATATCTCCAAAAAAATGGTTCACTTAAAAAAAAAAAAAAAAGCATGATCCACATTTTTTGCATAGTAAGATTTGGTCTATCTCTTACTGTACCAGTTATGTAAGTCATCCAGAGCAAATAGGACTACAAGGGCTATAGCCAGAAAATTCAAGATATACATTTCATTTGTCACAAAAAATATCTCAAACATATGGCATTTTAATCAAAATAGAGCTACTTTCAAGGAAACCAAAATTTTCCATGTAAAGGGACGTTTAGGGTGGAGAAATTTTCTTTAAAATCTTCGTGTCGCATCCTTGAAAGTCATTAATCTTAAATACCAACTTTGGTTTTTAACCGACTTTTCGTTTTTGAGTTATGTTGTCCAAAGACTGGCAGAAACACAGACACAGACATCCGGACTTTTTCCTGAAAATGCTTTTTTTTAATTTAGGGGGCCTCAAAACATATATTTGCGGTGAAATCTTGCCATAGAATTTACTTTACTGTACGTAGCACAGAAAATTATAAAAAAACCTGGGAAAAAATAAATCAATGAAAATAAATCAAGGAAGGAAGCTGTGATAACTCTTCGACTGGAAACTGGAATAATTGCTTAGCAGCACATCTATATACAATAGGAATATACCAGACGGAAGAATGCATCATTTGCAAGCAGCCTGGAACAAGGATTAACTCTGATCACCTTCTACATTGCACGGGACTTGATAGAAATTTACAGAAACAGAAAGAAACACCAGCATTATATTGGGGCGCCAGGAGCAAAATGGATCAAGGAGAAAGAAGACTGTAAAACCTAGTCCTACTGATTCATTTGTGAATTTATTACAAGGCTAGAGCTGGTTATTATGTGTTATATCGGTATATTTGAATATTTAGATTCATTTTTAATAAGATGTCAGTTGTATCGTCGCAATATATTATAAAATAAACATTAACAATAGCACATCAATTTTCTCACTGTTGCCACTTTATCTTAATGATATGCCAATGAGACGTTTAAAGTTGTCCATGCAAGTTGTACAGAATATCAGAGGTTTTAAAAGTAGCCTTCCAAAACTTCAACGCACTAAATGCTTTTCGTTCCATACATCTATTTTGTTTAAACTGGCAATATGTTTTGAATGAAGTGAGAGTAGTTTGGAGGGTATTTTATTTTGTAAATTGTGACGGCGAGGAATGTAATTACTCTCAGTTAACCGAAACGTCACCATCCATTACTAAAACTGGGAACAATTTACATTTATAGTATAACGCAGTTGTAAATGTACTGAAAGTGACGCATTCATTCGGTAATACAGCTTCACAACAAAATGTAACTAAGATTGAGCACGAGGAAGTGGCTCCTTATGTTCTGAATTTAGTTCTTCCATATTTAATATCAAGTATATGCATTATATTTCATCCATATGTTTAAATAAGTTCTTGTTCAAACATTCTTCTCCAATTATTTGTAATTCGCGTTTCATAAATCAATCTTTAATATCTTCCCTTGAAATTGAACATTCCTCAAGAGTCTAAAAGTATGAACAAGACTGAATGGTGCGCGTGAGTTTAATGCATCAACCAGAAATAATACCAATAACACCACTGTAAACATTGCCGATGAACAAAGATAAATAGGCGCCAATATAATCAGACAATCTGGGCGACCAAGATTCGCTCGACTCCCCCTCCCCCTTTTTGTGTGAAAAAGGGGAGACGATACTTATTTGAATAAACTTGAAATGCAAAACGTTAACTTACTTAGATTACCCTTCCCGTTTTGTAGGCCTAACACTCCCCAGGACTTAAAGCGTTGACTAAGTACAAATTTTCATTGCAATCGTTATAGCCGTTTCCGAAATGCAAGATATATAGAGATACATGTAAATATTTTATAAATATCATTTCTTCCGTAAGAGATCCACTGCTGAACATAGGCCTCCTCCATAGATATCCACCTAGTTTGAGACTTTCGTCGAGCATTTGTTCCACTTCTTTGGTGCTGCCGTCAACTCTAACTTCCAAGGCGGTAAAACGTGGCCAAGGTTGTTCATCTTTGCTTCGAGTTCTTACATGCCTTCCTTCACCCCGGCCAGTTGCTCGTTAATCTTGTCCGATAAATCTATCCTAATATTGGACATTCACATTTTCAACTTTTATATTCCGGAGTTTGCATTTTTCAATTTCACTTCCATATTTGTTTCCATTTGCAGCATTCCATAAATAATTTCATTTCTCATTATGTTCATCTTGGCTAACAGTTTGTTTCATCACTGATCCAGATTGTTCTTTTTCGTCGCAGTCCTGACACCAATTGTGACAATTTTACTCTTTTAACTATTTTTTTTAATTTTTTATACAAACAACGGAACGACACTATGGAAAGGTACTGTTGAACAATAACAATACTACAGGAAGAGAAGCTAGTAGACAAATCCGTGTGAATGTAATAAGCATTTCTATTTCAATCATATAGAAAACAGTGAATTGTTCGTTGAAGAGGAAGTAGAGGAAGAAAATTTCGTATGAGTGTAATGCGCAGCAATAGAAATTGCATGAGGTGTTTGTAGAAGAGGGAATGAGTAAGAAGTGTTATGTTTCAGTAAATCAGTAAAAAAAACCGTGTGAATGTTATAGGTTACATTTATATTTCATACGTACAGAAAAATGTATAAATTGTTTGTAGAAGACGGAGTAGGGAAGACATGTGAATGTGTTATGTAAAAGAAAAGCAAATGGAGAAAACCATGTGAATGTAACACGTTGCGCAGTAAAATGGATTAAATAAAAACGTTCTCCATGAAAAAGCACTTACACGTGCCAATATTTATAATGATCGGTCAACCGGTTTTGGACTTGATCGCTTATCAACTTCGTACATACCAAACTCCATTTCTATGTAGATTGTATGAGCTATGTTGAAGGGCCAGTAGAGGACATGCGAATGTGTTACGTAATAGAAAAGCAAGTAGACAAAACCATGTGAAGGTATAGTAAAATCGATAGCATGAAAACCTTCACCATGAAAACTACATACGCATGTCAAATATGGCGGTATTCACGGTTAAATATATACGAGACAAACATCCATTTTGTATATGAGGATGGTATTAATCTTTTGTAGAAGAGTGAGTAGAGAAAGAGATGTAAATGTGTTACCTCAGAGTGAGTAGAGAAAACAGTGAGAATGTAATACGTAGCCTATTTCAAACATGCAGAAAATTGTATGACATATTTGTCCAAGGAATACAATTTGTTTTGTGAAAATCACATTTTATTCACGAAAATTGTATGTGACGGTGTTACCAAAGAGTGAGTAGAGAAAACAGTGTGAATGTAATACGTAAAATTTCTATTTCAAACATAAAGAAAATTCTGAGCTATTTGTAGAAGTAATAAAGAATTTTTTATGTTAATTCGCGATTTTTTTTCAGGAAACTTATTTGTGGAAGAGTTAGTAGAGAAAGAGATGTGAATGCGTTATCTAAAAGTGAGTAGAGAAAATAATGCGAGTGTAATATATACCATTTATGTTTGAAACATACAGAACAATGTATGATTTATTTGTAGAAGAAGAACTACATGTTTAAAATCACGCTTTTTCATGAGACACCTATATAGATGAACTTATCCGATTACAAAATTTGATCCAAACCGTTAGAGCAGTTTCACAAATACACGAAATATAAATACAAGAATTGCTCTGTAGAAGAGGGAATAAAAAATTTCTTTCCGTGTGTAAGATCGCGTTTTTTCAGCGGACACCTATATGGACAAACTTAAAAAGCAAACTTTTATCTGAAACCAGAACTTGATTCAAACTGTTAGAGCCTACCCAAAATTATATCTTGTTTAGCTATTTAAAAAAGAAAATATTCGTGCCAATGCAAATCGAAAAAGGGAAAATAACGCAGTTTACAAATTATAACGCTCCATAGCATTATTAAAGGCTTTATGTTCTGCGATACGCAAATATAGGCTGTTCATTCTTCTTTCTAGTCGTGCAACGAGAATGAAATTATAGTCATCATCTGTCTGTGGTCTAATGGTTGGCACAATAGGATCCAAATTTGCAGGTATTGGGTACGATTTCAGAATAAAGCATGGGCATTTATCTACATTCTTTCAAATCCTGTCTGTCTGTCTGTCTGTCTGTCTGTCTGTCTGTCTGTCTGTCTGTCTGTCTGTCTGTCTGTCTGTCTGTCTGTCTGTCTGTCTGTCTGTCTGTCTGTCTGTCTGTCTGTCTGTCTGTCTGTCTGTCTGTCTGTCTGTCTGTCTGTCTGTCTGTCTGTCTGTCTGTCTGTCTGTCTGTCTGTCTGTCTGTCTGTCTGTCTGTCTGTCTGTCTGTCTGTCTGTCTGTCTGTCTGTCTGTCTGTCTGTCTGTCTGTCTGTCTGTCTGTCTGTCTGTCTGTCTGTCTGTCTGTCTGTCTGTCTGTCTGTCTGTCTGTCTGTCTGTCTGTCTGTCTGTCTGTCTGTCTGTCTGTCTGTCTGTCTGTCTGTCTGTCTGTCTGTCTGTCTGTCTGTCTGTCTGTCTGTCTGTCTGTCTGTCTGTCTGTCTGTCTGTCTGTCTGTCTGTCTGTCTGTCTGTCTGTCTGTCTGTCTGTCTGTCTGTCTGTCTGTCTGTCTGTCTGTCTGTCTGTCTGTCTGTCTGTCTGTCTGTCTGTCTGTCTGTCTGTCTGTCTGTCTGTCTGTCTGTCTGTCTGTCTGTCTGTCTGTCTGTCTGTCTGTCTGTCTGTCTGTCTGTCTGTCTGTCTGTCTGTCTGTCTGTCTGTCTGTCTGTCTGTCTGTCTGTCTGTCTGTCTGTCTGTCTGTCTGTCTGTCTGTCTGTCTGTCTGTCTGTCTGTCTGTCTGTCTGTCTGTCTGTCTGTCTGTCTGTCTGTCTGTCTGTCTGTCTGTCTGTCTGTCTGTCTGTCTGTCTGTCTGTCTGTCTGTCTGTCTGTCTGTCTGTCTGTCTGTCTGTCTGTCTGTCTGTCTGTCTGTCTGTCTGTCTGTCTGTCTGTCTGTCTGTCTGTCTGTCTGTCTGTCTGTCTGTCTGTCTGTCTGTCTGTCTGTCTGTCTGTCTGTCTGTCTGTCTGTCTGTCTGTCTGTCTGTCTGTCTGTCTGTCTGTCTGTCTGTCTGTCTGTCTGTCTGTCTGTCTGTCTGTCTGTCTGTCTGTCTGTCTGTCTGTCTGTCTGTCTGTCTGTCTGTCTGTCTGTCTGTCTGTCTGTCTGTCTGTCTGTCTGTCTGTCTGTCTGTCTGTCTGTCTGTCTGTCTGTCTGTCTGTCTGTCTGTCTGTCTGTCTGTCTGTCTGTCTGTCTGTCTGTCTGTCTGTCTGTCTGTCTGTCTGTCTGTCTGTCTGTCTGTCTGTCTGTCTGTCTGTCTGTCTGTCTGTCTGTCTGTCTGTCTGTCTGTCTGTCTGTCTGTCTGTCTGTCTGTCTGTCTGTCTGTCTGTCTGTCTGTCTGTCTGTCTGTCTGTCTGTCTGTCTGTCTGTCTGTCTGTCTGTCTGTCTGTCTGTCTGTCTGTCTGTCTGTCTGTCTGTCTGTCTGTCTGTCTGTCTGTCTGTCTGTCTGTCTGTCTGTCTGTCTGTCTGTCTGTCTGTCTGTCTGTCTGTCTGTCTGTCTGTCTGTCTGTCTGTCTGTCTGTCTGTCTGTCTGTCTGTCTGTCTGTCTGTCTGTCTGTCTGTCTGTCTGTCTGTCTGTCTGTCTGTCTGTCTGTCTGTCTGTCTGTCTGTCTGTCTGTCTGTCTGTCTGTCTGTCTGTCTGTCTGTCTGTCTGTCTGTCTGTCTGTCTGTCTGTCTGTCTGTCTGTCTGTCTGTCTGTCTGTCTGTCTGTCTGTCTGTCTGTCTGTCTGTCTGTCTGTCTGTCTGTCTGTCTGTCTGTCTGTCTGTCTGTCTGTCTGTCTGTCTGTCTGTCTGTCTGTCTGTCTGTCTGTCTGTCTGTCTGTCTGTCTGTCTGTCTGTCTGTCTGTCTGTCTGTCTGTCTGTCTGTCTGTCTGTCTGTCTGTCTGTCTGTCTGTCTGTCTGTCTGTCTGTCTGTCTGTCTGTCTGTCTGTCTGTCTGTCTGTCTGTCTGTCTGTCTGTCTGTCTGTCTGTCTGTCTGTCTGTCTGTCTGTCTGTCTGTCTGTCTGTCTGTCTGTCTGTCTGTCTGTCTGTCTGTCTGTCTGTCTGTCTGTCTGTCTGTCTGTCTGTCTGTCTGTCTGTCTGTCTGTCTGTCTGTCTGTCTGTCTGTCTGTCTGTCTGTCTGTCTGTCTGTCTGTCTGTCTGTCTGTCTGTCTGTCTGTCTGTCTGTCTGTCTGTCTGTCTGTCTGTCTGTCTGTCTGTCTGTCTGTCTGTCTGTCTGTCTGTCTGTCTGTCTGTCTGTCTGTCTGTCTGTCTGTCTGTCTGTCTGTCTGTCTGTCTGTCTGTCTGTCTGTCTGTCTGTCTGTCTGTCTGTCTGTCTGTCTGTCTGTCTGTCTGTCTGTCTGTCTGTCTGTCTGTCTGTCTGTCTGTCTGTCTGTCTGTCTGTCTGTCTGTCTGTCTGTCTGTCTGTCTGTCTGTCTGTCTGTCTGTCTGTCTGTCTGTCTGTCTGTCTGTCTGTCTGTCTGTCTGTCTGTCTGTCTGTCTGTCTGTCTGTCTGTCTGTCTGTCTGTCTGTCTGTCTGTCTGTCTGTCTGTCTGTCTGTCTGTCTGTCTGTCTGTCTGTCTGTCTGTCTGTCTGTCTGTCTGTCTGTCTGTCTGTCTGTCTGTCTGTCTGTCTGTCTGTCTGTCTGTCTGTCTGTCTGTCTGTCTGTCTGTCTGTCTGTCTGTCTGTCTGTCTGTCTGTCTGTCTGTCTGTCTGTCTGTCTGTCTGTCTGTCTGTCTGTCTGTCTGTCTGTCTGTCTGTCTGTCTGTCTGTCTGTCTGTCTGTCTGTCTGTCTGTCTGTCTGTCTGTCTGTCTGTCTGTCTGTCTGTCTGTCTGTCTGTCTGTCTGTCTGTCTGTCTGTCTGTCTGTCTGTCTGTCTGTCTGTCTGTCTGTCTGTCTGTCTGTCTGTCTGTCTGTCTGTCTGTCTGTCTGTCTGTCTGTCTGTCTGTCTGTCTGTCTGTCTGTCTGTCTGTCTGTCTGTCTGTCTGTCTGTCTGTCTGTCTGTCTGTCTGTCTGTCTGTCTGTCTGTCTGTCTGTCTGTCTGTCTGTCTGTCTGTCTGTCTGTCTGTCTGTCTGTCTGTCTGTCTGTCTGTCTGTCTGTCTGTCTGTCTGTCTGTCTGTCTGTCTGTCTGTCTGTCTGTCTGTCTGTCTGTCTGTCTGTCTGTCTGTCTGTCTGTCTGTCTGTCTGTCTGTCTGTCTGTCTGTCTGTCTGTCTGTCTGTCTGTCTGTCTGTCTGTCTGTCTGTCTGTCTGTCTGTCTGTCTGTCTGTCTGTCTGTCTGTCTGTCTGTCTGTCTGTCTGTCTGTCTGTCTGTCTGTCTGTCTGTCTGTCTGTCTGTCTGTCTGTCTGTCTGTCTGTCTGTCTGTCTGTCTGTCTGTCTGTCTGTCTGTCTGTCTGTCTGTCTGTCTGTCTGTCTGTCTGTCTGTCTGTCTGTCTGTCTGTCTGTCTGTCTGTCTGTCTGTCTGTCTGTCTGTCTGTCTGTCTGTCTGTCTGTCTGTCTGTCTGTCTGTCTGTCTGTCTGTCTGTCTGTCTGTCTGTCTGTCTGTCTGTCTGTCTGTCTGTCTGTCTGTCTGTCTGTCTGTCTGTCTGTCTGTCTGTCTGTCTGTCTGTCTGTCTGTCTGTCTGTCTGTCTGTCTGTCTGTCTGTCTGTCTGTCTGTCTGTCTGTCTGTCTGTCTGTCTGTCTGTCTGTCTGTCTGTCTGTCTGTCTGTCTGTCTGTCTGTCTGTCTGTCTGTCTGTCTGTCTGTCTGTCTGTCTGTCTGTCTGTCTGTCTGTCTGTCTGTCTGTCTGTCTGTCTGTCTGTCTGTCTGTCTGTCTGTCTGTCTGTCTGTCTGTCTGTCTGTCTGTCTGTCTGTCTGTCTGTCTGTCTGTCTGTCTGTCTGTCTGTCTGTCTGTCTGTCTGTCTGTCTGTCTGTCTGTCTGTCTGTCTGTCTGTCTGTCTGTCTGTCTGTCTGTCTGTCTGTCTGTCTGTCTGTCTGTCTGTCTGTCTGTCTGTCTGTCTGTCTGTCTGTCTGTCTGTCTGTCTGTCTGTCTGTCTGTCTGTCTGTCTGTCTGTCTGTCTGTCTGTCTGTCTGTCTGTCTGTCTGTCTGTCTGTCTGTCTGTCTGTCTGTCTGTCTGTCTGTCTGTCTGTCTGTCTGTCTGTCTGTCTGTCTGTCTGTCTGTCTGTCTGTCTGTCTGTCTGTCTGTCTGTCTGTCTGTCTGTCTGTCTGTCTGTCTGTCTGTCTGTCTGTCTGTCTGTCTGTCTGTCTGTCTGTCTGTCTGTCTGTCTGTCTGTCTGTCTGTCTGTCTGTCTGTCTGTCTGTCTGTCTGTCTGTCTGTCTGTCTGTCTGTCTGTCTGTCTGTCTGTCTGTCTGTCTGTCTGTCTGTCTGTCTGTCTGTCTGTCTGTCTGTCTGTCTGTCTGTCTGTCTGTCTGTCTGTCTGTCTGTCTGTCTGTCTGTCTGTCTGTCTGTCTGTCTGTCTGTCTGTCTGTCTGTCTGTCTGTCTGTCTGTCTGTCTGTCTGTCTGTCTGTCTGTCTGTCTGTCTGTCTGTCTGTCTGTCTGTCTGTCTGTCTGTCTGTCTGTCTGTCTGTCTGTCTGTCTGTCTGTCTGTCTGTCTGTCTGTCTGTCTGTCTGTCTGTCTGTCTGTCTGTCTGTCTGTCTGTCTGTCTGTCTGTCTGTCTGTCTGTCTGTCTGTCTGTCTGTCTGTCTGTCTGTCTGTCTGTCTGTCTGTCTGTCTGTCTGTCTGTCTGTCTGTCTGTCTGTCTGTCTGTCTGTCTGTCTGTCTGTCTGTCTGTCTGTCTGTCTGTCTGTCTGTCTGTCTGTCTGTCTGTCTGTCTGTCTGTCTGTCTGTCTGTCTGTCTGTCTGTCTGTCTGTCTGTCTGTCTGTCTGTCTGTCTGTCTGTCTGTCTGTCTGTCTGTCTGTCTGTCTGTCTGTCTGTCTGTCTGTCTGTCTGTCTGTCTGTCTGTCTGTCTGTCTGTCTGTCTGTCTGTCTGTCTGTCTGTCTGTCTGTCTGTCTGTCTGTCTGTCTGTCTGTCTGTCTGTCTGTCTGTCTGTCTGTCTGTCTGTCTGTCTGTCTGTCTGTCTGTCTGTCTGTCTGTCTGTCTGTCTGTCTGTCTGTCTGTCTGTCTGTCTGTCTGTCTGTCTGTCTGTCTGTCTGTCTGTCTGTCTGTCTGTCTGTCTGTCTGTCTGTCTGTCTGTCTGTCTGTCTGTCTGTCTGTCTGTCTGTCTGTCTGTCTGTCTGTCTGTCTGTCTGTCTGTCTGTCTGTCTGTCTGTCTGTCTGTCTGTCTGTCTGTCTGTCTGTCTGTCTGTCTGTCTGTCTGTCTGTCTGTCTGTCTGTCTGTCTGTCTGTCTGTCTGTCTGTCTGTCTGTCTGTCTGTCTGTCTGTCTGTCTGTCTGTCTGTCTGTCTGTCTGTCTGTCTGTCTGTCTGTCTGTCTGTCTGTCTGTCTGTCTGTCTGTCTGTCTGTCTGTCTGTCTGTCTGTCTGTCTGTCTGTCTGTCTGTCTGTCTGTCTGTCTGTCTGTCTGTCTGTCTGTCTGTCTGTCTGTCTGTCTGTCTGTCTGTCTGTCTGTCTGTCTGTCTGTCTGTCTGTCTGTCTGTCTGTCTGTCTGTCTGTCTGTCTGTCTGTCTGTCTGTCTGTCTGTCTGTCTGTCTGTCTGTCTGTCTGTCTGTCTGTCTGTCTGTCTGTCTGTCTGTCTGTCTGTCTGTCTGTCTGTCTGTCTGTCTGTCTGTCTGTCTGTCTGTCTGTCTGTCTGTCTGTCTGTCTGTCTGTCTGTCTGTCTGTCTGTCTGTCTGTCTGTCTGTCTGTCTGTCTGTCTGTCTGTCTGTCTGTCTGTCTGTCTGTCTGTCTGTCTGTCTGTCTGTCTGTCTGTCTGTCTGTCTGTCTGTCTGTCTGTCTGTCTGTCTGTCTGTCTGTCTGTCTGTCTGTCTGTCTGTCTGTCTGTCTGTCTGTCTGTCTGTCTGTCTGTCTGTCTGTCTGTCTGTCTGTCTGTCTGTCTGTCTGTCTGTCTGTCTGTCTGTCTGTCTGTCTGTCTGTCTGTCTGTCTGTCTGTCTGTCTGTCTGTCTGTCTGTCTGTCTGTCTGTCTGTCTGTCTGTCTGTCTGTCTGTCTGTCTGTCTGTCTGTCTGTCTGTCTGTCTGTCTGTCTGTCTGTCTGTCTGTCTGTCTGTCTGTCTGTCTGTCTGTCTGTCTGTCTGTCTGTCTGTCTGTCTGTCTGTCTGTCTGTCTGTCTGTCTGTCTGTCTGTCTGTCTGTCTGTCTGTCTGTCTGTCTGTCTGTCTGTCTGTCTGTCTGTCTGTCTGTCTGTCTGTCTGTCTGTCTGTCTGTCTGTCTGTCTGTCTGTCTGTCTGTCTGTCTGTCTGTCTGTCTGTCTGTCTGTCTGTCTGTCTGTCTGTCTGTCTGTCTGTCTGTCTGTCTGTCTGTCTGTCTGTCTGTCTGTCTGTCTGTCTGTCTGTCTGTCTGTCTGTCTGTCTGTCTGTCTGTCTGTCTGTCTGTCTGTCTGTCTGTCTGTCTGTCTGTCTGTCTGTCTGTCTGTCTGTCTGTCTGTCTGTCTGTCTGTCTGTCTGCCTGCCTGCCTGCCTGCCTGCCTGCCTGCCTGCCTGCCTGCCTGCCTGCCTGCCTGCCTGCCTGCCTGCCTGCCTGCCTGCCTGCCTGCCTGCCTGCCTGCCTGCCTGCCTGCCTGCCTGCCTGCCTGCCTGCCTGCCTGCCTGCCTGCCTGCCTGCCTGCCTGCCTGCCTGCCTGCCTGCCTGCCTGCCTGCCTGCCTGCCTGCCTGCCTGCCTGCCTGCCTGCCTGCCTGCCTGCCTGCCTGCCTGCCTGCCTGCCTGCCTGCCTGCCTGCCTGCCTGCCTGCCTGCCTGCCTGCCTGCCTGCCTGCCTGCCTGCCTGCCTGCCTGCCTGCCTGCCTGCCTGCCTGCCTGCCTGCCTGCCTGCCTGCCTGCCTGCCTGCCTGCCTGC
>CM060961.1:41416304-41726304 GCA_030765045.1 Tenodera sinensis | reverse complement strand
GCTTGCCTAAAGCACACGTCAATCGGGTATTTTGTTTACAAATTGAGTGCAGTGCTGGCCTCGAAGCACACGCCGGTTGCATACAGCACAGGTCGCTGGCATGTGCGGGTACTAATACCATCTCTTTAGCGTTGTCATTTATATTGCCGAAAAAGTGAACAACCTTTACAAAACGATGAAATGTAGTATTTTGTATTGCATCTAGTAGCCAGGTTATTCTGGCGAAGCTGTACCTTCCACTCAGTATTCATGTTGCTTATTAAGTTCATTGCAAGCACTCTCCCTTTAGTTTCGCCAATATTCTAAAGGGTAGAACCTATCCTATAATATTTGATCATTACTTTTACGACTTTGTCCAAGTACAAAAGTTGTCTGATGTGGTAACACAAGCTCCTCATTTCCCTGCAGTGCGTAAATGCAAGTTTGTTTCCGTATGCTACCCGCTCCATCATGAATTTCACAAAGGGGCGCCGAGATGGCAAACTGTATAGCTCTTTTTACGACCAGGAAAGGAAATACCGATCTTGAGCAAGTGTTTTTTAGTAGTCGGATCCTCTTTGGAATAAACCTCAAGTACAGTCAAGAACGTAAACCAACAGCCCTTCAATCCAATACTTTCCACGGTTTATTTTCTAACTTGTAAAATAAATCTGATGTGTTACATTCACATGATTTTCTCCACTCATTCAACAAAGTACTCTTACAAAAACATTCTTTTAACTAGTGCATCTTAATAGCGATAACAATTACATATTTCCTTGTATGTACAACGACATAAGGGAAAGCGACAGTCAAATCTTTCAAGGACCTTTTCGCTATGTGATACCCTTGAAATTCTGTTCTCTTTGCATGAACATAAGAAGAGAAAAACGAGTTACGACTTCCCGTTTGAGAAAATATAAGTATATGCAAACTCAAATGAATATATTGGAAATCGTGAACTCCACAAAAAATATATATGACAAACTTTGTGCTCTGCATGTTTGTATGGAAGTATTATATCTATCCAACACGATTTATTCTTACACTTCATTCGAAATTAAGTGTACTTCAGAAAATTCAAAATTATTGCATCATGTTTATGGACATACGTAATAAATATAGTATTTTAATCAAAATTATGAAGAGCCATTTTAAAGAAATCAAAACTTTTCACTTGTTTTCCAAATAAAGAGTGGCAGTATTTTATTTAATATCTTCGTGTCGCACCCTTTACGATTGAACTTAAATACCAAATTTGATATTTAACAATTTCATTACTTTTTTATTCAAGGAGTCTCAATACATGTTTCTGGTGAAATCTGTAATCGAATTTTTTTGTTGAAATGGAATTCCTTATGTATTTAGTATGTGTATGGTAATCTAAACATGCAGTTAAATCCCACTACTGTATCATTTTCCGAAATATCCATATTCATAATGACGTTTGATAAGAAACAAGCGTAAATTAAATAACAATACATGTTAATAGTGTGAGAGGTGCTCTAACAATAAGTCAGTGCTGTATGTGCCTAAGGAGGCGCGGGCGCCATCACAACCACCGTTAGGGCAAGTACCCTTCTTTTGAGAGGAAAAAGGAAATGCACTTAATACAGCTTTAAGTGTAAAAAAGTACCTCATGAGTGTGTACTTAGAATATATTCGGAAGGAAATAGTTTTGTTTTGACATTTGAATTAATATTAGAAATCGTGGGAGTAAAAATTTGCCAGGGCGCCAGAAAAATGCATCACGGGCGCTGCGTTGGACAGTGCTGCTCTAAGTCGAGCTATCTCACACCAGTGCTTGTAAATACGCGGCCCGACGACAATGGAATGGTCAGAACAAAGACATCTATGAGCGCGGCAGAACAAAGCGTTTCCAGATTCTTCTAATGATTGTCGACTGCCGCCTTGTTTCTGAAAAGTTCGAGAGAAGGTGAATTTGGAGAAAAACCGTGCTACATCATTTCGGTCTCTGTTAACGAGGCTAGGTGGTGAGAGAAGCGAATTTTTGTGATGAAGTCTGAGTATTGAACGAGACAGTAGTTAGCAGTGTATGCTTGAACAATCGTCATTGTGAGAAATACGTGTGTATGTCATCAGAGACAGTTTTCTGACATTTAATCGTCGCGTCGGAGTTGTTTGTTGTGTGAAGCATTTTAAGCAGTGTGACCGTTGAAGTCAGCAGTTTGTTAGAGAAAGTAGAAGAGAAAGACTGTGAAATATGTGTCAAAGTTACGATAAGGCAGGGCAAATGCGAGGTGTAAGGCCACGACGAATAATTTTTAAGTGTTAAATTGTTCAAAACATTCATTAAAACAATATTGACTGTTTCATCTATAAAATAGATCCATACTATTTATTCCCTGTGACAACAGTAATAGAATCTTATAGCTCTCAGACTGATGCTAGGCTGCGAGCAATAAAACTTCCTAAAGACTTTCATTCCAAGGAAGATTAATAAAAGCTAAATAGCACCTTTACGTTCGTCTCACATTAACATCAACAACATATTAAAATAGTTACATCATTATATAAGATAACATCGTATGTTCAAAAGTTTTATCACATGTAGTTTCTTTAATGTAATTAAACAGAGAAAAAGTACAAAATACATTTGCAGAGAGTCCAACAGCACAAAGAATTAATAATTTCATAAGCTACTGATAAGCAATTGTCGCAGGCTATCCATGCGCAATTGCCAAAGGAGTTACAAAACTTGCTTTTTTTCAGTAACTACTAAACTAACAGAGATTGTCGCCCATGTGCCCATTCCATAAGGTAGAGCAGGTAGTTCCACTATTGCACTGAAGAAATAAAATGAACTATTCATTGTAACACGCAAGGAAAACTGTCATACGTTTGAGTACCTTACGTCGAGAGAAAAATACTTCCCCCTGTTGCCTTTCACGAAAGGTCTGGCGGGGCTTGTGTCAGTCACAGCATTTGTAATTTCTATTCAGTTCTTTGTGAAAGTGAAAGACGTCATAGTTTGTGGAAGGAGATCTGACGCCATCGCCTCTTGCTCCCTTGTTCACAGCTAGCTCAGGGGTCCCCTATTGTTTGTTGCAAAAGGGACCCGGATTTTGGTGACCTTGTTTCAAACATTACCTGTAAACTGACTAAAATTGCTTTCAATTGCTTTTGTGCATCTCTTATGATTTATCAGAAACACACCAGTCATCCAGAATGAAGAGAACGTCTGAGGAAGTTCCCACAAAATTGAATATATACCAGGTGGCCCAGTTCATCCGACATCGGCGTAAGTAGATAACCCTTCGTGCGTTAAAATAGTTGCCTAACTCCGCGGCGCAAGAGAGAGCAGTAGCGTGTTCTACCTCTCAGCGAAGACGTGAGATAGCAGGCAGTTGAACTAGCGTGTGTAGTCCGTGAGAACAGTATAAACAATCGATAAGGTCCCACTTTACGTACAGGATCTTTATTTTCCAGGGAATAAACTCACTCCTGTCTACATTATTGTCCAACATTACGAATTACAGATTGTAAAATGGAAGCACGAGGGTAGGTAATATTTCATTGTTGTATTTCACCGCCGCCACCACCGAATACGTGTTGCGCCGTGGAGTTCTGCAACTGTTTTAACGCACGAAGTATTATCTACTTACGTCGATGCCGGTTGAAATGGGCCACCTGGTGCAATTCAAGTGACATGAAAATATTTCAAATATATGTATTTTAATCAAAGTCGTTACCATGTTTTGCGTGTAAACGACTTCTCGTTTTTGAGTTATGCTATTCACAGACATGTTGGCACACGGACAGGCACTCACACCCATGACCTCCTATTGTTTTTATTGAGGGTATTTTAAAACATATACCTATATCCAGCGAAATCTTGGAATCGTATTTTTGGCTGGAGTGCTTTAGATTGACAAAAATAGTATGTCATGTTCTGGAACGCCAAGTTCGTTTAAGTCCTACCTGGCACAGCGCCTTGTTTACACCATCCGTCACATGAAATTTATCGATTTGCCAAACTGCATGTTATGTAACAGTGACAATCCCATGACTTTCGAACATCAAGTGCGGTGCACTCCAGAGATTATGGAATGGAACAAATTGTCAACTCTATTGGGAAGTCAGAAGACTGATGGCAAATGATCCACAAGTCTAGAGCATTAGATTAAATAAAATGTTTACACCATCCACGATACAGTCGTGTAGCGGCAGCAACGAGTTGTCACAAGTTCCAAATCTTAATGTTACTGCTTTAGTTCACCCTTCAGCGATGGGCTGTATTGCTTGTGTGGTAAAACACCGGTCTTTCTTCCGAAACCACTGATGCAGAGAATTGTTCAAGTCCTTCGCATCTTGAAAGTGAATCCCATGATGAGCTTACTTCAGCGGCTCAAAGAGATGCAAATCTGATGGAGCTAAGGCTGTATGGGGGATGACCCTCCTACTAAATGTAAACACAATAAAAAGACAACGTAAGGAAATCACATGAACAGTGTCCTAAAATACAAAATGGTAGAACATGACCAATAGCCTAAGGGACCATAATCTGGGACCGATAGTATGGATTTATGTACACGTTATCAAATCCTATGATGCAGCAATGAAAAGAACATGTGTATAATAATGATTTTTCTCTACTACCCTTGAACAAATTATTTTTACAAGCTTGCTCTTCTCGGCACTCCATGTTGAACATGTGTAATAATGACGTTATCACACATTTTCTTATGCATTCAATGGTAACAGGAGTATATAGTAGGTTTCAAGCCTTCGTTAAATCTATTAAGAGCAGATGGCTATTTGGTGACTGATATTTAATTATTTTTGCAAGCTAGGACATAAACGAATAACGACTCCCTGTTTGAGGAATATATAAGCAGGTATTTGAAAATTCACACCAGTAACAAAGAATATCTCGAAAATGGTGAACTCTGCACGAAGAAATGTATTTAGCCTAAATTGCGTGCCTAATAGCGATATTTTTGTGCGATGAGATTTTGACTCTCTCTTACAGTTTACCAGTTACGCAAAAGTTATCGATAATAAAATGACTTAGAGGTTATTTCTAGAAAATTCAAGACGTACATCTCAATTGTCATGAAGATATCGCATACAGATGGTATTTTAATCAAAATCGTTACTCATTTTTGAGAAAATCAAAATGTTTTAATAGTTCTTAATGTAAAAGGGGATTGCAGTTGCATAAATTAATTACCAGGTTTTGTATTTAACTAGCTTTTGTTCTTGGTTATATTGTTGATGCATGCGCATGCGCACAGCCACACGCACACATTTTTCTAATTTCATATCTTCTCTAACTTCAATTTTAGTACACGGTAGAGAAAGCAATTGCATGTCTTTATCGGTCTCTGGTCATAAACTACAACATATCATTTGATACCTCTAATGGGAAAGAATACATGAAATGAATATCCTGTAGAAACTTTATGAACATGCTAATAAAAAGCTGAGTTGTTAATTCATGTAATCTAGTGGAATAACAAGGGAGTTGGTTGAAGCAGCTCGGCTTTGGCAGTTTACTGAACTGTACACACGCAGATGTTCTGTATTCTATTTGGTATTCCGTTGCTGATCCATTTGGGGAATGGCATTACAGGAACCTGACATACGTGACCTCTTGCATAGACAGTGTACCGTAAAGGCTTGCCTCCCTCGGCTCCCTGGAGGCGAAAGTCATCTCAGACAGAGCTGGCAGTATCACATGGCGGCAAGAATATTGAACCTGGTCTTAGGGTGGCGTAGGAGCGACAGAATACTTGATTCACACAATCCTAGGGTAATTATATCCAAGTATTACTCAGGACAGATAGCATTGCGTTTGTTTATTTGCGACCAAGGGGAAGTTCGCGTGCTCTGCATAACCAGGGTACAGGGTACCAGCGCCACCAATCCATGTGCAGTGCTAAATATCCCAATAGATATACTGTGTAATGATGATGATGATGATGATGATGTAGCTTTAAGCACGCTCAACTATTCGTCATGAGCGCCCTTATAAAATGGATCATGGCAGATAAATTTTAATATAAAATGAAAATATTAGTAAAAGAACAAACGTAGATAAATATACCAAACTAACGAGGCAAAAGCTAGAATTACAACAAATTATAAATCTATAATCATGTTCGTGATGATACAAGTTTCAAAACTCCTTCAAGCGCTTATCCTCCGTCAGGATTCTGCAAGTCTAACTGGCAGTTCACCAATCTCGAAGGTGTGCCAGGGAAACACTAACAAAGCGAAGTCCAGCCTTTGCGAAAGAGGGGAAGTTGGGTTCACCTTCTTCCACGCGGATTTTGCCTCTTTTTAATCCCCAGACGATCATTGTGTTGCAGTTGTGGGTTGATTATACGTACGTTACGTTTCATTTACGAAAGTACTTTCAAATTTTATGCAATAAACATCTGTTCGTTAGTGACTTCTTTGGTATTGCTTGCGTTTAAGGATCCTATCAATATTTAGCGACGAAGTCGAAGTCTTAGAAGATATATTAAGTATAACAATTTAGAGAAACTCTGTTCGCAAGTTATATAGATCCAAATACTGACTGTCCAAGGCTGCGAATGCTTGCTTGTAACTAACACCGATATAAATCCCAACCTTGTTTTGTTTCTCATACAAACATGTTCCTCTTCCCATTCATTATGAAGCATAAAATGTTTCGATATCTTGAAAACTGCCATGTAATCTCTGTTTGTGTCCGTCACTGGATACTCACTGTTTATGATCTTACACGTCACAAGGACTAGCTAACGCACGCTCCGACAGCAGCTGATTACGCAAGGTAAGATTGGACACCCCTGCTTTATGAGCACGTGACACACCACAAAAGTTAGTCACACAGCGGACAAAGAGGGGCAAGGTCCCCTTAAAAAGGCAACCATACATAAAATTACAGTGGCCAATACGTAACCGAGCCAAGATCATGTACTCGCGACGAGATACGTAAGTGGAGGTTATCCAGCTTCTCGAAATTTCTCTCTAAGCTTATTTCCATGGAGAGCTGCTCACTCTTCGAGCAACAGATTTGCAATGAACTGTTGGTTCCCATGCAGAACGCACATCTGTGCAAGACTAATGAGGTAGATGGATACAATTCTTTCCCATCTGCTTGCCAGGGAACGTCTCAAAAACATCGAAATTAATACCTTTTTATTACTTTTCCTCTTGATTGCTTTAGCATTAAGATTTTTAAACAAACCATATCCAAATTTTGGTACAAAAAGGCAATACTACGAGCCAATGAATAAACGACAAGCAAAATAGTGTAAATCCGTGGATTTACAAATGCCAAACGCATTATTTTTAATATTTTAGGATATAATCCAAAATCTTTGAATGGAATCTTTAACCAAAGCGTCACTTTAAAGGTGACAACAAGGGCTATTTTAAGTGGTTGTAAAACGCTCAAAAAGATATAAAAATAGTTTGAAATTGTGTCACTGACCAACAAAATATTTGGTTTTGTTTAAATAATTAATAAAAGCCTGTCATCCCTTATTGATTTTACAGTAAGCTGAAAAATGTGAACAAAATATGCAACGTATGTCAAAATATTTAGTAACACAAATTATTTTAGAAATAATCTTAATTTCTTCAATTTCTAAGCAAACTGATCTGAATGGGTGAGTTGTTTTAGTTTGCAAATAGTTTCCAATACTAAGCAATATATCGCCTCCCTTAGAAAGTTGACTATTCTTCTAGCATATAAAAGGTGATCCTAATAAAATTTGGAGTATTTACAGTGTTTAAGTCGAAGTACATGGAAAAATGAGATATAAATAGTTTTAGAATACTTATGAAAAGACAAGGTAGGATAAACATCGCTTCCGTTAATATAATGGCTTTGTTGTGTAGGATAGAAATAGGATGATACATTTGTTGATGAACAAACAGTTTAAAGTGGATAGAAGATCAAGTATTAAGACCAGAGGTCTGTAACCGTTTGCTTTATCATAAAGTCCACCTTACCTTATGTTCACCTCTACCATCATGAAGTATATGCATTTTGACCATTAAAAACGTTCAACTATGGAGCCGCAAAATTTAATGGTGGCTGACAGTTGACTATCACTACTCTTTTTCCTGTTATGCAAATAAATTTCTATGTAATAATACAAGCCTATGATTGGATTTTGTCGAGCCACCCAATATTATAATATTGAAATTCAAGCGGGGACGTTACAGGTAAAAAACCTCCCATATATCTCGACACAATTTGGTGGAGTTTGCAGATTGCGCTCACCAGACCTGCTTCCTGCCGTTAGAGATCCTTGGCTGCTGTTGTAAAATAGTCTTCTTGTCGTATGCCCACGACAAGAAGGCAAGAGGGGAATGAAGGGCAGAGGGGGCTTGAACTGTGTATCTACTCCGGTAGCGGACCTGTTTACCAGGAAATGAGTGTATGAGATCGCATATTTCTAGCTATCGATGAGTTATGGGACAACATTGTGTATTGTAAAGGAGCCTAGCATCCTTGTTCTCGGCGGCGCCGTGGCCGAGCGGTTAGCGCGCTCGCCTACCACCTAGGCGGCCCGGGTCCGATCCCAGGGACCCGCATGTGGTATTCGTGGTGGACGAAGCGGCGTCAGGGCGGGTTTTCTCCGGGTACTCCGGTTTCCCCCGCCATCTCATTCCACCGGTGCTTCATCTTCATTCCATGTGTCATCAGTGTCACCGCCTGCGGTGCCGTGGTAAAAGGGGGCGTTAAACACTACAACAACATCCTTGTTCTCGGAAACCAGGCATAAACACCGTGCGGGAAGCACAAAATGATTACGCTACACATTCCTAAGACTTGCCTTCTTGTCCTGGGCATACAGTGCATACGGCTGGAGTGTAGACAATTCCAAACCAACTGGGTAATTCCTATTCCTGTTCATCATAATATATCGCCGAACTAGGGGCATGTGGACTCTAGGAGGTTTAGAATGTATATTTATTACAGGTTTACAATGTGTTCGACATCTTCCTGCACTATTTTAGGAACTATAATTTTTCTCCACTCTTTTCTGTCTTCCCAAAATCCATTTTCTAATGTTTCTTTCATTGCTAGTATTATTCCTTATTTCCTACGTCCCAATGGAGTCCATTCATATATCTTCTTTGGCAATCTGTCCTCTTCTATCCTTTTGACATGTCCAAACCATCTTAATTATTCTGTTTTAATTTCTTCTACCAATAAACCTTTTAATTTCAGTTTCATAATAATTAGTTAACATTCTGCAGTGCCGAGTGAGTTGCTCAAGATTACTAGGGACAACAATCACCTATTGGGCACAAAAATAATCACAAATTTGTGTCACCGATTTGATACTCTACATGCGAATAAACGTCACATTGGATAAAGTGCTGCATTTCCGCTCATAACGATTCTATGTCGAGGAGTTTATCACCCGAAAAGGCACCGCTCCTCGACTGTTTGATTTTCGCGACCCTGGGAATCAGAGATAACCATTACACCATGGAGGACGACCAGCAAATATAACTTTAGTGTTCCCAAACTTATCGTGGTTTCCTGCGACAACCGACATTCTATATTTCATGGAATATAGAAAGCTACAATAGACACTACTGTAGTCCCTTGGCCTCAATACGTTGCACAGCAAGGCACTCTGTCAAATATCATATATAAAAGGCGGACAAGAGTGACCTGACCATAATTTCAAGTTACTGATACAGCGAGCTTACCGTCTTGGCGCGTGTCTCCTGGGTACAGACTGTGGGCAAATAAATGCACCGTTCAAAGTGGACAACGTTTTAGATTCCAAAGAGTCATGTGCAATTTAAATTGCAAAATCCCTAAGCTCAGCGGATGGTTTTAGTAGTTTAAACTTCATAAAAAAGCATTAACAGTCCCCATGTATAGAATAGTATACCCTTCTTTGGATACGACCTCTACAAGCACTGCAGGCAGCGCCCATTGTTTACATCTGGACGCACCCTCTCTCCTTCAACATGGACGAACTATAGTACAAGATAAGTCAACCTCACAAAAACCGGTCACTCTGGTTCCTTCCCTAACCATCTAAAACGATCCATTTAGTGCGTCTCCGAATCGAAGTTCAAGTACAGCTTTTATTGCTGTTAGGTAAAAACTTTTTCCCTACTGGATCTATACTTTACAGCATAGTTTAGAACCCTGTAGAGATCGTCAGCACTAAGAATGATGGTAATTCAGATATTAGAATGGCATAAAAGGTAACATTTTTCTCATTTAATTGTAGTCTCACTGCAAACTCAGGGCGTTTGCATTTCGATTTGAGCTTCTTACAAATAAACATTGAGGAAAGCACTTTTGCTGCTCGATTACTTAAATTCTTAATTTCTGTAAGCCTCACATCTTAATATTCACAGAGTACGTTACTGTGAGTAGGCCCAAGACGTGCAGGCAGCAACTCGTCTCAGGCATTTCATTTCTGAGGCCGGTAGAGGTTTTCCATTATTCTAATTCTCCACTGTTGGTATGCATAATTCAAAAGCAGCGAGTGATAATTTGGGCTTCATTCCTCCTCCATTTTAAAGAGGAACACTACAGCATTATTACTATTTCAAATCTCAATGAATCCAGTAAACAAAATATTAGTTTTCCCTAAAGACAACTGTAGCCTGAAATTTAGTCGGACCCTCCGGAGGTGCCGATTCTGAAACTCCAGGTTATTTTAATCAACGAATGAAACGCTACATTTCCTTTTTATATTCTCTACTACGAATATTAAAGTAGAAGTATTGTATTCCACCCAAAAATTCGATGTCGAGATTTCACCGGAAATACTTTTTTGGATTCAGGGGGCCTCAAAACATAATTTTTAGAAAAAGGTCCTGTGTATATGTCTGTCTGTCAGCCTGTGGACAACATAACTCAAAAACGAAAATTCGGTAGAAAACAAATATTATTATTTAAGCTTAATGTCTTTGTCAAGGATGCGAGAGGAACATTTTGAAGAAAACTGTTCCACCATAAACTACCCTTTACGTGGAAAATGTTTCGAAAATTTTTATTTTCTTGAAATTGACTAACGATTTGGATTAAAATCACATGTATTTAAGGCGTTTGTATGACAAATGAAATGTATATATTGAATATTCTGGCTATAGCACATGAAGTCCTATATACTCTGGATGACTTGCATAACTGGTAAACCGTAAGAGATAGACCAAATCTTATTATACAGAAAATGTAGATCTTGCTTAAACTCACAATTTATGTCTAAATAATAATAATAATAATAATAATAATAATAATAATAATAATAATAATAATAATAATAATAATAATAATAATAATAATATATATATATATATTATTATTATTATTATTTTTCTTTTTGTAGAGTGAAACTTTTCGGAGATATTCCTTCTTATCTGTGTGGACTTTGGAGAACTTATACTTCTGTTAAATGGAACATCGCTATTCGGTCTTTTTATACGTTATGCAAAGAGAACCTAATCTCAAACCTTTAAAAGATTCGACTATCGCTCAAAGCATACTGTATTCCCACATTCCCCTAACACCTACAAGGAAATAAGCAATAAGATAATTCTGCAAATGTTTATCTCAACTAACACGAAGAAGATAGAAGAAGAGTTTATAAGAACGGTTAGTACAAGAGTAGAGAAAGTCGTGTGAGTGCAACACATCATTAAAGGCCCTCGGTATCGTTAACCACAATTCTCTATTGCTCAAGAACGTATTTTGTTTTTCCAACGTCACAGAATTCCAAATAACGCATAGACAGTGGTACACAGTTTCAGAAAGCTATTAAAGAATGGGCTGTCACAAAATTGTGCGACTTTTTTTTCCTGGTTAATTCCTAATATTTAATCGTGCTATTTAGACGACTATAACATAATTATGTGGTCCCTTGTAATGTTTTGACATTAATTGAAAATGGTTTGACTATGACAAAAACAGATTTGTTTCATAACTGTTAATAGAATATAGCCTTAGAGGTAGTAATGATATTTAAGGTTAAAATAAATATCCAAACAGATTTTTGAAACGTTTCTATGTATCTACTGTGATTATCTGAAAGACAGCTTTTACTCACGGGTAAGGTAAAAGCTAGGTTTTGGGAGTACTTATAAAATTATGCATTTTTTCACATTTTTAATACTTAAGAACACTGGTATTTTAATGTCCTATTTATAAATATATGTTATCATATTTTTAAATAAAGAGTAATTTTTTTCGCACATATTGTTACTGAAGTTAGGAGCCTTAGAGATGTATGCAAAGTTTGGGCGTAGTAACTTAAAAATTAAATCGCAGTAATCATTTAGTCTCAAAATTTAAAACAGAGATCCATTACAGGTAAAGATGCCCTAAAATGTATTAAGAAAATATTTTAAAAGTTTCTAAATTTCTGTTATCCTTTTAGTCATTTTGGAGATTATTTTCACATCTGGAAAGTTTCAGTTTCACTTATATTTTGATACAACTGCGTTTTTAAATTATGGTAAGTGCCTGGTATTGGGTAGAAAAGGCCGAATTTTAGCTTCTTTTCGCTTTAACTTTGGAGCACCTGAGTTCAAGTTCTGTCAGGCTTGATTGTATCTAAGATTTACTATGGCAGGCATCGTTTAACCTCTTTCTATAACAATCAACACAATTATCTCCGTCTTCTCATTCATCTTATAAACTACTTATCTGAACAGCTGTCAGGACTGTCAAGCTTCTTCCAGTGTATGAAATATGTCTTTATTAACAGCCACGACTGGGGAAATTCAGCCTTCTATGTTGTTGATCCATTGTGCACCATTCCTGATGGACGTGTTGAAAATTGTCATCCACTGGACGAGTACTCCATTATATGCCACATTACTATTATCCATCATCTCTGCATTAATTTGGTCTCTACTAATGGGCCATATTCCGCTCCCTTCATATCCTGCTACGCTGTTTCTAGATGTGACACTGACTAAATATGTACTGAGGAAAAGTCGTACCTACAAAGTGCCAGCCAAACAGACTTTCTATTGTTCTGCACAACACATGTAAGAGATGCTAATACACTCATCACACTGTGTATACACAGTGTCCAACTACAGGTCACGGATTGGTTCTTGACGAATGAAGTTTTTAAATGAGAGGTTAGATGCGAGTCACTTATTTCTACGGCAGCAATGACATACAGAAGCAAAAGTGACAGTCAGATATGTGCGTTACTCAAATGTTTCAGCCCTGAAGTAATGCAATAGCTACGAGGCAAATTATAACACTACCAGTGATGTCAGTCAAATGAATAATACAATCAACCTCGGTAACTGTTTACACCGACTATTTACAACAGCGATGTCCAACATTTGCGAAAGAGGGGAGGTTCGATTTACCTCCCTCTACTTTACGCGAACTGTACCACTCTTAACACTTAATTTTGTTGCAGTGGCGGCTTGGTTATAGGTAGTTTACGTTTGATTTACGAAAGCACTTTCAAATTTAATGCAATAAACATCTGTTCATTAGTGATTTCTTTGATACTACTTACGTTTAACAAATCTATCGATACACACTTGGTAACAAACTTAAAGTGCATAGTCTTACAAGATACACCAAGTGATCGTAACGCTTAATGTAGTTAAATTTGAAGAAACTCTTGTTGGCAAATATATTATGTAGAGCTATACTCACTCTTATACACATTATTCCAGCAAATGTTTGATTTTTCTATCTACTACATTTTAATCGAATTAAAATGTCTTATTACTAATTTTCTTGTAGGTACAAGGAGAATATGGCCTTTAAGTGATAGTGAAATGTTTAAGAGCTGGTTGCTATGCGATGCCTTTGAAATTCCGTTCTCTTTGCAAGACCAACGGAAAAAAAAAAAAAAAAAAGACGAATAACATGTTCCTAATTGAGAAAAGTATACGTATTGGCAAATTCAAACAAACACCTCGGAAATGGTTCGCTCAAAAGAAAAAATAAGTATTTGACATGAATTATGTTTTAACGAGATCCACATTTTTATTTGGTAAACTTTGGCCTGTCTCGGACTGTTTACTATTTACGCAAAAATCATCCAGAAAGAAGTATTCTGAGAACATTCCCAGAAAATTCAAGGTATGACTAAGAAACGACCATGGAATGGCCTATTTGTGTCCGTCACTGGACAGTGACTGTTCCTCTGAGAAGTGGAATATAGGCACTCATTGCATAAGGTTCTGCAAAGAGAGAAGGTTGGACATCCCTCTACTGACAGCTTACAACATATTGCGAATATATTTGGTATCATGTCAATGATAGAACACTAACGGGCCCTTATCCATTACTGGGCTTTTAGCTTACATGTAGATATTGTAATTTGTTGTTTATGGATTTTTGTAACAAAAACTATCACATAATTGTTTACGAACTTTTCGTGATAGAACTGTTCATCTGTTTACTTCATGTTTATCGAGATAATTTTCAGAAACTAATTGCATATTTCTTTATAGGTGTGATGACGGCTTTGAAACCCCGTTTTCTTTGTACGACCCCGAGGAAGAAAATGAAAAAACGAAAAATGATCTCACATTTGAGCAAACTATAGGTAATGGAAAATTCAAACCAACAACAAGAATACTTTGGGAATGGTTTACGGGTGTACAGAATGGTCATACTTTTTTTTTTAAATTTCATTTCTTCTTGCTATCCAAATTTGAACGATTAAAATTATGTATAACATTTTACATTTACAATATATTAGAGTATATGATTTTCATTTTAACACGTATTGAAACTGTCAAAAAAGAAGTATCAAAATGACAGAAAAGTGACATAAAAAGTGTAACATTCAAACTTCATATCTTTTTTCCCATGAAAGATATCGAAATGAAACTTTTAATATCTTTAGGGATGTTTATTCCTCTTTGGCAAATTTCTGCGTTGGCCAGCCTGCTACAAAATGGCTGTCAGTTATTCATACTCCTTTGTGTAGTTGCAGACTGCCGCTTTCTCTTGCAATTTTTGTATTTTGTGGTGAAAAGTGAGATTGCTTATCCCTGTGTTCATATATTAATATACAAAATGCCTAGAAGCACGAGATTATACAAGAAACGTAAAATGTCAGCCAGCACAAAGAAATAACAAAAACAAATACATGTGATACACTTAACCTCAATACAAATAACAGATGTTGCATACACACATTTCATCTCTGTTAACTGAAACTCACCTCGTGTTTCCAATAAGAGTCACGGGATACTGGGGTAATATCGTATTCCTTTCAGTTGCAGTAATAATTCACTTAAAATCTTTGATGTGAATTATGAAACTCGTAAATGTGATAACTTGCTCAACATTAATGAATCTGAATATTTATACAGGTTATAGTTTAGTCAGTGCTATACTTTATGAAATTGTTTTCGGTATAACTTCAATTTTAATTTCAATTTTGTTCCTCTATCCTCTAGCTTATTTTCCTAATTTGGCCGAAATAAATATACTACTGTACTGAAGAATAGTGGAAAATTAAATGGATCTATAAGTAATATCGTTTATATTCCTTGAAATATTGAAATAAAATAGCGCATATTTGCTCTCAAAATTGTGTACTGAATGTACTTTAACATAGGATAACGGATTTCATTAAATACAGAAATAATGGGCAATTCCAGATGAAATATTTGAATTAGTTTGGAACCACTAAATTAACCGTGTATTCTGGCATACTAACATTTAAAATATGAAAGCTGATAATTTTTTTCCTGATATACATGCTTAGGCTTTCACGCCGGCGTTAATCAAATAGATAGTAGTTTTCCAGGCTTGTAGGCCATGGTCTAGTCGATGAGTCACACTCTGAAGATGCCCAAAGCAGTGTGTGTGTGTGTGTGTGTGTGTGTGTGTTTTCCAAAATGGATGCGTAATTCCGCAGCAAGGTACGAAAATAGCAGTTGTTACTTGTAAGATGCATAGAGTAACTTATTTGTCATAGCTTCGGTAATATTTACGGGATATTACATAAGATTTCAAAACAATTAATCACCTAAAACAATTGAAGGAATACTCCGAGCAGCATTTTCAGACTGAAGTAACTCGGTTTCTGGATGTAAACAGGTCGGTCACTTGCAGGTGTAATGTTTTAAGAGCAAACGATTCTGATTGGCCTACACTAGCACAGTAAATATGGAAGGACACAGCATGATATTTGTTTGCGTTCACGTGATGCCACATTGCGGTGGTTATCTACAGTGTTGCCAGGTTGTTTTCCACAAAAATAAAATATCTTCGTAGGAAATGATCAGAGAGAAAAAAGTAAATCTATGTGCATTCAGGTTGGAAGGGAAATCATTACATTAATTTAAACCAGTAATAGATCTCGTTATTCGGAACTCATTTTGTATCTTATGCTTTTATATCTGACCATTTGCTACGGATATATTTTATTTTTGTGACACACACACACACACACACACACACACACACACACACACGCACACACACACACACACACACACACACACACACACACACACACACACACACACAGAGGGAGAGAGATTTCTAAAAGTGCTCTTGTATTCAGTGAACAGCAAAAGTGCATTTCCGGTGAAATTTGGGTATCGACTTTTTAGTTTAAAAGCATTACTTTCTCTGCTTACTATAGGTAACTAATAGAGAAAGTTTTGTTCAAAGAATCCACTCCTATGGAACATCTGAATCTCTTCCAGCTTGTATATGCATCGCCCATGCCTCTATTTGGTCAGTGGAAATCGACACACTAGTATTGTTTTCTTGCTTTACCTCTTGCTGACCTATAAACTAAAATGAAATCTCGCTTGCAGCCAAGTGTATTTTATCAGCATAACGCACCTTCATGAAGTCTGCATACTTTTTTTTTTTTTTTTTTTTCATATTCCCTTCATTTAATTTTTCCCACGGCTGGTAGCTGCGGGCAATGCTTTGACTTTATGAAAAATATTACCTCATTAATAAATTCCCCTCTATTTTCATTACGTGTATATGTCACATTGATTTCCTAGCTGCCCATTGTTTCAGTTCATTTATGAAACAGGGTTGAAGCGGAGCTGGATTTTTCTACGTAGAGATAAATGAGGTTTATTATTGAGGTTTTATTTCTCTTTTTACTCTCTGCTCTCTTTTAGGGACCCTTTTGCTATTTTCGCTTTTTTTCCCCCTATTCTAGAACAGATGACATTCAGTGCCAGTGAGGAAACTACGATGGGAGTTTTACTAATCAATAAAATTAGCCTTCGCACTGTTAATTCAATGGGTGGCAACTACTCCCGCATGACTGTATAGCGGGCCAGTATCATACAACCCTGCAAGGCGCTGTATGATATGCCCAGTTCACAGCTTTACGAAACATTTATACCAAATGTAGAATATCTTAAATTAAAAATTATAGTTTAAAAACTAAAAACACGCTTTAATAACAAACCGAACTAAAAAGAGAAAAAAAAATTGACATGAACACTTTGTTGTATACTGATAAACTCCATTGGTTCATTATAATTTAAAAATTTAAATACAAAGTTATATTAACAAAGTAATACATTTTATTGTAATAATCTGATGTGTTGCACTCACGATTTTATTTACTCTTGTAATAACCATTCTTACAAACTCTTATTCCTGTATCTTCTTCGTTTTAGTTGAGATAAAGATTTGCAAAAATTACCTTATTGCGTATTCCCTTGTAGGTGCAAGGGGAATATAGGAATACAGTAGACTTTGAGCGATAGTCAAATATTTTCAAGCTTTCAAATTCCATTCTCTTTGCACGGCTAACATATAAAAATGAATAACGATGTTCCATGTTACCGAAGTTTAAGTTCTCCAAAACTGACACAAATAACAAGGAACATCTTTGAAATGGCTCATTCTACAAAAAGGGGGCATAAATTGTGTTTTAATGATGTCTACATTTTTATATACTGAGATTTGGTCTATCTCTATGGTCTTGCAGTTATAGAAAAGTCAGAGTAAACAGGATTAAATTGGCTATAGCCAGAAAATTCAAAATTTACATTTCATGTCATAAAAACATCTTAAACATATGGCATTTTAAACAAAATTGTTAGCCATTTTCAAGAAAAAACAAATTTTCGAAAAATGTTCCATGTAAAGGATAGTTTAGGGTGAAATCTCAACATCAACTTTTTTGAGTGGAATACAATACTTTCTCTACTTAGTATACGTAGTGCGGGATGCCTTTTACGATATTTTTATCATACTTTCATATAAATAACCGCCAATGAAGTATTTATAACACTTTATGTGAGATGCAAATGCTTTTCTGAAATTGAAGTGCCTGAAAGGTTATCAGGCATACATAAACAGGAACGCAAACCTTTGAATAAATTAGCTTTGCATAATACGGGTTGTTTCCAGGATATTCCGCTTTTTTCTCTCGATTTAAATATATAGAAGTATTTAAGATACTGAAGTGGAATTTAATCACCTCTTTTAATTATATATGTTAGATAGAGCTATAACACAAATGCTGATTAAATTCATTAAAAGTTGTGAAACTGGGCGTTTTTAGTACAGTTCCCTCAATAAACTTGCCTTCAACAGTTGCCATCCTGACTTTAGCATTCTGACTGAACAAATTTAAGGTATAAATTTCAGACCACAAAGAAAAGGGAATTAATGCTTAATTTAGTCAAAAGTTAGGTAATACTGCCACATTATAGCTCTGAAATGGTAATTCCCTTTCTACTGAAAAGTATACTGGAATTTTTCTTTCGTACAGAAATAAAGTAATTAGAAAGCATTTGATGCTTTCCACTCACATGAATTGTTCTACTCACTCTTGCGCTGTATTCTCTTAGTACATCACGTGTGTTTATCATCCCCGTGTAAAATGGGTATACAGGTTGGAAGTTACTGCTCCAACTATACTTTAACCAGGGATTCTAGATGATGAGTAACAAATACAGGGTTCTTCATTTAAAACCTAACGGAGCACAAGGTGTTTCGCCTCTCTGGTGACCTTGCTGGATTTCCCCACTATTGGCTGCTGCCGTGCGCGTGGCTAGTAGGTACTGGGCCTCTGAAAATCCACATCGCGTTCCAGAAATCCCTTATTATGGTCGGAGAGTTAGAGTTTGGTGTGCAGTTAGTGCTAGATGTATAATCGGTCCAATACTCTAGCAGAATGTAAACGCAGAGAGGTACCGAATGGCATATGACCCCATTTTATCATGAACTGAGAGACTCAGCTATCTAAACTTAAAAAAAAAAAAAACAGGCGAACAAGAGCACGCGCGCACACACACATACGCAAACGCGCGCGCACACACACACACACACACACACACACACACACTTCACGTGAAATTTCAATATAACAGTTTTCGTTGAAATACGAAATCTCCATTTTCTCTAGGTAAACAAATAAAACGTTCGAGAGAGAGAGAGAGAGAGAGAGAGAGAGAGAGAGAGATATGAGTCAATAAAATCAAAACCTGTTTCAAGATTACGACAGAAAGCATACAAACGTGTGTTAAGTCATCACTACTATATCACTGTAGTGCAAACGTTCTTTGAGTGAATAAATTCCCTGGAGCTATAAATAGTTAGGTAACAAGATATGTTTACCACGGATGTTTCCTTCTTAAGTGACGTTCAAAGCTTAGCCGAAATGAAATTTCCCGTAAGCGGGTTCAAGACGACGCGCTATTAAAAGTACTCCATGTGCACTCTGTGTGTAGAGGAAAAGCTGCAGGTATAATAAGCTACGAAGAGAGGAACAGGGACCAAGTTAACAGGTTCCTGGATTAGAGCACCGCAAAGTGTTGGCTGTTTCCTACCTCAACCAGACTAAACTTTAAAGATTAAGCCCCGAATAGTCGTATATGCAAACCTGGGATAATTTATATTCATCATGTTGGCAACTCGTCAGCACTTGTCACTTTAACAGGTTAAGTTGGCTGTTTTGCGAGTTTGGATGTTTTCCATCTTCTACAGTTACCCAATCAACCTTTATTTGTTTTAAGCTGACATAAATTATGACTTTCTTGCATTCGGCTATAAACTGCAAGTCCGCTATCCAGAACTTTTATGTAGATATGCGCCGTTAAAAATGTCTAGCTGCCGTAAATCTCTGACGTCAGTCAGTGCTACTTAAAACAGGATTAGATAAGGGAAAACGTTTACTGCAGCGAACTGAGAGATTTGAATTTCAGCTCTATTTGCGATTTCACTTCGTCTCCGGACATTTATAAAACGAAAAGCATTTTATATCTGTCTCGTACAACTGCTTGCACATAAAGCAGTTTTTCGTGTAAGCAATTATGCCAAGTTAGTCACTTTAAGAATAAGTTTAAAGGAAATGTAACTAAGATTGCAAGTTTACAAATTACTATACCTCTGAAATATGTTAAAATAGTATAATGAAACCTGATATAAGGATTTGAATATTAATTTCTACCAATTCTGAAATTTTGGAAAGTTTTATTGGAATGTTGTTTTCTTAGAATCTAAGCAGCCAGTTCTAATGACACTTTATGATGAGGTTGTAATCCATGTTGACTAGCCTAATTATCTACTTTATACTAAAATATTAGTTATAGTACCAAACATGCGTGTTTATACAGTTGATAGTATATCTGTGCCTTTCAGGGTTCACGACTGTGTTAAAAGTAGAAAATTCTTTCGCTCAGTGCTCCAAAGCTTTTAACACGCCGATAATGTCAACTTTGTTTTCTTGTGGAATATGATCATCACCTCATTCCAGTAGGCCGTGAATCTGAGTTACATTGAGTTGCGGGTTATTTGAATATGCACTGCGTTGAACCCGTTAATAATATTAATTAAATTTCGTTACGTTATTTTCGTCGTTTTATTATTTCCACTGCCTTCCTTATGTAGAATATTATGGTTTTGTAAAGTCATGTTGCCAACAATGACGCTACGCAAGGTAAATGAACATCGCAACCCGACGACTGACTATCAGAAAGGTAAAACAATACCATATATTTATATATAATCTATAATATATCTATAAATTATTCAGGACTGTCTAAAATAGTGTAGGATGCACGGGTTTGTTCCTTTTAACTCTTGTATCATAAATAACTATTATGTCAATTTTTTACTTTCTCTACTGGTAAGTAGGGGAAGTATTGTATTCCACCCAAAAATTCGATGTCGATATTTCACCGGAAATATATGTTTTGAGACCCCATGAATCCAAAAAAAGCATTTTTAGAAAAAGGTCCGTGTGTGTATCAGTCTGTCAGTCTGTCAGTCTGTCAGTCTGTCAGTCTGTCAGTCTGTGGACAGCATAACTCAAAAACGAAAAAACGGTTAAAAACCAAAGTTGGTATTTAAGCTTAATGTCTTTCAAGGATGCGACACGCAGACTTTGAAGAAAATAGCCCCACCCTAAACTACCCTTTACAGGGAAAACTTTTCGAAAATTTTGATTTTCTTGAAAATGGCTCTAACGATTTTGATTAAAATGTCATATGTCAAATGAAATTTATATCTTGAATTTTCTGGCTATGGCCCCTGTAGTCGTATTTACTCTGGCCGACTTTTGCATAACTAATAAACCGTTAGAGATAGACCAAATTATATTATACAAAAAATGTAGATCTTGCTAAAATACACAATTTATGTATCAATAAATTTTCTTGTAGGGTGAACCATTTCGGAGATATTCCTTGTTATGTGTGTGAGTTTCGGAAAACTTGGAACTTTTGTGAAATGGATCATCGTTGTTCATTTTTTTATATGTTAAGTGTGCAAAGACAACAGAATCTCAAAGCTTTAAAACATTTCACTATTGCACAAAGCCTGCTGTATTCTAACATTCCCCTTGCACCTACAAGAAAATAAGTAATAAGTTCCACAAATGTTTATCTCAACTAACACGAAGAAGATATAGGAATAAGAGTTTGTAAGAATGGTTAGTACAAAAGTGCAACACATCAGATTTTTTTATCTTGTGTAATTTAATTCAACGTTAAGAAACTGTCCGAAGCTGATACTTGGGAAGGCTGAAAACTATTAACAGAGATGAAAAAATCGTTTTTATGACGCAATCGAGGAATTATTCAATTGTTAACGTTTCTCTCTTTTTTATAATGTTTGTAAAATATGTTTAGAAGCTGGCAAATCTGTTGAAGATGGGAAATAAAATGATGTAATTGGGCGAAAAATTCAGTTAATTGGAAATCATAGAGTTGTAGAATCGTGCCACTATAAATACAGCGGCAGACGCCAAAATTCGGCAATTTCTATAAATTGTGCGAGAGTTGAAGCTGCTACTGGGCAAAGTAATAATTATCGCCCAAATGTGAAGTGTGAACCACGTGAAAGCAAAGGCGATAGTCTACGCTGACACACGTTCAGTTCAGTTACAACCATGCGAAAAACAGATGATTGGTTTGTGGGAAAACTATTAGCGTATGAGAAAAAACAGCTGATACATTAGAGTGAATACATATTGAGTTACCATTTATCAAAATAAATATACGTACCCGTAACACAGAGCTACTCTAATTATATCGATATTACAGCTGTAATAATGAATAGTTTGAGAAGCTTTTCTTCAAATGTTGGTATTGAAGTCTTAATACTTGTAAAAGTACTTCGACGGCTGTCATCTGCACTGGAAAATAAAAGTGAAGTATCGATTTGCGGGTGGGTAGTACTCTTTGTAGTCGTTTGGTGTCTCTTAGTAGGTTACTCCCGATGAAGCCTTACGCAGCATTACAGTATATAGCTCTATTCCTTTATTCCTAGTAAAATTAAAGATACATTTTTAAGCATAACTACCAACAATGAATTACTGTGGAGATGGTTCTAAGCGTATAAAATGGAATGATAAATTCTCACTTGGTAATGTTTCAGTTTCCTACAGATATACAATGGTGTACAGTGGTGTATCGCTAATTCGAGGCAATGGGGCTGAGAATATCTTGGGTTTGGGATACTTCACACAGAAGAATTGTCTTATATGTCCTTTCGACGTTCATGTTTTTCCTCTGTCAGAGGAGAAGGATTCTCAGCGATAACTCTCTCGAAAGTGATATTTTCTCAGCAATTGAACCACGTGGCAAGGAGTACAGTAAAGGCTTATCCGGAAACAGCCGCAGCGCTTGCGCATAGCACAATAAAGTCTCTCCTATGACACTCCAGTTGTAACTGAATTACGATCTGAACCAAATTGTTTTAGGCGAAGGAAGAGGCGACATGCTAAGTTGTGTTTACAACTCCTTTGAACTTAGAGAAAGATATATTCACTTTCTATTTCTTCTATCTCTTACGGTTTACCAGTTATGAAAACGTCTTCCAGAGTAAACAGGACTGCATGGGCTATAGCCAGAAAATTGAAAATATACATTTTATTTTTCATAAAAGTATCTCAAACCTGTGGCATTTTAGTCAAAATCGTTCGAGCCATTTTCGAGAAAAACAAAATTTTCTAAAAATATTCTTAGTAAAAGGTAGTTCAGGGTGGAGGAATTGTCTTCAAAATCTTCATGTCGCACCCTTGAAAGACCTAAAACTTCAATACCACCTTTGGTTACTAGCCAGCCTTCCGCACGCACGCACACACACGCACGCACACGTGCACACGCACACACACACACACGTGTTTTTCTAAAAATGCGTTTCACCTATTTCCGGTGAAATCTCGACATCGAATTTTTGGGTTGAATACAACACTTCCTCTACTTACTATACGTAGTAGAGAAAATAGAAATATTTTGGACATAAAAATTAATAACTTTTTTAAAACTGACGACCATGATTCAACTACGCATGTCCTTAACTTGCCCCGCTTATAAAGATAAGAGCACTTCCAGCACAAACTTATCAAATTTCTTCTTATATTACTTGCGAATCCCAACATGATATGGAAGTTCTCAAACCTCACATCAAAAAACTGCAATATGTCATGCCTTCCAGAATTGGCTTCTTGGAAGACCCCGTTTTTATCTTCGTCTAGATAACAAAAAAGTAATCTCTATCAAAATATATTCATCCAATTAGCAACCGATTGAATTGAACTGCCTGTAGATGCTATTAAAATCGCGTGGAAATCCTAACGTTTAAAAATGAGCCTTAGGACATACTTCGTTATTCAATGTATGTGTTTTCCTTTTATAATCATAACAGTTAATTGAACCCTATGGCAGAAAATTCTCGAATCGATACAGCAACATTTTCATTTCGTTCATTAAATAGTATGGTGATAAATACGCCGTACAGCTAGGGTAATAAGATGTAATGTTCAATGGAACAATGTTAAATATAACTGATGAGGCTCCACTATGAAGTTTCATAATCTTGAAAACAGATTTGCACATGACCATTAATCAGTTATTTCTACTCTACTACTTGCTTCAATTATTTACTTAATATGCTGCTCTTCTAATTCTGAACCAGTTTAGATATCATGTTACAAGCACCTTAAAAGAATTAATTCGAATAGGCATGATTGTTAAAGGCTTGAGAAAATGGATTGACAGAATGATGCTAGTTGAATCCCAGCGTCTGCGATCAAATATGGCTATAGTAAAGAATGGTGAGAGCCCACGTAAAATAATCGGTGAGATGACGACGGGCTATATTGGATTAAAATGTCATGGATTTTGAGTTTTGAAAAAGAAATAAAGGAAAGTAAGATAAATTTATTCATTATCAGTAGCTCTATTTTATTGTTAAATGCCAATATAATATTTAAATAATATTTAATTATTACAATATTAAAAAAACTTGGCTAAACATTCGCGTTGGGGGCTTAATAAATTAAGGATTTGCATTCCATCCAAAAATTAGATACTAAAGATTTCATCATAAATAACAGTTTTAATACTCCCTGAATAAAATTTTAGGTCTGTCCGTCCGGACGGCTTGGCTGTCCGTCCGTCCGCCCGCCCTTCCGTCCGTCCGTCCATCCGCCCGCCCGACTGTCTATCTGCCGGTCTGCCTGTCTGCCTGCCTGTCTGCCTGTCTGTCTGCCTGTCTGTCTGCCTGCCTGTCTGCCTGCCTGTCTGCCTGTCTACCTGCCTGCCTGCCTTTCTGCCTGCCTGCCTGCCTTTCTGCCTGTCTGCCTGTCTGCCTGCCTGGCTCTCTCTCTCTTAGTATTTTGTGTATGTGTGTGTGGACAGTATAGCTCAAAAAAGAGAAATCTTTATTAATTTCCTATTTCAACAATAAGACAGGAAATTTTTCAAGTAAATCGCTCGCCCCAAACTAACCCATACATAGAAAAATGTTCGTTTTTTTATTATCACAAAATAACTCACTATCTTAATTTAAGTGGAGTGTTAAATTTAAGGGCCCGTCGACAACGTCATTTGGGCCCGTAGTAAAACAAAAACTAAAACTCAAGTATTAAAATAAGACTAAAATGCTAGACAATGAAGAGAAAATGCCCAGAATAAGAGAGGTAAAATTCCTGAGAGCCGGAAAAAAAAAAAAAAAAAAAAAAAAAGACGCTGGATCTAAAAAAACTGTCACGTCTAAAACTCTAAAATGAATCAACAAGTCAGACTTTATAAAAAACGAAGTAGTTTAAAATACCATAAAGGAAATCTGGAAAGCTAAAAACTGCGTAAAACGTGAATACAAGTCAGACTTGTTTAGCGAACCCAATATGGGTAACAAAACGCAGCGCCTTAGAGATAGAATCTGGATCGTCGCCCAAAATGGAACCAATTGTACGCCCCAGGCCAAGGGACTGGCGCTCACGATCGTATTGCGGACAGTCTACGAGGACGTGGACGCCGCACCTCGCACATACGAACCCCACGCAGGAGGTGTCCGCGAGAGGCTCGCATGTGACCTATCCTCAGGCGGGTGAGAATAACTTCTTTCCGCCTGGAATACCTACAGGACGTCACCCAGGGTTGTACGCTGTCCTTAATCGTCCGCAATTGTGTGCCAGTCAACTGCTGCTAGAAGATGCCGACGGAAGTACCGTCGCACATCTGTATGAGGCACAGTGCGGGTTGAGGCACAGTACGGCTGCTAGAAGATGCCGACGGAAGTACCGTCGCACATCTGTATGAGGCACAGTGCGGGTTGAGGCACAGTACGGCTGCTAGAAGATGCCGACGGAAGTACCGTCGTACATCTGTATGAGGCACAGTGCGGGTTGAGGCACAGTACGGCTGCTAGAAGATGCCGACGGAAGTACCGTCGTACATCTGTATGAGGCACAGAACGGGTTGAGGCACAGTACGGCTGCTAGAAGATGCCGACGAAAGTACCGTCGCACATCTGTATGAGGCACAGAACGGGTTGAGGCACAGTACGGCTGCTAGAAGATGCCGACGGAAGTACCGTCGTACATCTGTATGAGGCACAGTGCGGGTTGAGGCACAGTACGGCTGCTAGAAGATGCCGACGGAAGTACCGTCGTACATCTGTATGAGGCACAGTGCGGGTTGAGGCACAGTACGGCTGCTAGAAGATGCCGACGGAAGTACCGTCGCACATCTGTATGAGGCACAGAACGGGTTGAGGCACAGTACGGCTGCTAGAAGATGCCGACGGAAGTACCGTCGTACATCTGTATGAGGCACAGTGCGGGTTGAGGCACAGTACGGCTGCTAGAAGATGCCGACGGAAGTACCGTCGCACATCTGTATGAGGCACAGTGCGGGTTGAGGCACAGTACGGCTGCTAGAAGATGCCGACGGAAGTACCGTCGTACATCTGTATGAGGCACAGTGCGGGTTGAGGCACAGTACGGCTGCTAGAAGATGCCGACGGAAGTACCGTCGCACATCTGTATGAGGCACAGTGCGGGTTGAGGCACAGTACGGCTGCTAGAAGATGCCGACGGAAGTACCGTCGTACATCTGTATGAGGCACAGTGCGGGTTGAGGCACAGTACGGCTGCTAGAAGATGCCGACGGAAGTACCGTCGCACATCTGTATGAGGCACAGTGCGGGTTGAGGCACAGTACGGCTGCTAGAAGATGCCGACGGAAGTACCGTCGTACATCTGTATGAGGCACAGAACGGGTTGAGAATTCCGGCAGGAGGCATGCGGACTACCAACTTTATTAAAACACCATATGTTTAAGATATTTTCATGACAAACTGCGTAAGTTGAATTTTCTGGAAATAACCTGTCAAGCCCTTCAGCTTCTGAATGATTTCTATTTAACGAGTAAATCGTGAGGCATAAAATACAAATTTTCTACACAAAATTTATAATCGTAGATCCCGTTAAACTGCACAGTTGTCAAGTTGTTCTTTTTTTTCTTCTTTTTCTAGTGCTAACCATTACCGAGATATTTTTTTTTTTTTTTTTTTTATGAATGAGTTTTCAAGCGCTTATACTTTTTGGTAGTAGCAGGTTGCTGTTCGTTCTCCTCGTGATGATGCAAGGAGAATGGAATTCAAATTCATCACATAGCGACAAGTTTTTTTTTTAAATTCTGCCTGTCACCCTATTCAGTAATTTGAATTTTTTAAACGTTTAACGAAAGTTTGTTAACAAATAGTAGAAAAAATCACAAGTTTTGTAAGAATATTTTGTAGAAGACACAATAGAGAATGTCATGGGAATGCAATACGTTACATTGTTTGCTCTATGTGCAGGATGGAATGCGTGAAACGAAGTAATAATTGACGTATTGTTGAGCGATTCTTTTTTTCATTCCAACTCAAGTGGGTGTGTATTTTCACATAAATGTGCAATGCAAACTACGAATGATGCCAATGCATATTTATTATGTAGAATATATTCATCATTCTGGTTTAAAGGAGACACTCAATATGGCATCCAGTAGCTGATTTCATACATTGTATCGTCGTCACTGACTGTAGAAGTATGATCTACTTTTGCTGTTTGTCATCCTCATATGCAGGACTTATATCTGCCAGAACTTACTAATCGGGATATGAGAATCATTTCAGATTGCCAATTTACCTTTAAGGCTATTTAAAGTTTAACAGGGATTCCATTTTGCTTTTAGCCGACTTTCAGTCTAAACTATACATCACGACATTGCAGAGTTACAGTATTTCTAATTTTGGTCAAGGAATCCCCCATTAATGCATTATTGACTTGGTGTTTACTGTTAATGATTAGTTTTCTTTCTTACATCAGTTGGACGTTAATAGATTAGTTGAAATAAGGTTCACGTGGTAAGATGGAACTGGGTAGATGGAACTGGGTAGATGGAGCGTTTGTAGTGGCCTACTGTAATTTTACGTTCGTTTAACTGGAGGAATAACAGTCATTCGTGAAACCTTAAGAACCTGATACACAGTCAGCTGTCTTCGTAATATCGTCTTAAGCAACTCTACTAAGGTTCACAACACAGAATATCTCTTCTGCTTCCGAATTTCCAACAGTCCAAGTTGTGAACCGTTTGGCGAGGTCTCTGTATACCTACAGAATGCGGAAACTCGAGTTGCTCCAATAGAGAACCAATTTCCTGAACAATATCCCGGTTGAGAAAGCATTAGAAGTTTTAGCTTTTGTACCACCAACTTTCCACCCAAGTCTTTGGAACTGCTAAATTAATTGCATTATTACAATGCTTGGTACTTCGTAATGTTGGCCACGAAATAGTGATGCACCTGCTAAAGCTGGAATTTGAGTGCAGGCAGAAACGTTGCCGAACTTATACCTCTTGTACTTTGTGGTTATGTTATACATATACTCCATGGTTTTTCTACCCAAATTAAGTTCACATTAATTATGCATTTACAAAAAATGTGTCATGTGTTACATTTCATAGCTTTCTCTACTCTCTATTTTATTTTGCATAGCTTCCACAATCTGTATAGCTAATTTAATCAATTAATGCAGCTGACATTTTGCATAAATAGTTTCATTTGAACTTTTATTTCTGGTGAACACTGGCTTAAAAGTTCGTATACTTCCGTGACATCGCGAGAAACAATTGAATGGCAAAGGCTCCTTAAAAGAATAACAAGTGCTTTAATCTATGAAAAAGGTTATTTAAAATAAATTGCATGTTTTAGCACTTGTACCCTGTTTGGGCCCATTCCTGGCCCCATTGATACTGTAAAGTTAATTAACATGAACTATTCTATTTGCAGAATCTTGACGGTGTAAATATGCCTTTCTGAATCCTTTTTATACACTTTAAATAAATAATCACATTTTAAACAATAATGCCTCTGGAATAAATAAAAATTGGTATGGAGTTATAAAACGCCATAAAGCGTTTACCATACCCTTTAATTCATAAGCTTCTTTTATGCAGGAATTTTGCTGCCGGAGAAAACTCGTCCCTGCGCCGGTGTGTCCACCACACATCCCACATGCGGACGCCTGGGATCGAAACCGGGTCACTTTGGTGAGAGTCAAGGGGTGTAACCGCCCGGCCACGGCGCTGCCTCTTACATTTTCTAACTTATAACAATGAAATTTGGTGCGATAATTACTAATGAAGGTTTACATACCATGTAATTTTTCAGGGTCTTTTGATGTGAGTTGTGTTATCCTTTTTGCTATCTAAAACGAATAGGTGCATTTTCTCAAGAAGTAGGTAAGTACTTGAGATATTTCACTGAAAAGTTTTATAAGTCATGTTGAATATGCATCACCATCTTATGGAAAGAATTTGTATATGTAATATCGTTTTTGAAATAAAAATAATATATTGTTACTTTGACGTAATTCTTGAAAATCCATTCAAGTAAAATCTCACTAACAAAAATGTTTATTGAAATTCTATTCCACAGGATTATGCAGCAGGACCTTTCCTATCAAACTGCCCAATTACTTTGATTTTCATTGTTGCAGAGGTGTTTCGAAAGTAAACACTTCAAAACAAAGCGACCTAATAAACGCATTTCAAAGCCTTGTTCAAGGCCTTCTAAAAGGCGCACAAACAATATTTAGGCCCTGACAGTTCAAAACAGCAAGAAATATAAAAATGGAAAACTCTTTTAGGAAGTAAAAACGGGGTTGGCACAGCAACATTCATTGCTATTTAAATTATTTTTCAATAATTAGAGTACGAATAGAAGCGTGAAATTTCAGATACATAATCCCAACAGTGTAAACTATTTTAATGGAAAGGAAAAGAGTTGCAATTTTACCTATATTTACCTTTAATCAATAGATGCTTAGGTATAAACAAAATTGGGAAAGATGATTCAAATGTCATTAGGGACACAGAGGAATAAACTCAGGAGTTTTAACAAGTTCTTGAAAAGGAAAATTAAAATAAGAAAACTTTAAAATAATCCTTTAGATCTCTTAGTGAAATTTAAATATACAACATGAAATATTTCGACCCGGTAACACGGTAGCAGTTAAGTGTGGATGTGAGCAATGGGTTCTTGATTTTAGGGTCGTACGTAGCGGGAACAGATAAAGTTATACAAAACAGTGCAGCAACGGTTCTTTTAACCCTAGAACGCTAAGCCTCGTTATTTTTACGACCCACGATTGGCAATCCTGCTTTTACTCCTATAGTTTTTGCGCCACAATTATTTCCTTTTCAGTAGCTTCCTAGCTTTTGAAGAGCTTGGTTAGTGGGTGTGCATTGTCGAAATCGGGTGCAACAGTGCATTGTTAGTAAGTGCTTTGTCGTAAATTTTACGACGATTAGTGTTCACGTATCCAGAATTTCATAAGGAAGCAGATTTATTTTTGTAATAATATGAATTCAGGAAAGCAGGACGTGTAATAACAATTCAGGAAAGCAGTTGAATCATTTCTGTCGATCGTTTCAGATGAGTATTCTGCGTGTAGACGACCCAAGTTTTGGAAAAAAAGATTATGGCAATGCTTCTTGAAGAAGATAGTAGCCCCGAGATTGAATTTAGCTCCAACGAAGAAATTGATAATGTGGAGTCTGATGATGTAATAATGACTGATACAGATGGTGAAGATATGGCAGGACGAGATATTGATATGTGTATGAGCAACGATGAAAATTCTCCTCTAACTAGGCAAAGAATGTCGCCATGGATGCTGCAAAGAACATAGGGCAAATCTCTGCAAAAATTGATGTAAGTGAGGTGAGATAGAACTGTATCTGTTGTCTCATAACAGTTTAAATGAGTCAAGATAATATTTTATGAGGCAGGCATAAGCATTTGTGACATAATAGTAATGTATTTTGTAATAGAAATGAACAATAGTAAATTTTACGAGGCTTAGTGTCTATGTACTATAGGAATAGGGTTAGTGTTCCAGGGTTAATTGAAATTCAGATTTCACCAAAGGTTCGTTGTATTTAGTTTGGGATGAATTAGTTAGAAAATCAATTTCTTTTTAACATGTTGCTGGAACTAATGTTAAAAGCTATTCGCAAATTTAATTCGCGGAAGAGATTTTCAATTACTCGAATCCTTCATACGTGTTCCTTTATGGCAAATTATTAAATTTCACTTTTCACACGAACCTGTAATTCACAAAAGTTCATTGTGCTTCGTAATTTATACACGCTATCGCTCGCGTACTGCTTTTTTTTCGCTTCATATATCAAAGTATTTATGGATTTCTATTCGCAATTATTTTCTGTCGCGTACTGCGGATATATTTTCTGCTTTCTCATGCAACGCTATCACACGCAATGCTGAAGAAGAAGATTGTTTATTGATTTCTGCAACAATTTTTTCTGTTATTTCTTCAAGAGTTCATATACGACTAATGCTGGTTATGGCTTCATGTTTATGGGCCAAATAGCTTCGAACAAAAATTTATAGAAACAATATAATTTACCTATAGAAACAAAATAAAAATGTAATACATTTTAACATTAATTTATACAATGTCAGTAAATAAAACGTCCTCGTCTTCAAGGATTCGGCTAATCTGTCTCACATCTTTCCACGTCTTTCTAGGTCTTCCTGTAGGTCGATATCCTCTTGGTCTGCAATTCAAGATATGCTTGAGAATTCTATCGCGTTGTATAAGGTAACTTCCATTTTTGCTTTCTCTACTGGTAAGTAGTATTGTATTCCACCCAAAAATTCGATGTCGAGATTTCACCGTAAATACATGTTCTGAGGCCCCCTGAATCCAAAAAAAAGCATTTTTAGAAAAAAGTCCGTGTGTGTGTCTGTGTGTCAGTCAGTCAGTCAGTCAGTCAGTCAGTCAGTCAGTCAGTCAGTCAGTCAGTCAGTCAGTCAGTCAGTCAGTCTGTCAGTCTGTCAGTCTGTCAGTCTGTCAGTCTGTCAGTCTGTCAGTCTGTCAGTCTGTCAGTCTGTCAGTCTGTCAGTCTGTCAGTCTGTCAGTCTGTCAGTCAGTCTGGACAGCATAACTCAAAAACGAAAAGTCGGTTAAAAACCAAAGTTGGTATTTAAGTTTAATGTCTTTCAAGGATGCGACAAGAAGATTTTGAAGAAAATAGCCCAACCCTAAACTACCCTTTACATGGAAAATTTTTCGAAAATTTTGATTTTCTTGAAAATGGCTCTAACGATTTTCATTACAATGTCATATATTTGAGACATTTTTATGACAAATGAAATGTATATCTTGAATTTTCTGGCTATAGCCCCTGTAGTAGTATTTACTCTGGACGACGTTTGCATATCTGGTAAACCGTTAGAGATAGACCAAATCATACTATACAAAAAATGTAGATCGTGCTAAAATACACAACTTATGTCTCAATAAATTTTCTTGTAGGGTGAACCATTTCGGACATATTCCTTGTTATGTGTGTGAGTTTCGGAAAACTTGGAACTTTCGTGAAATGGGTCATCGTTGTTCATTTTTTTATATGTTACGTGTACAAAGAGAACGGAATCTCAAAGCTTTAAAAGATTTTACTATCACACAAAGCCTACTGTATTCCAATATTCCCCTTGCACCTACAAGGAAATAAGCAATAAGATAATTTGTACAAATGCTTATCTCAACTAACACAAAGAAGATATAGGAATAAGAGTTTCTAAGAATGGTTAGTACAAAAGTAGAGAAAGTCATGTGAGTGCAACACATCAGATTTTTCTCTATACTGTAACATTTTTTCTACTATCGGTTCTACTCACAGATATCACAAAGGAACTGGATTTCTTAACTGGTTTTGTCTTGTCCACGGATCCCAGGAAGCATTTCAGCTGTTTGTATATTGCTGTAATGGACATTTTTCAAAGTCGATGCCTCGCTCCTACACATTAACACGGGAGTGTCACGACGGAATGAAATTTTAGTGGAAATGTTATAGTTTTTCCTTTTAATGTTCTCTGAGTTGTTCCACAAATTGTTTGATATTTCAAACATTTATTGTTTATGTGGCATAAATAATAGGTTTTTAAACAGGCCAAAGAAATGAGTAATAATTACAGAGCAATCAGCATTCTGAACACCACTTGTAAGATATATGAACACATAATAATCGTCTTAAAACTATGACGGAACCGTTACTCGAAGAATAGGCTGATGTTAGAAAAGGTCAATCCTGTAATCATAATATTTTTTGTATGAAAAGCATTTTAAAAAATCTGGTGTGTTGCACTCACATGACTTTCTCTACTCTTGTACTAACCATTCTTACAAACTCTTATTCCTATATGTTATTCGTTAGTTAAGATAAACATTTGTAGAAATTATCTTATCACTTATTTCCTTGTAGGTGCAAGGGAAATATTAGAATATAGAAGGCTTTGAGCGATAGTCACATCTGTTGAAGCTTTGAGATTCTGTTGTCTTTGCACACTTGCCATATTAAAAATTGAACAACGATGATCCATTTCACGAAAGTTGGAAGTTTTCCAAAACTCACACACATAACAAGGAATATCTGCGAAATGGTTAACCCTACAAGAAAATTTATTGAGACATAAGTTGTGTATTTTAGCACGATCTACATTTTTGTATAGTATGATTTGGACTATCTCTAACGGTTTACCAGTTATGCAAAAGTCGTCCAGAGTAAATGCGACTATAGGGGTTATAGCCAGAAAATTCAAGATATGCATTTCATTTGGCATAAAAATCTCAAACATATAACATTTTAATTAAAATCTTTAGAGCCATTTTCAAAAAAAAAAATTAAAATTTTCGAAAAATTGTCCATGTAAAGGAAGTTTAGGGTGAGATTTTCTTGAAAATCTTCGTGTCGCATCCTTGAAAGACAAACTTAAATACCAACTTTGGTTTTAAAACTACTTTTCATTTTTTAGTTATGCTGTCCAGGGACTGACAGACACACAGGCATACACACACGGACTTTTTCCTAAAAATGCTTTTTTTAGATTCAAGGGGTCTCAAAACATATTTCCGGTGAAATCTAGACATCCAATTTTTGAGTGGAATATAATACTTCTCCTACTTATCGGTAGAGAAAATAAAGAGACAATAAGTCAATTTAGAAACGCATATAGCGCTCATTGACTTCGAAAAAGCTTTGATTTCATGGATAGATATAAGTTATGTATATTGTGGTCATACAGAATAGGAAAGAAAATCTAAAAATAGCGGTGTTTAAATTGCATACAATAAGTAAAGAGCACAATTTAAGAATATAAAATTGGAAAACTATAATAATGGCATACCACGGGAAACATCTTGTCTGTTCTAAGATAAGTATAAAAGAAAATCTTTGAAATAGGTCCTCCACTTTAGATATTTAGGTTGTGACACAAATTTAGATAGAGATGAGGTGGAACATAAAAACAATAAATTTTAACAAATTTGTGGAACAATAAATTAAACTCTGTAGGATAAGACGCGAAAGGAAACAAAATTGAGGTTATATAAGACAATGCCAGCGCCAGTTTTGTTACATGGATGTGAATCGTGGATTTTAAAACAGAAGGACCGAAATGAGATACAAGAACAGACCTAATAAGAAATGCAGATATACACGAACTAAAGATTATTTATTTAAACGATAAAGTAGACGAAAATAAGAACAGTTGGAAGGAACATGTAGAAATAATGAGCGAAGACAGAATACCCAGGATCATGTATAGATATGAACCTCTAGGTAAGAGAGATGTTGGACGCCCAAGGAAGAGGTTAGAATAATTGAGTAAGGACGGAAAAGGCCATCAGCCTAATCCCTGGAGTGAAGATGAAGATGGTTTATGTTTTGACCTATTTCTTAAGTGGCATCACTACCTAGGTAAAGCCAGACTCTTGCTCTATTTTATTTTCCATGCATATTTCTGTTCAGAAACTTGCTATGGGGTGACATGACCTCATGACATGGCCTATTTTCTGTATGAAAAATTAAAACACCGTCATCAGCATATGTTTATTGAGCTTCGTCCAATATTTATACAACTATGTACTTTCCACATCCATTCCCTAAGAATGACGCCTAAACATATATTAAAGTTGGAGATAGACTGCATCTTTGTTTAAGTCCTTGGTTCATTTGTATTAATTTCTTTACTACGTAAGTAGAGGAAGTATTTTATTCCACACAAATATTCGATGTGGACATTTCACCGGAAATATATGTTGAGGCCACTGAACACAAAAACACCAGTTTTAGAAAAAGGCCCTGCGTCTGTGTGTGTGTGTGTGTGTGTGTGTGTGTGTGTGCGCGCGCGTGTCTCTGTGTGTACGTGTTTGTGAACAGCGTAACTCAAAAACGAAAAGTCGGTTAAAATCCAAAGTTGGTGTTTAGTTTAATATATTTCAAGGACACAACACGAACACTGAAGAAAATTTCTCCACCCTAAACTATCCTTTACATGGAAAATAATTCAAAAAGTTTTATTTTCTCAAAAATGACTTTTTTTATTAAAATACCATATGTACAAGATCTTTTTTATAGCAAATGAAATCTATATTTCTAATGTTTTGGCTATAGCCCAGGTATTCCTGTTTATTCTTGATGACTTTCCCATAACTAGTAATCTGTAAGAGTTAGACCAAATCTTACTATACAAAAATGTAGATTAAGTTACGTGGAAATGCATTTTTTGTGAAGTGAACCATTTCGGAGATATTTCTTAAATGCAAAGTCGTTTTCACTTGATCATATCTTGGCTGTGCAAAGAGAACAGAATTTCAAAGCCTTCATATAGCGACCAGCTTTAAAAGATTTAACCTTTGCTCTAAGACCACTGTTTTTATATTTCCCTTGCAGTTACAAGAAAATTACATCATTTCTGGAAATCTTTATCTCGACTAACATGAAGAAGGTAGAACAATAAAAGTTTTTAAGAATAGTTAATACAAGAGTAGAGAAAGTTATGCGAGTGCAACACATCGTATTTGTTCATTTGATAATTTTCCTTCTATTTCAATTATAATCTTAACAGGATAGTTATTTGTGAGAAGAGTATAGAATGTACATTTTCAGTCTGCAAAACGTTTTTTTTCTATATTTAGAGAAATATAGAATGTACGAAATAAATATCACCATGTCCATTTAACAATAATTATAGATATATTCTGGGCATGGAATTTCCCTTACAGTACTACGAACAAGTTTAGACAATTTTCTTTTAATCAGCCACCTCCTATTACTATATAGTACGATTTATAAGTCATAAAATAATGCCAAATTCAATGGAACTTAAGATAACCTCACACCCTACACATGTATCTTGTGTGTTTTATGTGAATATCTGAAACGTATATGTAATAAAAAAGCGTTATACCTGAGTTTGATAATCAAGAGAATAAGGTGTTGTTTGATATAGGCGAACTTCGTGGAACATCAATTATCCAAAACTGAAAAATACAGTGGAGTGGTTGCCTTTGTGATTTCACTGTACGTGTGTATATATTCGAGTTTGTCTAATAAAGGTTCTTTATATTCGTACCTCCATAGCGAGCCAGGTAATGAGAAGCTTTCCAGGAATCCCGCTTTAACATTCAAATATCCGTGGCATATTGCTGACGGTTACAATTCCAGCAATTAATTACACTTCCATGTCGAGTGGTGTCAACTTATTTTATATGTCCCTTAGGAAATATTCGGGTGGACTGCTTCGCCTTCGTCTCACATATTCGCCGTTAGCGCCTCCAGGATTTCAGTCATAGTTATCTGTCGCTATTTTAATTGTCAAGCACCTATTTCAGCGATGTCCAAACTTGGAAGCGGCTATTTCCCACCCCACTCCTTCTGTCAGAGGGTGAATCAGCCCTTGTCTATGACTTGTAGAAACAACCAGACAGTCAATACCCATAGATGAGCACAAACAGGCAGTTTCTAAGTCATAGCTTGAATTCTCTGGGAGTGTCCGCAGAAGACGTCTTCATTCTGGATGATTTTTGTATAAATTGTAAACAGTAAGAAGCAGACAAAAGCTTATTAAACAGAAAATGTGCCTCTCGTTAAAACACACAATTTATGTAACATACTCGTTTTTAGTTTTGAGTGAACCATTTCCAAGATATTACTATTTGTTTGAATTTGCCAATATTTATACTCTCTTCATCCAGCACCGGCGTAAGTAGATATGCCTTCGTGCTTTAAAACAGTTGCAGAACGTTATGGCGCAATTCTAGTCATAGAGACGGCAGTGGCGTGTTCTGCCTCTCAGCGAAGACGTGATATAGGCAGCTGAACTAGTGTGTGTAGTCCGTGATAATATACAATAACAGTATAAACAACCAAAAGGGTCTTACTTTACTTACAGGATCTTTGTTTTCCAGGGAATAAACTCACTCCTGTGTATGGTGCTATTGTCTAACATTACAGATTGTAAAGTGTAAGCGTGAGGGTATGTAATGTTTCATATTAATGTTATTGTATTTCATTATCATTATTATTATTATTATTATTATATTGATATTATTTTATTAGGTTTATCTTCATTATTATTAATATTATTCTGCAGGAATAATGTGGGATCTGTTCAAAGTTGCCATTTACCCGCCGTCGACCGACACACAGCGCCGGAGTGAACATGAAATGATAGGAAATAGGAGAGAGGATATTCGTGGTAAGAGACAACATTTCAGCATTCGCCTTGCCGACAAAGGAAAACCTTGGAAAAACCCTAGATCATAGAGGGAGACCACCAGGAATCGAACCAGATACCTCCCGGATCCAAGCCTCACGCATTACCTCTTTGCCAGTTCACTCAGTACATTTCTAGTTTGTCTGCAATATTTATATCACTTTTATTATGGAAAAGAAAACACACACAGAAAACATTGAAAACAATCATCGTCTTCAATATTCTAATAAGTTTCTTAGTTGTTCGAAATGTCACAAACGGGCTTAAACGACTTATGAAGAATTAAAAATTCACTTTATTTCTCACATCGTAACTTCAGTGTAAATTTAAAATAATGTTGAGAAGAAATTCAAAGACATCCAAAATGTTTCCAAATGCACACTTAAGTTATAATGAGGAATTCCCTGAAAATGTTTATATTCAGTCATTTAAAAATGGCCAGTTTGTCCTTAATTTTATCTCTGAATATGTTATCCCACTCTCCTAAAGAAACCTACGATTTAACGCAGGTATCAATAAATAGTATTTATAAATAAATTCCAAAGTTTTGTGTCCAATTTGCTACTGACTCTGCAGTAACGCACGGATAGCGCTATGAATAAGGAACATAACCTAACAATTCAACCAATAAATTTAAAAGTAGGTCATCGACGATGCTTTATTTGAATGTATGTATGTGGGAACATTAAGCATATAGATAGACCATTTACAAAGCCGCTGGTAAAATACAATTAAAGTCGGCAATGCACGTTTTATTTCGCAGTTGTGCAGTAATAGCGTTATACCCTAGCCACTATTACTGCAACCTTTATCATTTCATTATTTACCACTGCCGTAACATATAAAATTATATGCGGTTGCTAAACACGTAGCTGCAATTAACGATCGTCATTAACCGTGGAATTATTTGAACCATTAAATTGTTTGTAAGTCTTTTATGAGCTTTAGTCTTTTCTCCTCAAACACATTTATAGCGCTTCTTTGCCACTTTAAACTCGCATAACACTATTATCGAGTTATTTCATATTTTAATAACTTTTTATTACACACCGTCCAAACAAGCCTCTTGTCGGAATGTTAACACACAGAATAATGCGGCATACGTCATGGAAACATTTAGGGCCGTAGTAAACACAATCCAGAGAAACACTCCTTAAGCGACATCCGTATCTAAATGCAATAAGCATTTCTCATACTTTATCATACTGCTGCCCAGGTTTTACGGCAGAATTCCCGGTTCAATATTTTCGGCTCGGATTGAAATATATTGCGATTTTCACCGATTTTCAAGGCTGTTTAAGCAGAGATCACAAAAAAGGTATATGACAGGTTTGGGAATTTATAATTTAAATGAGAATGTTTAAGAATACAGGAAAAAATAGAGACAACACCTCAGGTGGATGGAAGAAAATAGAACAACTATTGTAAGCGAGTGGAGACCATGGGAAGAAGGGATGAGGGATGGAAAAAAATAGTTTAGTGAGGTAGGAAGGGAATATTTCCTAGACGCTGAAATGGAAATGCCCATTGCAGGAGACACAAATCCGACTTGGGTGGATTCGAACCCAGATGATGTCGAGGACCGACAACATAGTGACGAGGCTCTGGGTTAAAAGATAGATCAACTGAAAGTGATTTCCCTCCTTATCACCTGTACAATCGCATTATAATTATGGAAAATTTTCCAGTGGGGTGGTCATTAATTATTAATACGTCATTTGGGTAATGAGGGGTAATTTAGATAGTGGAATCATATGAATAAGCTAAGTATTTGGCAACATTTGGACAAAACGGGAGACAGCAAGTTGAGAAGTGACACATAACCGGAAGTAGGTGGTGTTTAGGAGCACTTCTATAGATCAGACCCTTGAAGCTCAACTGGACGTCTTTATAATTATCTTTACTGTGAAGTATGTGGCAAACTTCGTATTCATTAGTAGCTTATAATGTTCATTCATTTATGCACTTCAGCTTTTAAAGATCCTGTGGCAATGTAGAGGTCTGGCTATAGCTTTACAGTGGTTAGGAGATACGCTTTTGAACCATAACGGTTTGTTGATTTGCGGGTAAATTTGGATAGTGCAACGCAGTGAAAAATGGATAGTGCTTTGCAGGAAATTGAAACAAATTTTAAGCTCCTGTAGCAATTTTTAAAGGATTGAGAGGTAGAACTGGAACTTAAAGGATTGTTCGATGCTCCTTTACAGCCATCTACTAAGGACAACGTTTTTGAAGAACTACAACAGAAGAGCTCGTTTCCAATTCCCACATCGCAGCTCACCTGTGAAAGTGGCACTTCCAAGGTCACAGAAGTTGCCTGCGAATAAAGGCAAACGTTTAAGACAAACGTCAGATAAAAGCTGACAAAGTCAAAGAGGATCTTGGACAAAAAATAAACATGATCCAGAGCTGGCAAAAAGATGCAAGTAAGGAAGTTAATAATAGAACTCAATGGCAATGAGGTAAGACACCTTTGATCTGATTGTGAGAGTAACGAATTTGGTTGGAAATTATTTTGCAATATGAGTTATTAATCTGAACATTCTGCCAAAAAGGGGGTTGATTTCTGTATCAAAGTTGCGGAACATGGCACCAAGATAGTTGTGTTGGGGTGAATTAAGCGTGGTTGATGTTTAAACACGTCAACACAAGAAACAAATTAACGTTTTTTATATTTTTCGTAATCATAGTTATGTATCACAGTTTGTTATGTGAAGCTCATTATCTATATTTAAAGTAAAACTAACATCATACATGAAATGTTCGTAGAGCTTTCTTAACATTTTTGTAAAGTACTACATATTAAATACCTCTATGGATTTCAAGAAAAATGTTAAAATATCTTAAACTCTCTCCCTAATTACAATTACTTAATCTTCCACTTTTGGATACCTGTAATCAGGAGATAATATCGCTACACCCTTTTTCCTTTGTTTCCCCACTTTATTTTTCGTATTTTTTGTTTTTCACACATACACGATAGATACTAACACCCACGCCCGTGGCGGGACTCAAACCCGCGACCCTCTGCGTGGTGGAGCTCGTAAGTATATACGTTCTAGTGACCACGGCTAAGAGGGCCGGCTAATATGCTGATATTAAATCTGAAGATATGTGCAATATCTACGACATACTTGTCAAACGGTGAATGTGTCGTAGGAAGGTCCATAATTTATGCTATGCAGAAGTTGCCGAATATTACCAAGATTTAAAGGGAGGAACGCAGTCACGGAGACATGCTAATATAAGAAAAGCTACTTCATAATGCATAAGCTAATTTTAAAATAAACGTTCGCTGAGAATGTACTGGAAACAATCTGGTGCTCTGGAACATTTCTCACAAGAACAAAATGAAAACTTAAACCCTAGTTTCTGCCAAATGAATTTAAGCTAGATTTCTGCTGCCGGCTCTTTAACTATTTTCCGTTCCCTTACTCAGAAACATATGAACTTCCAAGTTGTAAAACTATGTGGATTGTTCGTCGCTAAGTTTAGGAAAAGAATAACAAAACGCAGTTGCAAAGACAAGTGAACTTAGCTGAAGACATTTCGCTTAGGTATAATGTTTTCTTTGAAGTGCACTGAACAGAGATAATATGAACACAGTTTTATCTTATACTCTAGTATTTTTGCTTTAAAAGCTCCGTTTATATGATTACATCTAAGACTATATCGGGGGCTTTTTGCTTTTGGAATAATTGCTCAAGAGCATTGCTGTACTGTTGGTTACAGTGGTACTAACTTTTGGTTTGGTATTACTTTTTGTTTCCTCTTCTTCTTATTCATCACGGTTTAGACCTTTTATTGGTCTGTTCCGGCTCCAAATTATTGCTGCTTCCATCTTGTCCTAGGTCTGCCCAAGCTTCTCCTTCCTCGTGGTGAATAGTTGTATGCTGCTTTTGCTATTCTGTTTTTAGTCATTAAGTGTTGTTTCCAGTTTGTTCTACATCTTAGTGTTGTATTTAGTTTCTCTACGTTTAACTGTTGCCTTATTTTTGTATTGTGTTTTTTGTTTGTTCTTTGATACCCTGCTATTGATCTGAGCAATCTCATTCATTGTTTTTAAACTTCATGTAATTTATATGGCGTTCTTTGCAATCATCTTTAATGTTTGCTATTAAAATTTGGACATCTGCGAAGGCTCATGCTTTTATTATTAAATTTGTTAATTCAAATGCCTATTACGTTAAATTCACACACCCACATATACTCTTTCACACTTCCAGTCTATAGCAAGAATAGGAGTAGTCCTGGATAAAGAAAAATGTCCACCCTCCAGCCGGGAATTGAAACCGGAACCTCTGTATTTAAGTTCAGTATGCCAGCCACCAGACCACAGCGGTAGTCTCAGCTCTTTTCTATATATTGTAAAAATGTTACAAGACGTCTGACTTAGAAAACAGTTCCTTTTAATAATAAATGCTGTGTTCTAAGGAAGTCCGCACTTTCTTTGCCGTATAATTTTAGTCTATTTTACCAGTGACACAAAACTGCTTAGCGAACAAGAGTCAGTGAACTGAAGGAACGCATTTTATTTGTCATGTAAGTATTGTGATGCTGGGGCACGGCAAAGGCGGCAGCGGCAACACATCAAATGACGGTTGGCACCGACCTTCTCCAACCCACTGACGTGGCACGTAACAAAAGGTGCTCAAGGTAAAACTTCCCTATACCATCACGCGACTAACAATTGAGCGACAACACAGTTTTCCCAGAGTATTCGACAAGTGTTCAGTACCTGGCATATTTGTAGAAGCTCGAGAAACCAACGTGTTACATCGTCCCAGTATATCAGGAGGCAAAGCAACGAGTAGAATGAGCCATTTACACACATGAGTCGTCAGGAGTCACTCAGTTTGAGTGTATGTGTCAGCTGCGTATGTCGTCACGACGTGAACGAAGATAACCAAGCAATTATGACTGATTGTATCGCCAGAGTTACTATATGAGAGATAGAGAAACTGAAGAAAGACAGTGAAAGGAGTGAACGATAACGTGTTCAACAACGCGTTTAATGACGCGTTCAAAGACGTGTTCAAAGCTGTATTCAAAGACCTGCTCAAAGACCTGCTCAAAGACCTGCCCAAAGGCGTGCCCAAAGGCGTGCCCAACGGCGTGCCCAACGGCGTGCCCAAAGACGTGCCCAAAGACGTGCCCAAAGACGTGCTCAAAGACGTGCTCAAAGACGTGCTCAAAGACGCGTTCAAAGACGCGTTCAAAGACGCGTTCAAAGACGCGTTCAAAGACGCGTTCAAAGACGCGTTCAAAGACGCGTTCAAAGACGTGTTCAACATATTGAACACAATTTTGAACACGTATTGAACGCGATTTTAAACACTTAATAAATTACTGTTTAAGTATGCAACTAGTAATTTGAAGTCTTCAAAAGCGTGTTCAATAACGTGTTCAATAACGCGTTCAATCACGCGTTCAAAGACGCGTGCTTAGGTATGCAACCTGTAATTAGAAGTGTTCAAAAAGGTCTTCAAAGGACATGGTCTCGGACGTGTCACGACTTGGCCTCGGACGTGTCACGACTTGGCCTCGGACGTCTCACGACTTGGCCTCGGACGTCTCACGACTTGGCCTCGGACGTTTCACGACTTGGCCTCGGACGTGTCACGACTTGGCCTCGGACGTATCACGACTTGGCCTCGGACGTTTCACGACTTGGCCTCGGACGTGTCACGACTTGGCCTCGGACGTGTCACGACTTGGCCTCGGACGTGTCACGACTTGGCCTCGGACGTGTCACGACGTGGCCTCGGACGTGTCACGACTTGGCCTCGGACGTGTTACTTGGGCTCCGACGTTTGACAACTTGGCCTCCTACGTTCCACGACTTGGTCTCGGACGTTTCACGATGGCTTCGGACGTTTCATGACTTCCTCTCGGACGTTTGAGGACCTAGCCCCGGACGTTTCATGACTTGGCCTCGGACGATTGACAACTTGGTCTCGAACATTTGACGACTTGGCCTCGGACGTTTGAATGTTTAAAGAATTTGAATTTTTTCTAAATTTGAATATTTTCAAAATTTGAATTTATTTCTACATTTGAATTGTTTCAAAATTTGAAATTTTTCCAGAATTTGAAATTTTTTCAATATTTGGGATTTTCAAATTTGGATTTTTTCAAAATTTGAAATTTTTTCAAAATTTGAAATTTTTTCAAAATTTGAAATTTTTTCAAAATATGAAATTTTTTGAAATTTTTTTCAATTTCGTAATTTTTTTCAAAACTTGAAATTGTTTCAAAATTTGGAATTTTTTTCAAAATTCGGACGTTTCACGACTTGGTCTAGGACGTTTCACGACTTGGTCTCGGACGTTTCACGACTTGGTCTCGGACGTTTCACGACTTGGTCTCGGACGTCTCACTTGGTCTCGGACGTTTGAAGGCTTGTTCTTGGAGGTTTCACGACTTGGTCTCGGACGTTTCACGACTTTGCCTCGGTGTTCGGAGGCGTGTTCGAAGATATTTTGGAATTTCTTTTGATAATTTGGAGTTTTTTTCTAAATTTGCATTTTTCGATGCTTATTTTGAATTTTTGAAATTTTTCTTTAGGTCTGTTTTTCAAAATTTGGAACTGCTTCAAATTGACAATTTTTCAAATTTGATTTTTTTAATATCTGATATTTTTTAAATGAAGTTTTTTCAGAATTGGAATTTTTTTTTTTTTTTTTTTTTTTAAATTATAAATTTCTCCAAAATTGAGCCCATGCACACGGACAGATACTAGGACGCTTCATTCCACCATGCTCCAGCTATTAAACGAGCATTGGCTAACCCACTTTTACACAGAGCTAACCACATTTGCCATCTGGAGTGCTTGCAAGAGGAAGTAAATTACTTACAATATGCCCTAGAAGCAAACGGATATTCAAAAAGACAAACACAAAATCTGCACATAAGCAACAAGAGGCTCATTGAATCAAACCATACAGGGAACAAAAAGGACAAGGATAAAAACAGCATGGCTACCCTATGTAAAAGGAACGACCGATAAAATGGCAAAAATACTACTAAAACACAACATAAAAACCAGATATAAACCCACTAAGAAGCTCAGATCGTTTTTACGTCCGGTTAAGGACAAACAAGACTCGTTGAACAACGCCGGTGTATACAAAATCGACTGCGATTGCGGAGCGGCATATATGGGGCAGACAGGCAGATCAATAAAAATCAGACGGCAAGAGCATATCACAAGTTTAAAACTAAACCAACCCGAAAAAATCAGCATTGGCTGAACATGCTATATCCATGAAGCACCATATAGATTTCGACCAAATACAGTTACTAGGTAACTCTGACCATTTACATATAGAATGGCCAGAGAAAGCATAGAAATATTTAAAGTAAAAGAAAGTATCAACAGGGATAATGGAAGACATCTCCACACTATTTGGCAAACATTGATAAGAACGCGAGGATTGGCGGACCATCAGCCAATGAGAACGAGAGGGCCGGCTCTAATCTCTACGGCCAAGATATAAATAAGCGAGAAGTTGAAAAACATCGAAAACGATTTGATTAGGGATATTGAGTACAGAGTGTAGTTATATAAGCGTTGTTATATAGTGTTTTGTTTAGTGTGTCCGTGTACACCTGGACGTATATTTTGAGTGAAGTGCAATAACTAATATGTGAATGAGTATCAATAGTACTCCGTCCCCTGTGTAAATAATTCTACGTATAATTATAGTGTAAATATAGTGTGTAAGTGACAGTATAAAAAGCGCGCGAAATATAGTGTACCCACGCTAAGTGGAGGCTCCCAGAAGCACTTGCGACTGGGAGCGGGAACAAGAAGGGGATGGAGAATGCCCCTGATCCGCCGGCCGCCGAGAGCGGAGTCAGGGAAGTGATGGCATCCAGCGCAGCAGCCGTGACTGCCACCGCACTCGCCCCGCCCACTACAGCCCCATTGACTACAGCTCCCAACGGCCAACGAACCACGGACCAACCAACCAAGAAGACCCAGATGACAGAGGAAGAGCGTAAGGCAATGGAAATAGAGAAACTTCAGAAAGAAGTAGATGAACTAAAGGGAGAGATCATCTACTACCAGAATGTGCTGGCAAATATGGATGGGGAATCCCAACAATTTTCAAAATTCGCACAGGACCTCGGGTTCTGCTACAAAGAGCATGCCCTCAAGAAGCGGCGATTAGTCATCCTCAGCGAGGGGTGGCAACAAGTGCCTGCAAGAAATAAGAGGAATAGAAGAAGCGGCCGGGAAAGCGATTCAGATAGTGAACGTCCCGACCAGCAGCGCCCCAAGCGCGTCTCAAAACAAAAAACGCCGCCATATCCCCTCACCACGAGAAACACCTACGCGCCGCTGAGGGTACAAATTGATGCAGAATCCGACGACGAGACGTCAGAGGATCCACCACCACAACCCGCAATAGCCTCCACCTCTAGAGACCCCTTCCCCAAGCTACCCCCCACCAAAGCCCCCATTCAAACACAGACACAGAAGAAACACACCACCCAGCCCACCATTCCCACCCCCACTCCCGCCCCAAGCACATCCAACAACGCAGCAAAAACATCAGACAACCAGAAACCACCAAGAATAATAATCCCTGACGTCCAACACACGGTAAAGGTCCTCCGCATCCTGCGTGGCTCCCTTCCTGCCGGCACATATAAATTGCAGACGACGAGGGACAGCCTTAAGCTCTTCCTCCAACGGAAGCAGGACGCGAACCCGACAATGCAGCTCCTGAAGGACGCCGGAGTAGAAAACTACAGTTTTACTCCACGTGGGGATCAACCTCTTCGCTACGTAATCAAACGTCTTCCAGCTGACTTAGAGGAAGATTACGTGAAAGAGGACCTGGTCCTAAAAGGCTACACCGGCGTCCAAGTACGACAGATGATTTCACGTGGGAGGCCTCTGCCAAATTTTCAGGTTAGTCTTGACAGGACCACCGAAAACCAAAAACTTCTACAGGAACGAGAGGTGTGCCATATGATGGTCACCGTGGAGGTCCTGAAAACAAACCAAAACATAACGCAATGTTACAACTGCCAGCAGTTGGGGCACACTTTTAGGAACTGCAATATGACCTCCCGGTGTGTCCTTTGCGGTGACCTCCACCGCCTGGCTGATTGCCCGAAAAAGGCCAAGCAGGGCGTTGTACCCCACTGTGCTAATTGTGGGGAAACGCATCCTGCCAGCTACAGGGGGTGCGAGACGTTTCGCAACGAACGTCACCGCCGTCAACTGGCATCCATAGCCAGGAGCTCTCCCAGTGCTCAGCCAGGGCCAAAACCCATCATACACCCGGCCCTGGTTCAAACAGGTATCTCCTATGCGGGAACTACCGGAGGGCAAAACGCACCAGTGCCACCACAGAATGGTCCCCCTCCACTACCCCAACAGGCGCCCACGGGTGACCTGAGTGGGATAAAAGATATATTAAACATGTTCAGAGACCTAAATTTACCATCACTATTGATGAAGGCGCAGCCTTTCCTGGACAAATTCAAAAGCTGCAGCAACACTTGGGAGAAAATAGAGACCATCATATGTCTCCTCTCAGCCCTTTTAGAATAAATGGCCCACGTAAGGGGAGGCACAACTTTAATTCGCGCACTACTGTGGAATGCAGATGGCATCCACAGGAAGCAACACGAACTTGAAAACTACCTACGGCGTCACAAAATTGACGTCGCATTCATCTGCGAAACAAAATTAAAGCACGAGCACACTTTTAAGCTCCAGGGGTATCAAATCTTTCGGAACGACAGAATTGGCAGACAAGGGGGAGGGACTGCTATTTTGCTTAGAAATACTATTGCTCATGCTTCTGTTACATTGCCTGTAATGGCAGCGTTAGAGTGCACAGCACTTAAAACACGTGTAAATAGTAAAACGGTTATGCTGGTAGCACTTTATCGGCCCCCTAACTCCCCAGACTTTACACAAGACCTCGAGCAGATCCTCGCTTTAGAGGAGCACGTTATAATTGCAGGAGATTTCAATGCCCGGCACCCCTGGTGGTTTTCACGCCTGGCAAACGCGGCGGGAAATCTCCTGGTTGAATTTATAACTGATAATGATGACATTGAGGTACATCTTCCCCCAGAACCCACTTTTTGGCATCGATCAGGGCACTTTGACGCTGAGATTTTGGACATCGTACTAACAAAAAATGCGACACTGTTAAATAACTTTACTGTTTATCACAGCCTGGACTCCGACCATCTTCCTGTGCATTTCGACATACAGGGTGGCATTTCAGCCAGTGCCTCTGGCCCTCAAAGTAGAGCTGAGACCGACTGGAATAAGTTCACCACTGAAATGCACGGGATGGCGCAACCCAGACTGTCATACTATAGCGAGGCAGACATAGATGTCGCCATTGAAAACTTTACTGCCTCGCTACACACAGCCAAGAGAAATGCTACCACATACACCACAAGACCACCCGGTTTTTGCACGTACCCCGAGGTAGAGCAACTCATTGCGCGGAGACGACGCTTGACAAAACTGTGGCGATACACCCGTCAGCCTGAATATAAAGTGCTAGCAAAATGGCTACGCAACATCATTCGGCAACAAATTAAAATCAATAAAACTGAACAATGGGAAAACAAAATGCTGAGTACCACACATTCGGACTCTTCTTTGTGGAAATTACTCAAGGCTTTCAAAGTTTCCACAAGCGTCAACTCCGCAACTGAGGCGCTGCACACTCAAAGCGGCTTGCACTTCTCCGCAGAGGAGAAAGCCGAGGTCTTCGCTGACTGTCTCCAAGACAGATTCACCGAAAACCCAGTGACCAACTGTGAAATAGAACGGGAGGTCCAGACATGGGTACAAACCTGGGTGGCGCAGAAGCAAGAGCAACAACTACCCACCATAACACCGCAGGAAATTTACAAGCTCATTAGGAAATTGCCTAATGGGAAAGCTGCCGGTCCAGACAAAGTGACTAATGAGGAACTTAAGCATCTCCCGAGAAAAGCTCTGGTGCAACTAACAAAGATATTTAACGCCTGTTTGCAGCAAGGCTATTTCCCCTCTACTTGGAAACGAGCTAAGGTTATCATGCTCCCAAAGCAAGGGAAAAGCACCAGACAACCGCAAAACTACCGTCCCATTAGTCTTTTGTCTACTATTGGTAAACTGCTCGAAAAATGTATCCTTTCTCGGCTTCAAAAACAAGTCTCCGCAACACATGAACTCTCAAATTCACAGTTTGGCTTTAGAAAAGGACATTCCACTGAACTTCAGCTCCTCAGACTAACTGATGACGTAACAGAGCAATTTAACAATGGGGCTTCAACGTTGGCGCTATTTCTGGACGTAGAAGCTGCATTTGACCGGTGCTGGCACAATGGCCTTATTTATAAACTGCACCACAATTTCCCGGCTCTTCAAAATTATCTATACTTGCTGCACAATTTTCTAGAAAATCGGCAGTTTTACATCCAAGTGGGCCGCTCCTCCTCACGGGAGCGAGTGATGCGGGCTGGCGTCCCACAAGGGGCAATAATGTCCCCTTTTCTGTATATATTGTTCACCAATGATTTCCCAGTGGACGCCAGATGCAAGGTCGCCATGTATGCTGACGACACTGCAATATACAACCACCATAGAAATCCACGTTTCGGCCTTGCAGAAATGCAACGTTATGTGAACAATTTCCTCTCATGGCAACATGACTGGAAAATCAAAATTAATCCCGACAAATGCCAGCTGATTCATTTTTCTAAGCGGCGTCACACTTTGGCAACGGACCTAACGGTCGATGGTCAAATATTGCACTGCCGTCAGCAAGTTAAATACTTAGGTGTCACCTTGGACCGAACAATGTGTTGGTCCACCCACATAAAAAATAGCGCCAATAAAGGCAGACAGCGGCTAAAGCTGTGCGCCCCATCTTCCGTAGTAAACAGTTGCGACTAAAGTCAAAACTTATACTATATAGGTCATTTATTCTCTCGGTGGTCCTGTATGCATGTGTGGCCTGGGCTAATGCCTCCAAAACTGCCCTCAAACAACTCCAAACCCTCCAAAACCTCTCCCTCAGAAAAATCCTCTCTGCTCCACTCCTCACCACCACCCAAACTCTTCACCTCGAAACTCATATCCCGTTCATCCCGGAGGCAATAGACAAAAGAGCAATGGCGGCATGGACGCGCATTAGAAACCACGAAAATGACGTGATCGCTAACATCGGCAAAGGCGAGCCGAAGCACCGCAAACATACTAGGATAAAAATGTTCTAGAAGCGGCTCGGCTCGCCGACTAATGCGCGTCCACGCAACCTCGTCCCTAAGCCACATACATGTTCCGGCAGAGGCCCTCGCCTCGGAAAATATTCAGGAGCTGCCACCGCGGGACAGTGTATATAGTGTCAAAACTGTAAATAGTGTAGTGCGCTGGGACGCATATTTCTGGTGTGCCCAGTGAAGATGTGTGTGTATGTGTGTACGAGTGTGTGTGTGGGTGAATGCGTGCGTGTATGTGTCTGTATATAATTTGTAAATATGTACATATGTATATATAACCCAAAGACGAAACAGACAAAAGACAAAAGAAAACTATTCTCGGTGACCTACAGATGGTCACCGTATGGGTTTTTGTATATAGCGAAAACTGTAAATATGAACAAAGTCAACTGTAAATCAATGTAAATATAGCCTGTAAGCCGGGCCCACTGTACCGGCACCAGGCCAATACTTTTAAAATAAACTAAACTAAACTAAACATCGAAAACACGCAAGAATCAAGATGTTTTAGACGTCACTCGGCTCACCGACTTAATGTGCGTCCACGCAAACAAGGGCTCCAGGCCGCACACACGCTACCTCAGAGGCCTGTACCCCAGGGAACCAGTCAGGAGCTGCAACCTGCCCGCCCAGAAAAACCGCGGAAATGTGTAAATAGCGTGTGTAAATAGTGTTTTTAATGTGCGTGTGTGTGTGTGTGTGTGTGTGTGTGTGTGTGTGTGTGTGAGAGAGAGAGAGAGAGAGAGAGAGAGAGAGAGAGAGAGAGAGAGAGAGGGCATATCTCACGATATGCCAGAGTGAAGCGGGAGTGAATGCGTGTAAATAAAGAAACAAAGTGTATATATGTATATAAACAAAAAACAATATCAAAAACACTATACACTAAAAACCCAAGACATTGCAAGAGGGAACTGTTCTCGGTGGCCCAAAGACGGCCTGTATATAGCATGCAAACCAAAAAATTGTAAACAAAAATGAAAATGTAAGTCTGTAAGCTGGGCCTGCTGTACCAGCACCAGACACAATTAGTAAATAAACAAATCTGAATCTGAATCAGGACACGACTGCGAGAGAAGGAGCTACCTACGCTGACCGAAACCGGTTCCTGCGAGCGGCAGAACAACTTCCACAGCGACCGGCAGGACTCCGCGGCACTCCCGCCACTTCGGCACAGTGTGTACCGGACTAACTGGATAACTGGGCGGAGTAGTTAGGCCGCAGCCAACAGCTCATAGCTGGTATCTAGGCGCCCGACCGGGTTGGCCCTCTTCTACTCACGCTTCTTAGCACCCTATATCAGTTCTTTCACACTCTTACTACTTTCCTCTTTTCTCTATCTAGGCTAAGTTCCCCACTCTTCTTAGGTTTATACACTTAACTCACAGCTCCCCTGATACTAATCCTCCCAACTTTTTCGGAAACGGCCATGACACGGACCCGACGCGGCACGATGACTGACGAGACTGACAGCCGACCTCCCACCCCTGACGCTTCGCCCCTATATAAGTCCAGCCCCCCAGCCACCAGCAACAGAAGGCATATCCCCGAGATGACAGATACCCCAGCTACGCTACTGGTCTCTAATCACCCGAGCCACCCCTCAACCCCACCCCTAAGCCTGCCCTCCCCCCTGCTTCGCCTTTACCCAGCACCTCCTCAGGAAATCAGCCCCTGACGCTCGAGACTGACGGCACTGGCGACGGCACTTCCTCCCACCCCGCGACTCGACCCCCCTGTGCTTCCTCCCACACCTTTGCTGAAGCCGCAGCCAGGGAATTTCAGCCCCCATCTATGTGCTAAAAGAAGCGTCCCCCGAATGTCCGGGGTGCTCGCGGAGTTTGATAGAACCTGCAACCCGGGGCACTATTCGTGTCAGCGAGCCCCAGTCTCACATGACACGATGGTGCGATTTACCCTGGAGGAGGACTATGGTAACTTCTGCGCGTTCCTGCGGGCTAAGGGGGTACTATTCACCCTTACCAATGCCCATAGAGAAGACCGCTCCCACAGAATGGTGGTAAAGCCACTGTTTCTGGACGGGGCGGCTTCTGAACTCAAGGAGGAACTACAGGTTAAAGGGGTACGCACAATAAGAGTGCAGCAACTAAGGAGACTTGCCAGGGACAGGGCACACCTATCCATTTATTTCATAGAGGTCCCCTCCACTGAAGACCTAGAGAAGCTCAGGCGTATCACTTCCCTACTACATTTTAAGATCACAACTGAAGACTTCCGCCCTCCAACCACCATCATTCAATGTCTAAAGTGCCAGAGGCTAGGCCACTCGTACCAACGATGCCACGCCCCCAAACCCGTGTGCTCCAAGTGCGCACGGGGGCACAAATCTCGCTTTTGCACGGTGCCCCTGGAGAGGCGAACCTGCACCCTATGCAGACTACAAGGGCACGGGGCCCGATTCCGGTGTTGCCGTGAATACCAGCGCCAGCTGGTGAGACTGAGGAGACAAGTGCCCCTGCGTCCTACCGGTACCAGGGAACACGCACAAGCCCCCTCCCTCAGAACAACATCGCCCTCAGCAACGCCTCCTATGGCCCTAAGTCGCGACATCTCTAATCCGAGACCAGAGGCTAGTATGTCGAAACCCCCCACCCCCAACCATGACCGCCAACAAGGCACACAGGCCCCCTACCAACTCCCAAAGCCGGCAATTCCACCTGCCCTAACCCCGGCCTCAGTAGGGACTCTTACCTTCCCGCGAATGACCTGGGTTCAAGGGTGGTACGAGTGTATCCATATACTTATGCTCTTACTAACCCAACCACACCTCACCCAAGAGGTGCTCTCCACATACTCGGGCTTCTTTGCCCTCTTTTCGGACCTGGATGCGTTCTCATTTGAATAAGCCCCCCCCCCCCCTCCCCTGAGCAACTCTTGCTTAAAAACGATGTCGACCATTGCAATGACACGGATAATGAACTGGAATGCACGTGGCATTTACCACCGAAAAAGCGAACTTACGGACTTCCTACACACCCACAACATAGACATTGCACTAATCACAGAGACTTACTTAAACCACAAATCCAGACTAAACATTGCCGGATACTTAACCTACAGAACTGACCGGGCCAGACGTAACGGAGGCACAGCTTTAATTATCTAGCGCACCATAGAACATGAACAAGCATTGCTACTCCCCCTAAGACGCATGAAGGTGGCAGGCGCGTTCGTCAAAATTAATAACACAGATGGCCTGGACGACCTGCTCCAATTAAGCAACCCCATTCTAATTGCCGGAGACCTCAACGCTAAGCACCCGCTCTGGAACTGCCGTACAGGTAACCCAGTGGGCTCCCAACTCCTGAGACACGAGAATAACTCTATGTTATATATGCACCAAACGAACACATTCATACCCACACAGTGTAACCACCAGCCTGACATCCTTGGCATCACCTTAGTACGACAATTACATCTCCGGATCACACTTAAGGTAATTAATGCCCTCTCTTCAGATCACCTACCTGTTCTAATGAACCTAGTAGGCCCTCCGGAACCATCCATACAACCCCTCAGACGCAACTACAATAAAGCAACCTGGGAAACCTTTAACCAGATTGTATCTGCTGAAATTCACAACACACCAATCACGTCATGTAACGAGCTAGAACAAGCTGTAGCGAACCTTGAAAACACTATACGGCATACTTTTACCGCCTCGGTCCCCATACACGCACGTAAACGCGGCCCTCAAACCATGCCTACCGAACTCAAAGATCTAGCAAAAACCCGCAACAAAGCCCACCGCAAATGGCGACACACGAGACGCCCTCAAGTCCTACAGCAGCTGCGTGAACTCAACTCACACATCCGAAAACGTACAGATACGGACCGCACGTCACTCTGGCGCATTGCGAAATGTCTAACACGCGAATCCACCTCCATTCCGCACCTACACACCAATCAGCGTATAGCTACATCCGACACCGAAAAAGCTGAAGCACTAGCAGATGCGCTGGAATGCACACCTACGCCAAACCTTATACCAAGCTCGCCACAATTCACTGCCGAGATCGAAACTCTAATAACATACACACATCCACAACACACAACCAAGTCAGAAAAACCTCACCATCTGAGGTTTCTTTTTTTTTTTTTTTTTAATGTCCTCCAACATTCTGTCATATCGGACGAATGAATGAAATGAAATGGGTGATATGACGCTCAAATGAGCCCGAGGTCCATGGAGCTTTAAGTTACCCGACATTCGTCTTCTCAGGGTAGGGAAAACCTCGGAAAAAAACCTTACCCGGATAACTTACCCTAAGCGAGATTCGAACTCGCGACCTCTTGAACGTGAGGCAATCAGAGGTTATGTGGATCATAAAGCATCTCCCGAAAAAGAAGTTGCCCGGACCTGACACCATACCCAACATAGCACTCAAAAACTTGCCTCCCGACGCCATTAAACGACGGGCAGAAATCTTCAATTATGTCCTCAGAAGAGGCACTTTTCCGCAGCACTGGAAGAAGGCCAAAGTCGTCCACTTCCCTAAGCAGGGCGAAGACCACGCCAACCCAGTCAACTACAGACCTATTAGCCTACTGAACTCATTCCGTAAGGTGCTAGAGAAAATAATACTTTAAAGATTAAACGCACATCTAATCAAACACGGCATCATCATTCAAGAGCAGTTCGGCTTTCGGGCCAAACCCTCTACCACGCTCCGCATCACTGAGCACATAACCCGCGGATGTAACATAAATAAAACTACGGGGGTTCCTGTTCCTGGATATTGAGCGTGCCTTCAGCCAGGTATGGCACCCAGGACTCCTACGCAAACTAACTTCCCTAAACGTACAAGACACCATGGTAAACCTCATAAGAAACTATCTACGCGACCGCCAGTTCATCTCCTCAGTAAACAATGTACTCTCCTCTCCACGTACGATGAAAGCAGGGGTCCCCCAAGGCAGTTTATTGGGGCCCACACCCTTCAACATTTATATCAACGACATACCCAAAACCATAAACACAACGCTGTACTTGTATGCAGATGACACGGCTATCGCAGCTCAGTCTGACAACCACGAAATTCGGACTCACGATATACAAAACACTAATCCGACCGATGCTCACGTACGCAGCCCCGGTCTGGGGGTACGCGGCCCCGGTCTGGGGGTACGCAGCCCCAGCCACATTAAACGCTTAAACACCTTTCAGAACCGGATCCTAAGGATAATTACCGGCGTACCCAGGCGGGCGCCGGCCTACAATCTGCACGAAGAATTGCATATGCACACAATCGAAGAATTCATCAAAAGCTTGCCTCCGACCTCTATGCCAAAAATTCCCACCACCACAACCCACTCATTGCCAACCTCGGTACATATCATCTCGAACTAACTAAACACAAAACACCACCTCCATCTTTTCGAACGTTCAATGAACAACACATCTGCCATAGACGCCAGAGCCCACCTATTCAATATTCTGAATCCCAACTAATTACTTACAACAGATGAAGACCGTAAACGCCCGGACCACATTCACTTCGTAACGACTTCACTCAGGATCAGGCCACTCCCGAACTCACAACAGGTACATAACCGATTTCTAATCCTGCCCCCACCACTGCATTCCTTTAAGTGTAAATAGCCATTATATAGTTTGTGAACACGCACATTACTAATCCCCTTAAATTAGCATTGCCGTAACACACTAGTACATAACGCCATCTACTCCTTACCAACAAGCTCCCCCCCCCCCCCCCGGGTGCTACACAGACCTCGGTATGTGTTGACTTCCAGGATGCATATCGCGCGCTCGCATGTACCGCATGCCAGCTAGGTACTATTACTAACCGAGGTGCTATCGCGGAACCCGACCTAACTGCATGTATGGCTTCACTAACAAGCACCCTGTCTTTCTCTGCCTTGCATGTTTAGTATACTAACCGCATGTGCATGGGGAGACGATGTAGCCTCTGAGGATGATTGTCACCAGGGCTGGCGGGTGTGGGGCCAGCCTTTAAAAAAAAAAAGCGTCAGCACAGTTCTTGCGGTGCTGCCAAAGAAAGCATTAGCCCTGAAGAAGCTCTACATAGTAGGGTGAAACGTTGGCAACAACCCAACCAACACGCGGCCTTCCCCGGAAAAAAAGTATTATTATTATGGACACTGGCCGCCGAAGCTTACGTAAGTTATCTCTGAATTTATTTAATTCTAACACCCATAATGAGTCATTCATTTTTACATATGAGTTATTTGGTATAATGGCCGAGAGGTGTTGTCGCTAACCACGGAATTCAGAACTTCTAGCTGCTGGGGGTTCGATTCCCGCCTTTCGCATGTTTATTTTCTGAAATACAAAATTAACGAACGTGCTTAATTCTCTACAGCTTTTTATAAGGAATGGAGAATCGGATGAAGGAACACTGCTAGACATTAAGTTTAGTTGATGGGGACATGGCAACATTGCCCAGTGCTTGGAAATAAACAACATGCCAACCTTGCTAGGTGCAAAGGTCGCTTCAGCTGAAGTAATCTACAACTGCATTCTGTTCTGTTTAATGTATCGCTAGTTACATTATTCCCTGGCACTTGTAACAATGCATTTTATGACCATTAAAACCGTATTTTACACTATTACGCGGTTATATATTTTAATATGGGGAAAGTCTACGAAATTTATAGAGATACCTTTGAATGTGAACATTTAAAGGGTAATATTAATTTCGGGAGGCATGATTGGCAGTTGAGGTAGGTGTGTTTCCCGCTTTATTTTCAGCAATTGCAATAAATATCTTATGAAGCATTCAGTTTTAAAATTGCAATAGTACCACAGCATTCATAGGACGGTGGGAAAGTTACAACGCTATGCGGAATAAAACTATGTAAGTAAATACATTTCATTAGTTTGTATAAGGTTATACTTCACACGGTTTATGTAAATAATAATGTTCCCGTTAAGAAAGAAACAAGCAAAAGGGAAATAAAAAAAATAATGGTGAGCGGAATTCGAACTAATGTTAGCCCACCACTGTAGGATTGAACGAACACGCCTTAGCCAGTTGTGATATAGGCAACTCACAAACTTTGTCTCACTGATTTGTAGAAGGATTGCTGAAATATTGCTTTTTAAAACTGTGAGGTGAATGAGCTACGAGGTGACATGGCTGCCATGTCCTTTGGACAGCAAGGGAATCACATAACTGATTTAATTCTCATACTATCTAAACAAGCACGCCTGAGGTTTAGGTGGCCCTTCGCACAGATTTAGCTGAAGGTGGATATTTACTTTTGTGAAAGATAGTACACCCATCTCACACTTCGATGCGCTACAGCATCCAAATCGTGAATTTCCGGACAGGGATTACTATTTGAAAACCAATGTTTTTGCCGACCCGCACAAAATAAGCATTGCGGTGTCTTTTTGGGACAACCTGTATATGAAATGATTCAGCCCCAATAGGTCCCCAGCTCGTTGCAATCCCGCGTGAAAACATTGGCATTTCTGCAGAGACGTGTACAGTTCTAAATTATTAAACGATGCACAAATGCGGATCAGTTATATCAGTGTATACAGTTTGTAATATTAAGGTGGTGTTCCGTCCTGTTTCTGAGAAAGTACTGCAGTTGTTGTACTGCCACGGTTTACCAGTGCGTCATATATCTTTCTTAATATTCTAACAAAATGATGAGATCAGCCCAGTTACTTTTCTATCACATTACTCTTACATAATGTTTCCACAAATACACAGTTCTATTCTATTGATGTTAACACAGTCCACAGCAGCGGTGTCCAACGCGGAGCCGAAATTCTCCTAAGTACACGCCCATCGAGTATGTCTTATACACCTAAAGCTGTAATCATTGCTTCCCTAACCAGTGTTTTCCCTTTTTCCTCTCAAAATAGGGGTACCTACCTTAGCGGTAATTGTGATGGCGCCCGCGCCTCTTTAGGCTTGAGTTAAATATGCCCGAAGACAAGGGAGTTGGATAGTGCTGGTCTAGTATTTCGTGATATTACATCTCACAACTGTTTTCTTCTCGTAGCCTTGACTCACTCCCTTCGCTGTCTTTCTTCACTTTCTGTCTCTCATACACTGACGACAAAGTCGCTCAATTCTCATTAAAACCTCTTCATTTCGACGTGACGTATATTTCAGGTAACAGACACCACCTCCCCCACACACAGCTGTCTCGCACTCATTGACACACTGACCAACTCGTATCTGTAACTCGCTCCTCTGCTGCTGTCTCGCATGCTTATATAGCGAGGATGACGTAACGTGCACCTTACTTGAACTTATATAAATGTGCTGGCCGCCGGATACCTCTCGAAAGGTCCAACAATCCTTCCTTATGTGTCCTCATTGCTGTTAGTCACGTATACACAGACAGTTGTGCGAGACATCCTGACCTTGAGTACCTTTGTTTGCTCGCCGGCCTGTATGTGGTATGAAGTAGTTGTCCTTTGTTGTACGCCGCGCCCGGCGTCACAATACCTAACAGAAGTGTGATATTACGTCCTTCAGTGAGGGCAATGTTACCAATATTTCCATTGCAAGTCATTTACTTTAAGCGTTATTTCATTAAAAAGCTTGTTATAAAAGGATAAGTAGTTATAAGGTAAGTAAAGTATAATGATGACTATGTAATACTTGTTTTAAGAGATGTACCGTTGTGTGAGGAAATAAAGGACCATTAGCCTAGATAACTACTATGATTTCTTCACTGTAAGACTTCCATGTTTACGTAACACGCTCCACGAATAACAAATCCTCGAAATAAATTCCAAGTTCAACCAACCAGAAATGTCATATTCCTGGGAAGAAATGAGGATGTCAGCCGTTCCTAATTAATTCTGTTACTGGTGCGTATAATTAATTATTGGCGAGCTTGAATTACCTGGAAAGGAAACATTCATAAATGAAAGGTGCCATTTATCAGCATGATTATCATCATTATAATTAGTGTTGCTGGTGTTGTAATTGACACAAAAATGAAATATTTCTTAGAAAGACCTGTGTATAACAATGCTTTACTCGTTGCACATGACAAGCAGATGTTTTTTTAAGTTCTTTGGGGTCATGTTGGATCTCGTGTCAGACGACACATTTTTATATGACAAAATGACCCCTCAATATCGACAGAGGTTATTCGAGCTAATCTAAAACATAGCATCATTGTAGGATCCATTTCAACTGCAACAGAATTGTCACCTTGTAGAATTTTTGGAATGTTTCTAAGTTTATCCAGATAAATAATGAAATAAGGGCAACAAAAAGCATTTATTTCGTAAAATAGGCATATTCATTCATTCATTCATTTATCTATCTATTTGTTTATCTATCTATTTGTTTGTCTGTCTGTCTATTTGTTTGTCTGTCTGTCTATTTGTTTGTCTGTCTGTCTATTTGTTTGTCTGTCTGTCTATTTGTTTGTCTGTCTGTCTATTTGTTTGTCTGTCTGTCTATTTGTTTGTCTGTCTGTCTATTTGTTTGTCTATTTGTTTGTCTGTCTATCTATTTGTTTGTCTGTCTGTCTATTTGTTTGTCTGTCTATCTATTTGTTTGTCTGTCTGTCTATTTGTTTGTCTGTCTGTCTATTTGTCTGTCTGTCTATTTGTTTGTCTGTCTGTCTATTTGTTTGTCTGTCTGTCTATTTGTTTGTCTGTCTGTCTACTTGTTTGTCTGTCTGTCTATTTGTTTGTCTGTCTGTCTGTTTGTCTGTCTGTCTATTTGTTTGTCTATCTATTTGTTTGTCTGTCTGTCTGTTTGTCTGTCTGTCTATTTCTTTGTCTATCTATTTGTTTGTCTGTCTATCTGTCTATCTGTCTGTCTGTCTGTCTATTTCTTTGTCTGTCTGTCTATTTCTTTGTCTGTCTGTCTGTCTATTTCTTTGTCTGTCTGTCTATTTCTTTGTCTGTCTGTCTGTCTATTTCTTTGTCTGTCTGTCTGTCTATTTCTTTGTCTGTCTGTCTATTTCTTTGTCTGTCTGTCTATTTCTTTGTCTGTCTGTCTATTTCTTTGTCTGTCTGTCTATTTCTTTGTCTGTCTGTCTGTCTGTCTGTCTGTCTATCTATCTATTTAAAAGGGCAGAAAAAGGCAACATAAAACAGATTCACTTTCAAATTGAAGATAGATTTGACACATTTAAAAAGGCATTCTAAGTTCCGATCTCTGGTTATAATTAAATGTTTATATTAGTTTTGTTCATTTTAGCATATGTTAAAATACTGTGTATAAATATTTATTTACTATGTTAACTACACTATTTACGTTAAAATATGTATGTATAAGTCACCCTTCCAGTACTGCACTCCACTCATTACGCCTGCGATGGGCAGAGGTAGGAGTTGCAGTGGTCGGGCGGTAGCATTTGGCCCGCAACAGACTGTTGCACCAAGGCATTAGTTTATGTAATGTTGTGTAATGTTAAACAAATTTAACGAAAGAAAAACTACAAAGACGAAGGAACAAATTGTAACTGCAATTTAATACAATTTAGGCGCCATGTTTAGCTCTCGCACGAAATGCTACGATTTACGGCGGACACAAAATTTAATGGCAGCCGATAGCTGATCACTTCATGATCTGATTATTCTCTTTCTCGTTGACTAAATGAAATTTGTGGGTGCAAATGATATATCACAAACTTTACAGCGTGATTTCATAGAGTGTTTATACAACACCGCAACGCCTGGCGAGCCTCTGATTGGATGCTGTGTTAACCAGCTCCTCCTGGCACGCGCCAATAATTGTGTGTCTGCTATAGTTTCAATGAAACATTGCACCTATCCAAAAGTTTACACCAATCTTATCGATAACTATGGCAAACTGTGTCGTCCTAGAAGAGATTGCAATACTTTCAACTGAAAAAAAGTTGCTCTTAAACCCTTCATTTTCAATGGAAATAATTAAAATACGAAAGGTATAGGGCAAAGTTATTACAAGCGGTGAACTGGTAGGAATGTTTGACAACGGCAGGAATAAAATCTTTGCTGATCTTTCATGGATTCAGCCTGTGGTGTTGGTAATACTGCTAAAGTGTTGGAGAAACATATAGGAAGCGTATGACAATAAGTTAATAGGTTAAAATTTTGAGTCCATGATGGGCTGATGTAGAGATGGACAGGGTGTACACCCCCATGGCGAAGGCATTGATGAACATCATGTAATTGTGCCAAAAAATAAACATTACGCCTAAGATTTTAAAGTGAAATTATGCTCATGTATTTAGCATATGCCCCTGTGGGCGATATCAAAATCTGGTGTATCCAAATGACAGTCAGTTTTTTCAACTCAGTTCAGGGACTACGCTCGTCTCGGATCTGCATGGGTTGGGGGTGTGCCTTTTGGACGCCAGGGAAGTAACGTTCGATCCGAGCTTTCCTGAACGAGAACATTGTCCGATGAAACAAGGCGCATGCATGTGATTCTGAAGTGACTTCCTGGCTTGGTAAACTTTCTCTTGATGGGTAACACTGTTAATTGTCTAAATTAAATGAGCTTTCTGACCCCTCTGCGGGCGTGCTCGATTGTGTTTAGAATTAAATTCGGTTATTTGCAAACTGCAAAATAGTTGCACAGCTTAGGCGTTACTGCCGTAATATATTTAAGCTGATTTTGCCACATAGAAACACTTTCCAATAGCTGGTCTACTGGAAGCGCCAAATTGTATTTCATTATCTTTAGTGTTTGTATCAGATTTTATTATTTGGGGATTTTATTATTGTTATTTGTAGAATTCCCACTCTTACGGTTTTAGATTATTTATTGCCAGTGTTGAACATATGTGGGTGGGTTTAATATTTGTTTTCCGTTATGGGTTTGAGTTAATCTCGCGGTCGAATTGGGCAACGAAGCAAAGGTGTCGTGGGAATCCATGTTGGCCGCTTAAGAAAACAATTTTGTTTCTGTAAATTTATATTTTTAACTGATACTATTGATGTAATGTTCAAATCAGTGTGGCGTTTCACATTTGTGAACATACTTTCTATTCTGCATGAAAAAGCTATCTAGAACTATTCCAGTGTAATTCTTATAGCGAGATAGATACGCTACCATCACGCTACGGAGGCGGGCTGCAGCTTTGATGTGATAAGTAGTTACGACACCACGAACGACAGGAAGTGGTCTGTATCATACACAGTTAACATTTTTACTTTCTCTACTGGTAAGTAGGGGAAGTATTGTATTCCTTCCAAAAATTCGATGTCGAGATTTCACCGGAAATATATGTTTTGAGGCCCCCTGAATACAAAAAAAAAAAAAAAAAAAAAAGCATTTTTAGAAAATGGTCCGTGTGTGTCAGTCTGTGTCAGTCTGTGGGCAGCATAACTCAAAAACGAAAAGCCGGTTAAAAACCAAAGTTGGTATTTAAATTTAATGTCTTTCAAGAATGCGACACGAAGATTTTGAAGAAAATAGCTCCACCCTAAACTACCCTTTACATGGAAAATTTTTCGAAAATTGATTTTCTTGAAAATGGCTCTAACGATTTTGATTAAAATGCCATATGTTTTTGAGATGTTTGTATGACAAATGAAATGTATATCTTGAATTTTTTGGCTATAGCCTCTGTAGTCGTATTTACTCTGGACGACTTTTGCATAACTGGTAAACCGTTAGAGATACACCAAATCATACTATACAAAAACTGTAGATCTTGTTAAAATACATAATTTATGTTCAAATAAATTTTCTTGTAGGGTGAACCATTTCGGAGATATTCCTCGTTATGTGTGTGAGTTTCGGAAAACTTAGAACCTTCGTGAAGTGGATCATTGTTGTTCATTTTTTTATATGTTAAGTGTGCAAAGACAACACAATCCCAAAACTTTAAAACAATGGACTATCGCACAAAGCCTTCTGTACTCTAACATTCCCCTTGTACCTACAAGGAAATAAGCAATAAGATAAGTTGTACAAATGTTTATTTTAACTAACACGAAGAAGATATAGGAATAAGAGTTTGTAAGAATGGTTAGTACAAGAGTAGAGAAAGTCATGTGAGTGCAACACATCAGATTTTTAACATATAAATTGTGAACCTCATTGCCCTTGGGTAACCGTAATACCTCTCCCATTTTCTAATACTATTCACCCCAACACCTATTCCTGCATCCAAAGTTAGGCATGCAGGAAGAAACCATGCCCACGGACACAAAAGCTTGAACAACTATGAACGCCTTCTATACTGAACAGATAAAGCCGCATTAAGCGGTTAGGTGCTGTGCAGATAGACATACCGTACAGGAGAACCTGTGCGACCTGTTCTCGAATGCTGGGATAGGCTCAATAAAATGGATTCACTCATTAAAGTAGAGCCATGGAAATATTTTGTGAATCACATACACGTTTTTCTTCATTTTGCTAAAATCTACGCAACATGGAGGATTTGGATAGTGTTTAGACCTCTCAATTAACCTCTATCTAGTCAGCTGCTTCCCATCGTGTACCTAATATTATAACATGCCATCGTGTTAACTTCGGTTTTCTGTACTAGATAACCTTATGCAGCATTTGTTTTCAAACCCTGCACCTTATCTCCCGATATTGCTACTTAAGCTCCTCTTTCCGCCAAATTTGGTATTATTAGCTTAATAGCATGAAACTGAAGAACACAAAAAGTGGAGTCTGAGGTTACGATAATATACCTCGCTATTACATAGCTCAAGCCAGGATCTTGCTGTTCAAAACACGAGACGTACAAGCAAATTAATTTAATTGTTCCTTTTCTTGTCCGCCTCAAAGTTAGTTCAAGAAGTCGATCTGTTTTTATCCGTTATTTCCTCATATTTTCACTGAGCTTCCAGGCTAATGGTGGCTTTCAATTGCTGCTTTTATATTTTAGGACACAAACTAATTCCACGTTTAAGGGGCAATGGGACCAAATTTTCTATTCTTTTTGCTTTCTCTACTACGTGTAGTAAGTGGAGGAAGTATTGTATTCCACCCAGAAAATTCTATGTCGAGTTTTCACCAAAAATATTTTTGAGGCCCCCTGAATCCAAAAACCTTTTTAGAAAACGATCTGTGTGTGTGTGTGTGTGTGTGTGTGTGTGTGTGTGTGTGTGTGTGTGTGTGTGTGTGTGTGTGTGTGTGTGTGTCTGTGTATGTGTCTGTGTGTGTGTCTCAGTCTGTGCACAGCATAACTGAAAAACGAGAACTCGGTTAAAAACCAAAGTTGATATTTAAGTTTAATATATTTTAAGGATACGAAGATTTTGAAGAAAATTGCTCTACCCTAAAGTATCCTTCACATCGAATATTTTTCGAAAATTTTGATTTTCTCTAAAATGGTTAACGATTTGATTAATATGCCCAATGCTTAAGATATTTTTATAGAAAATAAAATGAATATCTTGACTTTTCTGGGTAAAGCCCATGCCCCTGTTTAATCTGGATGACTTTTGCGTAACTAGTAAACCCTAAGACACAGACCAAATCTTACTATGCAAAAAATGCAGATCTCATTAAACACAGAAGTTACGTGCATATGCATTTTTTCGTGGAGTGAGCTATTTCGGAGATTTTTTTGTTATTTTTGTGACTTTTGCAATACTTGTACTTTCCACAAATGGAAGATCGTTATTAATTTTTTTACTTTCTCTACTACCTATAAGTAGCGGAAGTATTGTACTTCACCCAAAAATTCGATGTCCAGATTTCACCGAAAATATGTTTTGAGGCCCGCTGAATAAAAAAAAATCATTTTTAGAAAAAGGTCTGTGTGTTTGTCTATCTGAATGTCCGTGTGTCTGTCATTCTGCGGACAGCAAAACTCAAAAACGGAAAGTCGGTAACAAAACCAAAGTTAGTATTGAAGTTTAATATATTTTAAGGATGTTACATGAATATTTTGAATAAATTGCTTCTCCCTAAACTACCCTTTATATGGAACATTTTTCGAAAATTTTTATAAAATATTTTTATTAAATTTATGGATATGCCGGAATGTACATATTAAGAAATTATCTTCTTTGGAGGAACGATTATGTAGTCGTTACATACCGCTTGTGTAAATACGACCTTTAAAATCTTTTTCACATAACCCACAATTGGGAGTAAATGACTCGGTTGTAAATATTCAAATTGATATCCACGAGTGCCTGCATATTCCACCAAGATCTTTCGATGATATGGGCAACAATGCAGTTACAGTTTAAACAGCAAATTTTTCACAAATCGTACTACATGTATGAAACAATTAGACCAGCTGTGGCTGGTCTGTGACGTTTTGAAATACCTACAATAAACTCCATTCTATAAGAATAATGATATCCAAATAGACGTATTGTATTTAAAGAGATAAAAAGCAATACACAGACAATATGGATTTCATCGTTGACAATAAAGCTAAAAAGACAAATTCTCTGGAAATCAGAGCCGAAATTGCAGCTCCATAAAAGTGAGGATGACGAAGGAGAAATACTTTTAATGTCCAGAAATAAAACAGGGACAAGCACAATAGGGATAATAGCACCAGGGCAGGGAAAAAGACCAGTCGCCTGGCATTTACTAGAAAATTTCGATTAACTTTGCTTTCCTAAAATATTCGTGGGCCAGTCTTGTAATATGCCAAAATATCTTACATATAGCAATCGCGCTAAATATGAATGTAGACGGGTTGATCGCAGATATTCCATACCAAGCAGACTATTGCTCATGGCCAACAGAAGACAAAGTAGTTAGCTTGAGGAAAACAGAGAGTAAAATTAATGCAGGGAATTTACTAAATCAGGACTTTATGAATAATTTAACTATAGCTAATAGTGGTTATCAGTTCACCAGACATCCAATCTAGTCCAGCATTTTGAGAGAAAAAGAAGAATTTAATAGCAATGATCAGACAATTGTACTGTTGGTACCATTTAGAGATGAGATTTATGACAGAATAAGAATTGCTACGAATTGTGAAGTTGATCATTTTGTTCGTCGATTCTTGAAAATCTTATCTGGATTTCTAGCTGGTTGACTATTGAAGCTCCTGTTGCACTCCTGCCACGTCTGCTGAGCAGAACTAATGAGCCACATCCTCAGCGTTTGCACGAGTTGTTAAAAAATTACAACAGAATAGTAGCTTCATGAGTTTTAATACGCAAAAACTCAATGACAGTAAATGGAGGTTAGTTAACACAAAATATTGTTTCATGTGCAACAAGCAATTGTCGTCGGCCTGCTTCAAAGTAGCGCCAACCGTCGAGAGGGTTATGAGAAACCGTTCGCCTAATCGTGTTAGATTGATGAATTCAAAAAGAGTGTCCACATCGACCACTGGTATCAACTGAATTTCCGTATCAATTGTATTGTGCTGACTTGGAAGGAATCGAAAATAATGGAAACACGGTTTTTATTAAAACGGATGAAGCACTGGAGGAAGCCTGAGAATTTCAGTCACAGGCTTCTCGATCTCAAACCAGGCGGTGGTTTTCCTTCGTTATTCTAAAATTAATCAGGCAACATGTTTCTTCAATCCACGCCTTTAAACAAAACAAGAAACAAACGCCAACAAGGCCTTTATAAAGCAGCGATTCTCATTGCACAAGAATGCTCTCTAGTGAGCTTTGGTGGGCATATCAAAAACTGAATGGACTGTACGGCAGCAGGCAATGTTAGATACCAGTTAATTACCGAGTGAGATACCTCCGCGTAACGTGTGGGGAGGTCCTGGGTTCAAATCCAGTGACCGACGCTATTGACCCATGGGTTTTTTGGGGGGTTTTTTCGGGTCACCAAGTGAATGCCGGAAAGGATAACTGCATCCCCCGAATTTCCTGCCCATCCATTGGCGCTACCATGTAGGGGATTTGCGCACTGTAACTGTTCTCGGTGGGCGGCCTTGTAGTTGTCAGGCCTTCCGGGGAGGGGAGGGGGGCAGGAAATGTGAGACAAGAAATTAAGGTGATGTAAATGAAGACCCCGGGAAACCTCCAAAAAACCATGCGTCAGGAAGGTCGTCCAAGGGAATTGATCCTACGACCTATCGAATGCGAGTCGCACACATTAGCCTGAAGCTACAAGGTTTAAGAGTAAGGTTTGCTTTTTGAGTAGCTTCAAGATCCAAAGGAATAACATAATTTAGTTATCTAATAAAAAATATTAAAGAAACCCAATAGGATAATTTGGACTATACACAGTTCAAGCTTCGGGAAGTAAGCGCTGGGTATTTGGAGAGATACGTGATGCCCTCACTTTGCATAAACACAAAAACTGATATCGTGAGATAACCATGATCTTTTGGAAGATTTCCTGCTTCCAGAATGTGTAAAACATTTTGTAGAATGTTCTATGGGAGTGCTCTGGTAAGCGAGTCAGTTACGCAGTGAGGAAGTAAGCGAGATGAGCGAGTCGTTTCCGGTGCAACAGAAGTGCTATTCTCCGAGCGAGTTTGTTACGACTACTACTTTGTGCAGTAAGTCATGTTACTGGAGGAAAAATATTGTGTTCGAATTCCTCAGGAGTGAATCACCCGGGAAAAAAGAGCCACATCGTGAACAAAGTGAAGCTACAGTGAAAATTGGAACTAGATCAAGATAAGTGAGTTGAAAAACTGGGCACGGTTGCAATGTATTTCCGATTGCGACTGCTTACAGTTTACTTAAAGATGCTTAGCAGTATATCAGAAATTGCTGATGTAAGAAATCGCCCGTTTTTCACGTTAAAGTGGGACGCAATTTCTGGAAACGGCTCGGAGCGTTACGCAAACGGAAAAAGGGATTGGAATCAGAACTTTGCCTCAAGCGATAAGAATCCCTAAGGGGAACGCGTTTCACTGAAACGTGCGAGCTGATTTCACCCAACTGAGGGCATCCAATAACTCAGATATGGGATGCTTATACTGAAGTGCGTGCTTATTTTCGGAATCTGTGGTGGAGCATGTGATATCCATTATCATTTTAGCGTCTAACGTCCTGACTTTAGCTTGAGTATTTATACACTATAAGGCACCCCTTTGATGTCCGATGTAAAAGTTGAATCCTGAAGAGTTTACTGGACAAAAATTAGGCAAATCTGTTTTTCTAACAGTTCTGGTACTTAAAGATATGGCTAGACTTCGAAGCAAATACGCAGGGAAGGGTATATAAGATGAAGGGGAGGCATCCGATGTCCTCTCAGATACTGTCTTATCTTGCAAACAGAGAAACAATCTCTGGTGACAGAGTAGTATTGTTCCAAAGTAAATAATTCTTAATTTACCATCTGTCAGCAATTACCTATTAGGTATGAGGAATAGTTTTGGAATATAATATTGGCATACAAAATAAGGTTATACCTCCAATGTAAAAATCAACAAGTAGAGTTATGAACAACGAGATTAGAAACATGCAAAAGAAATGACTCAATGGAATGTAGTTCTTTTGCTAGTACTGGCAAATTTAGCTCCGCCAGCTTAATCTCTTCTATTGCTCGGGCATAATTCCCCTATAACCTGCGTGGTTTATCTTGTCTCTGTCCTAAAGAAAGAGAAAGAGATGTGTTGAAAAGAGACACAGATATTCACCCCTCTGTGTCTGTTGTTAGCGGAAGGTGGGAGAAAATTCGGCTGCTTCTATCCGATAAGTGGTAGACTTATGTATGAATGGACTTCTGACATAAAATATGATTTGAAGCTTTCCTGGCGACGAACATATTCATCCTGAAGATGGGAGAGATGTACACTCCCGAAACGTTGATGTCTTTTCATCACTACACCTGGCTCGAAGCCCGAGAGCATCTTGAATATGGACTTCTGACGTTTCTGCACGCAAAACATGTTCTACCCCCTGCCCCTAACTGTTGTGACGGAAGATACCTTCCAGTTTTATGGTCCTAGAGATAAGCTAAACCACCGGAGGTATAATGACCAAGATGTCAAGTGGCCCTTACACAAGACCGCCACCGCCACCGCCACCGCCACCGCCGCCACCAACACTACGGCATAATTCGGGCCACTAAATTGGCAGATCACTTTACCTCAGGCTCCAAAAATAGCCTAACTACCGAAGACTAAATCTAGTTTTCCATGTTTTCCACTAGGTGAGGACAGTTAAAGGCAATGCTTTGTAGAATTTTAACACCATTGAGCTATGATTTGATATAACAAGTAAAAATAAAGACAAATATCCACAAATGAATTATGTAAAAAGACATTTCTTCCATTATTTGTCGAGAAAAATTCATTGCATGAGCAGTCTTTAATTCAAATTATACGGGATGTTCGGAAGTTTCGACTCCCTGTAACGAATTTGACGTTAAAGCTGCCTCTTTAAGGGGACAAGGTAATCTGAACATGCAGAAATTACATCTTAGTGAGTTGAAACAACTATTGAAGTTCTCAATGGTTTTTCCTGAAATGTTTAGAATTATTTTATAAATCATGGCAATTAGGTATTTCAAGTGGTTATTTGCGTTAATATCTTATGTGGTTGAGCCTATAAAAATGATTTCATTCGGCAGAAGAAACTCTTAAAACATGTGAATTCATATAGCTTTTTCTCGAAAACCATTAGGTAGAGAGCTAAAATTTTCATTACATGTGTACAACATATAGTTGAACCTTCTGAACCATAAAGTAATTTTATAATATACGAGTATATTGGTATATTAAGAAGGAAACAACATAGAAACTGATATACATAACTAAATAATTTGTGATCACACAATAGCCAATTATACTAAGAACAAGCATGCAAAAGTGTGATTCTGTATTGCAAGTAGATTCAGAGAAAAGACTACATGTGTTTTAAAAGTAAAATTTTATTGTTTTTCTGCTGAATGAAATATTTTTTATGGACTAAACCACAAATTATCAAATAACTACTTGAAATAACTGTCATGGTTTATACAATAATTCATAGAAATTTCAGGACAAACCATTGAGAACCTTTCAGGACACTGGCAATTTTTCTCACTAAGCTGTGATTTCTTTACGTTCAGATTACCTCGCCCCCATAAGTGAATTTCCAGCCGATAAATTAAAGAAAGAAATGTGTCGGTAGAAGCCATCACCACACATCCAGGGATGAACACACACACACACACACACCAACCCACACAACCACACCACGAACACACAAGACCACAATAAAACGCACACACGAAAGACTCCTCCGCCACGTAACACGACAAAAACTCAAAAAACGCGGCTGAAGAGGGACTGTCCCTATAACAGCCAGGGCATGTTGAAAAACATGCCCAAATGACTTTTTCATTCATTCATTCAAGTCGCTTATACATAAATCATTCTGTAGATACACAGAGTTAGAAGTCCCTCACCACTAAAGTATTGAAGCACGTCTCTATCATAAAATTCGGTACAAGAAGACGGTCATTATCGGTCAACCAAAACAACATTAATACCTATAATTATCTCCATACACCGAGTTTCGTGTTAATCAGCCACACTGTTCAACATTTCGTATTTAGGCGGTGACCTGCATTTATACTCACTTCTTACAATCACTAGAGCAAATTCCATAATATCCCCATAATGCTGACTATAGGATAATTTGTGTTGTGTTAGTTAAGTTTGCCATTCTGAATTCCATGGAGTCACTACCACTGAGAAATTCGTAACCTAGAAAACAAACGAGAACTACCTTGCGAAGCAGACAGCAACAAACAAAATGAAAGTGATAATGACGTGTTTCTTTTAACGTCGTTCTAGAATGAAATGGAAGTGACCAAGCGAAGCAGGGTTCATGGCGATTGAGAAAGACTTAAACCTCGTGCAAACATAAGATTGCAGGAGAATAAAAGTCTGATGCGATAACTAGGAGAGGATAGAAATACTGCGAGTTTACGTTCACATAACCTCACTTGTGTGTTGGCGACTGTTTACTGATGTATTACTCTTTTCCTTATTCCGCTTCGACCAAGTTTATATCTATATTATAATAATACTACAAATACATTTTTATATACATATAACTGGGTGAATCTTAAAAGCTACTCTGTCGATTTTGATAATTCCTTGATCACTGAAGTCAGTCTGGATATCTCAGTTGGTCAGATCCTGGCGTCGCGAGTTCAAATCTGGCCCGATGATTTTTAAGTGTGCTTAAAAACGAAGCTCCATGTCAGTAAATTTATTGACATATGAAAGTACTCCTGCAGGACGAAATTCCGGCACACCGGCGACGTGGATATGATTTTGGCAATTGACAGCGTCGTTAAACAACAAAATAATTTAAATTTTTAACACACACGTGTTTCTTAAACTCCCATTTTGAATTCAAGGGGTCTTAAGACACGTATATTTGCTGAAATCTCGGAATCGAATTTTTGAGAGGAATACAATACTTTCCGTACTTGATATACGTAGTAGAGAAAGTAAAAAGGAAGCTGAGGAGGAAGTAGGGAATTTCATATGAATGTAAAACATTTTTACTTTCTGTACGGCGTACCATATGTACGGAAAGTATTGTATTCCTCCCAAAAATTAGATGTCGAGATTTTACCATAAATGTTTCGAGTCCAAAAAAGTAGTTCTAGAAAAATGTCCATGCGTGGTTGTGTGTGAGTGTGTGCGTGTGCGTGTGCGTGTACGGCATAACTAAAAAACGAGGAGTCTGTTAAAAACCAAAGTTGGTAATTAGCTTTAGTACCTTTCAGGGATGCGGCACAAAAATTTTGAAGAAAATTTCTCTAGCCTAAACTACGCTTTAAATGAAAAATGTTACCAAAACTGATTTTTAAAAATTGGCTCTATTTTTATTAAAATGCCATATGTTTAAGATATTTTTATAGAAAAAGAAATGCATACTTTGAATTTGATGGCTATAGCCTATGTAGTTCTGTTTACTATTGATGTATTTTGCACAACTGGTAAACCGTAAGAGTAAATCTTGCTACACAAAAAAGTAGATCTCCTTAAAACATACAGTGCGTTCCAATAATTTTTTATGAAGTGAACCATTTTGGAAATATTCCTTCTTATTTGTGCAAGTTTTACAATACTTAAACGTTTTTCAAATGAAAGATCGTTATTCCCATTTTATCTCTTAGCCATGTAAAGAGAACGGAATTTCAAAGCTTTAAAAGATTTGACTATCGCTCAAAGCCTACTGTATTCGCATATTCCCCTTACACCTACAAGGAAATAAGCAATAAGATAATTTGTAGGAAGGTTTATCTTAACATAGAGATATAGGAATGAGAGTTTGTTAGAATGGTTAGTACAACAGTAGAGAAAGTCATGTGAGTGCAACACATCAGATTTTTTTAGGAGTAGTTTAAGTAGAATTAGTAATGCAAGGTCGCCTGAGAGTGGGATCGTCTTGGGACTATTACAACAAATTAGATTTCCCACAATTTCTTAAGTTATCGCCTTTGGGAAACATAGCTTCCCAAAGTTCACAGTTGTTCATTCATTGTGAAATATAACGACCATTTAAAGTTTTAGAGGACAGACTTCACTACGTCGTATGAAATGAGATTGCCTGACGTGCTACAATGGAGTGTTAATAGACTAGAAGTTGTTCTTGTTATCCATCCTCAAAACATCGTAACAACAAAGTTTTAAGTAAGAGGATGGATGGCAGCAAAAAATGGATTACAGTCTTGAGTTGGCGAATGAGGCGACAAGGATGTGGTGAGAGGAGATTCGCTCTCTGCCTCATTAATCTAAGTCATCTCGAGCATGATGAAAGATACCAGCACAGCATCACAATGACGACGGTAGAATGCTTCACTAAGGCGTATTGTTTGTAACACAGGGAGTTACAAAATTCCTCTACTCTAATATATTAGGCTAGCTAAACCCATGTTAAGGATGGTTAAGACTGCAAAATTGACTCAGTTTATCATATTCACAATTGGTTATTTTTGTTTATAATGTGAAGCCAGAGGCGGCGAAAACAAAGGTTTGTTGAGGCTAAGCTATTTCACACAGTATATCAGGCCGGCGAGCAACCAAGGCGCTAAGTCAAGCTTCCCCACACCAATCACGCGAACGAACATGTCACTAACAACAATGAAGCGGCAAGACACAGGGTTTCTAGTGCCTTCGAGAAAGGTCTGGCTGCGTCATCGCCGGCACGCTGGTGGAAGTCGAGAAAGGTCCTGTGACTTTCCCCTCTATGTAAGGAGGCGAGAAAACAGCAGAGTTATTTACACGAATCGTTCAATGTGAAGAATATTTAATCGAGTGGTTGTAACGTCCTAGTGTATGAGAGACAGGGAAAGTGAAGAAAGATCCTGAAAGGACTGAGTCAAGTTACGAGAAGTAAGAGTTGAGTTGTGATAGCACGAAAGACTGGTTAACGACGAGAAAAAAAACTATCTGTGATAGCATTTTAGAAAACAAAGTGATAGAAAAGTAACTGGACTGATTTTGTTATTTTGTCCCTAATAAATTTCAGTATAGTATTTAAATGTGTTATGTAGTGGATGTTAATGACATAACTGCATATAGCTGTATTAGTGATGCACGAGAATGTAATAAACATTACATAAATATTTACTTAGGCTCAATATTTTAGTGATTAAGAGTGGTATGTTTTTTCGGTTGGTTAGTACTTCCAACTACGCGTGGCACACTTAGAATTTACTTTCCCCGAGAGATCACTCGCATGTGACTAATAATAAAGGAAGGAATCAGTAACGATTCTCTGATAGCCAAATATTAATCTACAAATTGCACTTTCATAGAGAACGATTTAAATTCGTACGTTTAATCGAGGATTTAATGCTTATAGTTGCATTTCCAATACGTTAATTGTTTAGTCAATGTGCAAGTTGAGCTGGAATACTTTCTGCAAGGCTAATGACCCCAGACAACCTGGGCCGGCATGTCAGACATTGAAGTGTGAAACAAACCGGGTGGTGTATACATTTTGTGGTGCAATTAATACTGTGCACACAACATCGCAGTATATTATGTGATGTGTTTGTAGGAAAACAGTTATACGAAAATGAAAAACAATTGGCACATTGTAGTGAATATATATTAAGGTACTTATTATCAAAACATCTGTAACTATACACCTAGAGATATACTCCTATTTCCTACAACTTGTTCTTTCGGAAGCTTATGCTTCCATTTCAATTAACCGAAATAACCGTTGCAGAAATTGTCTTATTGCGAATTTTCTTGTGGGTACAACTGGAATAGCTATTATAAGTGCTAAGTGATAGTCAAATCTTTTAAGAGCTGGTGGCTATGTGATGCCTTTGAAGTCCGTTCCCTTTGGAAAGGTAAAATTATTTTGAAATACAAACCAATAAAACGAATATCTCGAAAGCCTAATTTACTTGTTATTTACGAATGTTCAGTAACTACTATGTTGCTCAGCGTTCCATTCTATACTGAGCGAGAAAGACTGCTTAAACTTGCTCAGAGACCCCTCATCACCTTTAATTACCCTTACGGCCGTAAATCCACAACATGGAATCACAGGCTTTACTGCCCTTCCTACTGCTACGTCCAAAAAATGCATCACCTACCACCGATTTGCAACCCACGACTTCGGAAACTAGTTTAATATGCTACTCCTAGACCGCAGAGGACAAGAATATCTCGGAAATTCTAACTCCACAAGAAAGAAAAAAAAATGTATTCGACAAATTGTGTGCTTTAACAATACCTGCATTTCTGTGTAACATTCTATCTCTTACGATTTAACAGTTACGCTAAAGTTATCCAAAATGAAGGAGTTCAGGAGACTATTACCAAAACATTCAGATATAAACTTCACTTTTAAGTAATATCCTAAACATATGGTAGGTATTCTAATCAAATTCCTTAGAGCTATTTTTGAGGAAAACAAAATGTTGGGGAAAATGTCTATATAAAGTGTAGTTTAGGATGGCGCTATTTTTTTTCCCAAAATCTTCGTGACGCGTCCTTGAATACCAAGCTCGGTGTATAATTGTATTTTCGTTTATTGCATACGCAGGTACGCATTCACGCCCACGCGCACACACTTTTCTAAAAACGTTTTTTTTATCTAAAATGTCTAAAAATGTGTATTATCAGGAAACATCTTCCATTTCTTTTGCTGGAATATAATATTTCGTTTTCTTACTGTGAGCACGCAATAGAGAAACTAAAAATTTACCTCTGTACATTGGCGGGTTGGGGGAGGGGGGGGGGGGAGGGGGGCACGTTGCTTCTAAAATTGTTTAATTAAATGAGTAGCTGGGAGTTAGTGGCTCTCAGGGAAGAGAGGTAAAACATTGTGTTGTATTCACATGGCTTTCTCTACTCTCGTACAAACTATTCTTACAAATGGTTATTCCTCTATCTACTTCATGTTAATTAAGATAAACACTTGCAACCTTGTTGCTAATAATCTTGTAAATGTAAGGGTAATATAGCAATAGAGAAGGCTTTAAGCGGTAGTCAAATCTTTTTTAAGTTTGTCACTATGTGATGACTTTGGAATTCCGTTGCCTTTGTATGACCAAGAAATAAAACAATGAGTAACGACTTCTCATTTGAGAAAGGTATAATTATTCGAAAATTCTGTTAAATAATAATATATCGGAAATTATTCACTCAACAAAAATGTATTTTACTTAAATTGTGTATTTTAGCGAGATATACATTTTTAGTAGTAAGATTTTATGTCTCTTACGGTTTACCAGTTGCTTAGAAGTCATCCGGAATAAAGGAATTTTGAGGACATTCCCAGAAAATTAAAGATATGCATTTCATTTTTTATGAAAGCATATTAATCCACGGTGTTTTAATTAAAGTCGTTGAAGCCCTGTTTCAAAACTGTTCTAAAATGTTCTATGTAAAGGGTGGTCTGAGTTGGGGGGACTTTCTTGAAATCTTTCTTGGAGGGTGTTGAACATAAATACCAAGTTTGGCATTTAACCTAGTTCTCCTTTTTGGGCCATGATATTGACCGTCACACATACACACAACACGCACCCACACATACACACAGTTTTTCTTCTCTCAGATTCAGGCAGTCTCAAAACATGTATTTTCGTTTAAATATCGGTACACAATTTTGGGTAGAATAGAATACTTCCCTTACTCTATAGAAGTAAAAATTGAGAATACTAGAACTGACCTCCAGGTTAAAACATAATCCCTAAAGCCCGAAAGAGACATTTCAAAATCCTGGTTCATTGGAACAGACATTATTTTAAAAGCCAGAGGCCCTACATTTTCTAAATAAGGATTTTCATAAATATTTTGTAGTATAATAATTTCATGAAATATTAGAATGTAGGCAAATGACATTTTTATCGCAGTCTGCCAATACATGGCAGACTTTAGCCTGCATTGATTAGATTAGATTAGGTTGCGTTCTGTAGGTTCAATGATGGTCAGTCAGACCTTGAACATAGAACATGTCAAAAGCATTTACAATTAAATGCATAAAAAACATGTAAAACATGTACAGGTTTCAAGTTTTGCTGTTAAAGTACGAGATGAAGATAATACTTCTAGTGCATTGACACTTACGTAGTTATTATACATGTACAAAACCATGTTACTTGGCTTTTACAGACTGTGTCATTGCTTCAATGTTTACATTTTTGCTTGTATGAAAAAGCAGTCCAAATTTATAGCTAAGTAATACGTTCTAACATGTTACACATGTACATTTAGCTTATTAGTAAACAATATTCTTACTCATGTGCTAAGTGTGTCAATTTAAGATAAGCGACCTCAAAATATTAACTGTGCACATTAATCATAGCATACCTATTTTAATTCTTACATAGTATGTAATGTACAGAGTAGACAACATTTCAATTATGTTCATATATACAGAATATCTATTTACATCCTTACTTTTACATAAAGCGTGTCCAACATGATTGTTCAAATATACATTTTCAAAATATCAACAAACATATTAACACTGTTACTTAATATTGGAACTTAAATTATAATCAATTAGTTGGCTTTTTGTAGCCTGCACGTCATTATTGTATTTTCAGCCACCCTTGTTATACTTAATTCCCTAATTGGTACCTATCGAACAATACGACTGATCTGACATTAGGCTGATAATTGATTTAAATATTCCTCTACAGAGTAAAATGACTTATCACAGAGATACTCTTTGAGGGAAGCTTTAAAAACTCTGAAATTGCTAACATTTTCCTTTAGATTACTGGGGAGAGGATTAAATATTTTAATTGTTTCACAATAAACACCTTTCTGGAAGCAAGAGAGTTTGGCATTGGGACGATGTATATTTCTTTTTTGCCTAGTGTTAAACGTATGAATTTCCATGTTAGTTGTAAAGCAATTCTGGTTATTAGCATAAAAATTTAAAATAGATAGTATATATACGCAAGGTAAGGTTAATATACCCAGTTTCCGAAATAGATCTTTACATGACTGCCTTCTATGGGTGTTGCATATTATTCGTATAACCTTCTTTTGTATTAGGAATATGTTCTTACTATACACTGAATTTCCCCAGGACATTATTCCATATTCCATAATGGAGTTAAAATAAGCAAAATAAACTAACTTCAGTGTGTCAATCGTGTGGAAGTTAACCAGAGATCGGATGGCATAACATGCTACATTAAGCTTAGGTGTAATGTAATTAATATGTGACTTCCAATCCAGGTGGTTGTCTACTTGGAGACCTAGAAATTTTACCTCATTAGGTTGTTCCAGTAAAATATCATTTGATTCCTATTTCTATATGGGTATGTGGTGAACGATTAGTTATGAATTTAATGAATTTTGTTTTTTCAAGGTTTACTGACAGTTTGTTTGCTTTAAACCAATTTGACATGCAGTATAGTACATAATTTAATTTGATAACGCACTCACTTAAATTTTTGCTTTTCACGAGGACACTGGTATCATCTGCAAATAGATAGATACTAGCAATGTTATTTATGCATAGCGGGAGGTCATTTATGTAGATTAAAAATAATAGAGGCCCCAATATCGATCCCTGGGGAACGCCATGTTTAATTGATTTCCAATCCGATGTGTTGTTATACTGGTTGGGATTGCTGATTTCGACACTTTGTTTTCTTCCTTTTAAGTATGATATAAACCAATTTAGATTTTTATTTTTTATCCCATAGAACTGTAGTTTTCCTATCAAAATTTCATGATTTACACAATTAAATGCTTTTGCTAGATCACAAAAAATGCCACCCACATGCATACTATCATTTAACGCTGTCAACACTTCATGAGAGAGTTTGTAGATTGCATTATTGGTTGATATTCGTTTTCTAAATCCAAACTGCTCTCGGGCAAATAGATTATTATTTTCCATATGATTATACAGTCTGTTAAACATTACTTTCTCAAATACTTTCGAGAATATTGGTAAGAGGGATATTGGTCTATGATTTGAGGCATCATTTTGTTTGCCTTTTTTGAAAAGGGGTTTGACAGTTGAGTATTTCATTCTGTCAGGAAATATTCCAGTCTTTAGTGATTCATTACATAAATAACTGAGAGGAATGCTTATTTCATGTGAACATGCTTTTAGGATTTTGCTTGTTACTTCATCATATCCAGACGAGTTTTTAGACTTAAGGGAATTTATTACACTGTTAATTTCAAATGCAGTTGTCATATCCATGTTAAATTTAGGGATTTCATCAGTTAATGAGGTTCTTAAAAAGTTTAGGGACGATTCCTTGTTTCCAAATTTGACGTTTAATTTGTCTGTTACATTCAGAAAGAAATTGTTAAAAGTATCTGCTACCATCTGAGGATCACTAATTACTAGATTATCAGTGTTTAGTATTATTGGGGGGTTTCTTGGGCGCACCTTCCTGTTTCTCTCTTTATTATATTCCAAATTGATTTTATTTTATTTCCAGAATTACATATCTGTTTTTTATCATGCAATATTTTAGCGGCTTTTATTGTTTCTTTGAGGATTTTGCAATATCTTTTATAGTAAATTTCTAAATTTTGGTTGTTATTATATTTTATTTCCTGATATAATTCTTTTTTCCGCCTACATGAAGTTTTAATACCTAGTGTAATCCTGGGGTTATTTTGCTTGCGATTGTGTACTTTAGTATATTTAATTGCGAAGCATGCTTCAAAATTAATTTTGAGCAGCTGAAAAAATTTATTAAACTTGTTGTTTAGTCCCTCCGTTACATAAATTTCATTCCAAGATTCTTGTTTCAGTGCTTGCTTAAAACTTTTTATGTTACTTTCATCTATTATTCTGGATCTTTTATGCTTGTACTTTGATTTTAACTTTAGATTTATTTCTTTAAGTGTAATATTTGTGCCTCGTGATCTGATAGGCCATTTGCGAATGGTACAATGGTGTGTGATTTTATTCTATCTATACTTATAAACATATTATCTATTGCTGTGGATGAAGTATTTTGTATTCTTATGGGAAAGTTTACCGTGTGGGACATGTTATATGTTGCAAATATAGAACTGACTTGATCCCTCCGAGAATTAGGAGTTACGTAGTCAATGTTTATATCACCACATATAATTAATTCTCTTTTAGGTTTAAAAAGAAGTTTTAGGGAACCTTCTAATTGCTCATAGTTACCTAATGGTGACCGGTATAAAGCTATAATTATTAAATTTACTTCATTTATATTTAATTGAACTGCGCACATCTCTATGTCCTGTTCAATGCAAAACTTAGAAACATTTATAACCTTATAAGGGACATCATCTCTTACAAATATGCAAACCCCACCTTTTTGTAAGTTTTGTCTTGAAAACGTCGTCCCCAAAGAGTACCCATGTAATGAAATCGGTAAGAATTCCTGTTGTGTTAAATGATGTTCAGATACACATATTACATGCGGCCGTAGTTTTTCAGAAGTAAGGCTAAGGGAAAGTTCATCTGTCTTGTTTCTTAAACCTCTTATGTTTTGGTGAAATATACAAAAAGAGTTTTTAGTATTATTTGAATTGTGTACATTAATATTGTTTATGGTTATCCCTTTATGTACATCTTTTTTCATTATATTGTTTTTATGGTTATATTTGGGGACCTCATCTAACCTAAAAAAAGCCCATTACGCCTGACAACAGGAATTCTATCCCTAATTCTATTGGCAATTAGCTGCGAAAGCTGCTTTTTGCCTCCAGAGTTAAGGTGCAGACCATGAGATGTGTAACCATCTCTGCCTATCCCTTTAGCATCTATCATTTCAATGTGGGAAGTGATAGGACTCAACAGGGCACTTTCAAGTCGCAGATTCATATCCCTCACCCTCCTATGGAACTGCGGCTTGTCATGCCTCTGAAGTAGTCCAACAAATTCCACATTGGTATGGCTACTGGTCTTACTGATGTCATATAGATCCCTCTCAATGTAATTACAATCTCTATCCAGGCTATTTCCTGGCCCACCCACTATCACAACATGATCCCTTTTAGTAAAACCTTGAGTAAGTTTTACCAGATCTTCAGTGACATCAGAAAGCCCAGCACTGGGTTTAACTATACCTACTACATCAAAATCGTTCCCCAAATCCTCTTTTAGCAGGGATGCTATGCCCCTCCCATGACTACTCCCAAGTAACAAAACTTTGCTTTTCCTACACCTCTCATCCATAACCTGCTCAGGAGGATTTGAGGGTTGTTCAACAGTTCCAAGGGCACTGAATCTATTGCAGAATTTGATCTGCTGTTGGTCATCAGCAGAGAAACGCCTTTTCTTCCCTAGATGTCGTCTAGAGGGCACCTTAAACTCTGGTGATTTAATTTCCAAATGGTTTGAAGCTACACTCATGTTTCTAGATTCTTTTTTGACAAACTCTAACTCTCTTCTAAGGTTAGAAATGGTTTCCTCCTGCTGCTTGACCAAAGCCTTATACCTACAAAGCTCACAGAACCACTCAGCACAATCTCTCACATCACCACTCACAATACCGCCACACGCCCAGTGAAACCAAAACTTACATCCTTCACAGTACACACCTTGACTAACCTTTCGGCGACACGCACCACAATTAGCGCAATTACCTTCATACTCATTATTATAAAATCCTGATTACACTGATAAACTTTCTCAACACTATTACTTAGATTCTTCCGGTCACTTCACACTTAACTATTTAAACTAGAGCACTTTCGTAAACACTACCACGCTTTAACTTCAAAAAGCTTCACTTCACTTCACACTTATTTAAATTAAAGCACTTCTACAAACACAACACTTTAACTTCAAAAGGCACAGAATTACATACATTTCCTTACAAATATAATTTACTACAACTTTAACTCTAGTCTAATCCACCGAGAATAAAGAGCCGGTTTGTTTACAACGTGAAATAGATTCAATATGGCGGGCACTAACACCTGAGTCTACCTGTTGACAATTTGCACAATTTTAATTTAAAAGGATTTATATTTCAAATGCTTTTCAAAAACACTTATATTGGGCTGTTTAGCAGCTTTTACACTTATTTGATGATTTTCCTACTGAAAAAGAAAATACGGGAGCACAATGATCTTCCGTCTTCACAACCTCGACACTAGCGCCAAAATGGTCTTACCTCTCGCCTACGTTTATGCCGAGTTATGTTATAGTTACTCACCAACTTAAATCAAAACTAATCTGGGAAACATACTAAAACGTACTTAACCTCTCATCCACTAACAAAGACACTATGTTGGTTATCTGGTCATACAGTTATTGAAGATAATAAGAAAGCTGGCCAAGAAAGGGGTGTACGCTCCATTCACAGGTCCAGAACCATTCTGTGGGGTAAGTCTCAAATTAGCTAAAGCCACACTCAGCGATTGCATGAAGAGAGCAATCCCTCAAAGATGGTTCTGAATTTATAGGAAAAAACGTATAGGATACTAGTCAAAGAACCTAAATCTAAGTAACTGCCTTATTCAATTAAAGAGACAGCTCTTAAGGAAAGTCGTTAGCAGAGCAGGACATTTCAGCACCTTCCCGGTCCCAGAAGAGCACTGCAGGTTACGATCACACTGACATGAAGACAAGGTCAGGAAATTGCTGTGTTTGCACAGCCGTTGCACTACAATGCGAATAAGGAACCTGATTCTGGTTAATTTGCAATTGAAATAAATCTAAGTATTTTCAACTGCAGGACTATAGTTATAACAATTGTGGAGGAGTTAGATTCAATGCTTTTCTCTACAGATGTAGAAAACATATCACGAAAGGTATGTTATAAAAGTTTTGTATTTGAGACACTGTTAATGTATATGTTCATACCTTGCAACAGGTTACAACATAATATTTATGTATACCCTATTCATTAGCTACCTTATTGAACACGGTGTGTTCAGGAAACATCTCAGGGCGATAGGAATACTCCATTAGGAGTATTCTATGACTATGTTGACTCTGTAAACATCCTGATGAAACACCAACTAATCTTCCTCCGAAGTGTGATGCTCTGGAACAAAGGTGACACCTCATCTTCAAAATGGCCGGAGAAGGGGCTCAATTTGTAAGGCAAATAACTCGGTTTACTAAACGGGTTGAACAAGCTAAGTCAAGGAAGCGAACAAAAACTTTCAGGTTGAGATGGATAGAGTTTAACTCCCTTCCAACCTCAACGTCATCACATTTCTTCGCTGTGAATTGGACCTTTCTGAGAACGATTAAGTTTTGCATTCAATAACAGTTCTTCCTCTCGTGGATTAGATCTTTGGCCTATTCCTATCTCACACTATCTTTCCATCTCTTCCTCGGTCTACCTACTCCTCGAATTGGTTGATATTTCATTGTTATTTTGGGAATTCTATTTTCTGACATTCGCTCTAAACAATTTAACCAATTATCTCTATAACGTGTTAATTTATTAGATACACATTCAATATTTAGGTCTTCTCTAATAGTTGAAATTTTGTCTTCCCTTTACTGGTCTTGAATATGTCATCTCTGCTCATTCAATTCTTTTCAAGGTCCTTTTGTCCACAGCCCAGGTTTCATAAAACAGGCTATGCCATCACATCATAACATTTAATTTCTGTTTCTTTGTTTTTTCAGGGTTTTCTTTAACATTCCAGAAATATTAAAAAAATTACCAAGTTTAAAGTCAATATATTTTTCTTTATTATATGAAACAAACATTGAAATCTGTACTATTCTGTTATCTTGTATTATTTTACTTCTGAGTGGGTGTTTACCTTTAAAGGAAGGATCTTTGTTTGTTTAAATGAAATTTTAAAATTATATTTTTCATATATTTTATTTATGTAAAGTAGTGCATATTGCAGTTTATCTTCCACAGCATATAAATTATATTCAGATAATCCTCGTTCCATTTTAATATCGTTGTCGATCGTTTCTTTCGACTCCCGTATCATATCGGCTATGTGTACCTATATTAAACAATGTGGAAGATAAACCACAAGCTTTTTTAACGCCCTGGTTTGTCTGAATTCTTATGTCCTGTTTAGAATTAGTTTTAGTAATACATTTTATATTTGCATACAGACTCTTTATTACTCAAATGTCTAAGATATCCTCTCTTTATCCAAATGTTCCATAACAGTTCCCTGTACAGCTTTTTCCAAGTCTACGAATCCTATATGGGTCTCAAAATTATATTATATCCTTTGCTTCATAATTGGTTTTAATGTAAATATACTATCTGTGCATCATCTGCCATGTGTAAAGCCTTTTTGCTTATTCATGACATTATAATAACAACATAAACTTGTAACAATTAGTTTAAACTGCATAAAAGGTAAAAAGTAATATAATTTCCCGAGTTAGTGACCTCATTAAATAAATAAAAGTGTACTGTGATCAAAGAAAATTCCTCTTTAGGTTAACAAATGGAAAACACGCTAAACATACGGCAACGAACCGCAAGAGAAAACAACATCACAAGACACAAAGGAATAATAGAATGAAATAAAATATGGCTCCGATTTAGCGTAAATCCCTTGACCCAGTAAAACAAATGGAGCTAAAATTGGGGAAGAAGTTGAAGGCAATAAAGTAAAGGAAACTGAGCTGAACAAAATAGAAATTAGAGTAGCAAACGAAAGAAAAAGGACGAGTAGGTAAGCAGGGACTGACATTTAAATAAAAGTTTCCATTACAGCTAAAGACAGAAAAGGAAATAAAAAGTACGTAAGCGACAGAGCAAGAAATTAAATACAAATGAAAATTAAAATTATGAGAGAAGGAACAAAAGTAAAGAGAACAAGTAAGAAGGACGTTAGGTGAATGGGGGCAGGAAACGGAGTTATACTCGGCTGATTCGACTCATCCTATTGGATAATTCTGGTCTTCTTCCTCTGGCTGACCTTAAACTTTGTTATATTTACAACATCCGGCCATTAAGATGTTCGTAAACGAGTTTGTTTTTCATGGCCAGCGTTTATTTAACGACGGCGTCTCTCCCACGTCAAATGGAAGTGGATTTAAAGGCTAAGGTCAGGTCAATTTGAAGAGCTTAAGCCCTAATAACTGTCGCCAACTTTAAAACTGTCCAGAGAGAAATTTGCTTCATGCTATGCAGCGACAGGATGAAAAATGGAAGTTTGTCTTGTCTGTTCCGATACAGTTTACCGCCATTTACTTCAGACGCCGTATTGTGTGTGTGTGTGTGTGTGTGTGTGTGTGTGTGTGTGTGTGTGTGTGTGTGTGTGTGTGTGTGTGTGTGTGTGTGTGTGTGTGTGTGTGTGTGTGTGTGTGTGCGCGCGTGTGCGAGACCTCCATTCGCCTGGGGCTCGTTCGTCAACTTCTCGCTTGTAGTGAAATGTTTCAATTGGCCACTCACAGCCTTCAACTTATACTTCGTGTGTCGTAAGTAAAACAAAAATGCAGGTCGCTCAAGCTATTCCGTCGCTCAAGCCTGATCTGAAGTATCACACGACGAATTTTTTTTTTTTAAGTGGGAGAATAACATAGCTCAAAAACGAATTTTGGTTTCAATGCCAAACTTGTTATTTAAGTTCCAGGTCTTCCAAGGAATTGACAGAGGCTCTCCAAAACTCTCACCCCAAGAAATTCTTGTTTTCTCAAAACGGTTCCAATGATTTTGATTAAAATACCACATATTTAAGATATTTTCATGGTAAATAAAATGTATATCTTTAATTTCCTACCGATGGACTCCTAAGTTCTCTTCATTCTGAATGACTTTGCGGCCCGGGTTCGATCCCAGGCAACCGCATGTGGGATTCGTGGTGGACGAAGCGACGCTGGGACGGGTTTCCTCCGGGTTCTCCGGTTTCCCCCGCCATCTCATTCCACCGGTGCTCCATCTTCATTCCATGTTTAATCATCGCCTGCGGTGCCGTATGTAGTAAAAGCGGGCGTTAAACAGTACCAAAAAAAGGACTTTGCGTAACTCGCAAACCGTAAGAGACAATCTTACTGCACAAAGATGTAGATCTCGTTAAAGTGCTGACTATCTCTTATATTTTCCGCGCGGATAATCATTTCGAGATATACCTACCTTGTTATTTGTTTGATCTTTCAAATATATAAAGAATCTATAAAGAATCCAAAATAAATGAAAACATCTGGAAAAAACTAGCAGGTTCAACAACCGCAAATACCACAGAAAGGAAAGTGAGCAGAGAAAGCTGTGTGAATGTAAGACTCATTTCTATCCCAATCATATAAAAAAATTGCATGATTCTTCGTAGAAAAGAAACTAGAGAAGGAAATGTGTTTCATAAAAAAAGTGAGTAGGGATAATTGCGTGAATGTAATGCGTTGCATTTCAATTTCAAATATATAGAAAATTGTATGAGTTGTTTGTAGAAGAAGCAATAGAGAAAGATGTGCGATTGTGTTTCATAAAATAAAAGTGTAGAGAAAATCGTGTGAGTGTAATGTGTTGTATGTGTTTCTATCATAAGTAATTGTATAAATTTTATGTTGAAGCGGAACAGAGGAAGAAATGGGATCGTGTTTCGTAATAGAAAAGTGGATAGAGAAAACCGTGTGAATGTAATATGTACCATTTTTAGTTCAGACATAAAATTGTATGAACTGTATGTTGGAGGGCGAGTAGAAAGGATATGTGAATCTAATACGTAAAAGAAAAGTGAGTATTAAAAACCACGTGAATGTTGTGTAGCAAAATGGTTAGATAGCAAACCTTCTCAATGAAAAATGTGCCGAATTTCAGATTAATCTTCCAAGTGATTTACGTGTTACGTAAAAGAAAAGTGAGCATTAAAAGTCATGTGATTGTTATGCTGTATAGTATAGTTAAAACACAATTTATGTCAAAATGAATTTTTTGTTGAGTGAACCATTTAGGAGATATTCCTTGTTATTTGTGTCAGTTTTGGAATACTTGAAACTTTTCTCAAATTGAAGATCGTTATTCGTATTTTTTATATCATAGCCGTGCGAGGTGAATGGAATCTTAAAGCTTTAAAAGATTTGACTATCGTTCAAAGCCTACTGTATTCCCATATTCCCCTTGCACCTACAAGGAAATACGCAATAAGATAATTTCTGCAAATTTTTATCTGAACTAACACGAATAAGATATGGGAATAAGATTGTTTAAGAATGGTTAGTACAAGAGTAGAAACAGTCATGATTTTTTCTAAACCATCTTAGTATTCAGGCGAACTAGATAGTAAATATGAAGAAAATTCGAAGATATGTCCAGATATGCAGTTGACTGATAACGCAAGCATTCTAAACTTTAGGGACGATTTTTTTGCACATTAATTGTGGTTAATGTGGTGGTTTTAATGTCAATCTTCGCTCGTCGTATATCCATGTAAACGGGCTTTTAACAATACCTTTTAGCCCGAGGATTACAAAACGTTTATGTTCGTTGTAATTTCAGGATCAAATGTTCACATAAGAGAAAGTAAACCAACAAACTTATTTATCCTCAACCGCATTTCGGTTTATGTAAAGTACCTAGGGTGCTGGATTAAATATCTATGAAGTTTATCTGAGTTATGTTGTCCAAAGATTTCATTAAGGGGAGTTGAAACGGTTTACTTATTTTTTTTTCTCCCAAATTCACGATTTACTTTGATATGAATATTTAACATCATATGCTCATTTTGACATAGTTTCATAGTACTACGTTACTCGTAAACATATTAAAATTAATATTGAAAATAAAGCTGCATATAGGTTTGAGGCTCTCGCGTCTTAACTATAATTTCTGAAGAACTAATAATTGTCTGCACATCTGCTCCAGTATCTCTTAAAGCTATTGGTATAATGTATTGAATTTGTTATTACAAATTTGCTACTGATCAGAATTTATTTTAATGTAAAGGATTTTATGTATATACCAGTTGGCTCCTTTTATTTTCAACCCCTTATTCTCAATAAAAATATGGGCATTGTATTATAAAATTAAAAAATTGCATCTAAGGTCTTTATTTCATCAGTCAACTGTAAAAATACCACTAAACATGTCTTTAAAAATACCTCTAATTATCTTAAATACTATTATAAATAATGGGTCATTATTACCACTGGAGAGATAGGGTATTTCGAGTGCCCCGAATTCAGAGGAGCTCAAAATCTTCAGGACTAATAAGAAAATATTCGGTGGAAGATTTATGTCAGCTATTGAAATGAAAAAAAAAAAAAATCATGCACAGAATATTTGAAAGAGCATTTCCAAAATGTATGTATAATAATTCTCTAACATTTTCCTAATTTGTTTATTTCTATATATACACTTGCAGAAGAACTGTCGCATTTCTTGATCTCACAGAACGCAATATATTTCCGAATGCAAAAGAAAATTGTCTACTTTTCGCCTTTGTTGGATAGAAGGCGTTAGCCAATAGGGCGTAAGATTAAAGCTTTGAGATGTTCTCAGCGTCAAGCAGTTTGGATTCTCACATAAAATTTTATCTCTCTTCTGCTCAGCAAACGACCAAACATTTTTCGTAATTCACGACGTTCCCTTTTTCCTTTCTTGGACTTTTCCGCTTGTTGAGTGAGAAATGTAATGATAAAGCAATAACGTATAGATCCGGGAAAATCCGTTTTATTTCTGGTTTGGAAGGCATTGCATAGACAGAGTTGGGGAAGAAAGGGGGAAAGCCGGAAAAACATTTTTACGCTAATGGTAGAATTAGCACTCCAATTAAATCGCTGGAACTTTTTTCAGCAGATGTTTATTTTTCAATGGAAGGGTTAATTGGAAACGAGGAAAGTCCCACGAAGTCCTAAACTGATGTTCTTGGTAATTCTTAGAGCTGAAGCAAGCAAAATTTAGTTTGAAAAAAAAAAAGTGTTCGCATACAATAGTGTGGTGTGGGGGGTAGCGTGTCCACCTCACATTCAAGAGGTCCTGAGTTCGAGTTTCGGTTACGGTCACTTATCTGGATACGGTTTATCCAGAACTTTCCCTTATCCTGAGAATACAAATGCAAGTTAACTTTAAGATCTGTGAACTCCGGCTCATTTGAGCATCATTTCATCCGTTCATTCATTTTGCGATATGCCCTATAAGGTTAAAGAATTGAACTTAAAAAAGTAGTGTGTTAGTAACAGTTAATGAGACGTAGAAGTCACTTTGGATTAGAGCCGTAAAAAATAACCCTTCTGTCTTTAGCCCTTTCTTGACCACTACTAGAAGTATGTCTTTTTTGGTATAATTTCTTCTTAATTTGATTTTGGTGTTGAGTAGTTTAAACACAGTATGATATTTTGTTGAAAAATAGATACTTAATAAAAAAAATTCCTGGGACTTGAAAGTCCCATTGGGCACTGAGCATGCCTTGATTTCAACATACAAGCATTTGCATAGCAATTCTGGCCAAGCAAAAAAGCTACTATAAAGCCACCATACATACTACAGTATTTAAATTCCAAGTGAACATCTAAAATTTAAAGAAATAAAGACACCAGACTGCAATCCTACCTCTTTATTGGATAATGGTTAAAAAAAAATATCTGCACAAATTTTAGATTTCTTTTACGTACAAATGTCAACATCATGATAAGTTACAAAACGTTTTTCCTGTCATTTAAATAAGGATGAACATCACAGATCATGTAGATAGATTCAATATTTTGTAAGCTGCATACTTGACACCTCCCTGTAAGAACTGGCCAGTGACAACCTCTATTCCCTAACCTTACATCAGCCGGTACAGAGTAGGCACCCTTTCCTCTTTTAGGCTGTGACACTTTTGGGCTTGTGGATTTTGGGCAGGATCTTTATTCTATTTTGTTGCTCGTTATTTATAACACCAACTGCAGGTAGGTAAGTGAATAGATAGGTGAGTAGACGGGTAGGTAAATGGGTAGATAGGTAGGTAGGCAGGTAGGTAAATGAGAAGATAAATGGGTAGGTAGGTAGGTGGGTAAGAAGGTAGATAAGATACAGACCTCTTATGTAGCGTGGTAGTTAAAGGGACGTCTTTGGTGACCAGCGGAGAATCCAGACGTATCTTCGTTTATCGCTGCGTGTTCGCAACACGCATGTGGGTTCTTCTGCAGCGGTTGTTGGTGTTATGCAGTTGTCTGCCCATAACGTGGAGAATCATACTCTATTGTTTTATATCGATCGGCTACTTCTCCGTGACTGTGAACTTAAGGATTCATTAAATTTTATATACGAGTCAGTGTTGTCCTTTAGCCAATAACCTGAGCTAGGAATCTTATTGCTCGAGTGAAGCCAGGTAAAACAAGGAGCAGAGATATTGTGGATTTAAGGTTCACTGACGCCGAAAACATAATCGTGGAGCAGAAACACTGCTTCAAAATAGACACCGTCGTCGCGAGGCGGAGATCGGTGCTTCACGGTGGTTTTAAGCGTGCTTAAAAGCAATAGCCCCAGTCAGTAGATTTTTTCCATATAAATAATTCTTGCGAAAGAAAATTGCGGTACTCCGGGGGTTCTAAAATGATTCTCGCAATTGGCAACGTCGTTAACAAACATTTTAAATGATTTTGATTCTCCATTCAGTATAAAAAGACATGGTATACATCTAATTAAATTCATAATCATTAAAAGTTGCAACAAATGAGAATCACGATATGTAAAACAGATTATGGGGGCATATTAATCCTTATGTACTGAATATTGATTTCCATTTTGTCTGTGTAACGTAATATAACGTAATGTAATGTGCATGTCAGATATTTTCGTACCATTAGCGTACAGGGTATAGAAGGAATAATGCATAAGGATATCTGTGAAGCGCTAATGAGTTGAGAAAGCCCTGAGAGAGCAATAGCTAAAAGTTGCTCTTCCAAACCAGGTGAATATTCCAGACCTTCAAATGAATACCCCAGAGCCCATTATGCCCATCGGTATTAGTTATTCTAAAAGAGAAACCACCAATGGAAAAAGGCATTATTTTGAATGGATTATTCTGCCGGGACAGGACCCGAGTTCACAGGCTCCCTATATGCAAGCATTCCTATCTTTTGGCAGACGACACACTTCCAACAATTTTACACGACCGAGATACATTTCCGTGAAGATGTATAGCTACTTCTCGCCTGAATTGTATAAGATCGGACGATGTCACAAGCAGGAAGAGCTCTATTCAACTTTCTGCTGGGACAAATTCTAGCTTCAGCCCTCTTCACGTTACTGACTCAATTTTACCCCAACAAAGTATGCCTAATGGAGACAGCTGTGCAAGTTGTTCTTCAGCTGGTCCATTGGGTTTTCTTAAAGCTATGTTTTCAGCGCATTAAACGGCAGTACCTGGGTGACCGAGCTTTGCTCGGCTTTTCTTTTCCTTTTGTTTTAATAGCGTTTTTTTTTTAGAAGATACTTATTTAAATTAATTTGAAAAGCAAAATGTTAACTAAATATAAATTTTCATCCTAATTCTTGGAGCCGTTTCCGTGTTGAGACCTTTAATATACTGACTTGTTGAAATTGGCCCAATAACAGAGAAATTATGCACAAAATGAGGTTTAGAGCAATTGACTTACGGTAAAATCGCGTTTTTCACCTATATAGATAAACTTAATAAGTAAAACCCTGTCTGAATGTAAAATTTGATCGAAATCGTTAGAGCGTTTCCAAGTTGCGCGGAATATATTTGTATACAAGAACTGTTCTTTTAAATATATAAGATGAACTTCTATGACATATTCATAATGGGATGTTTTTCTTCGTAATACCTCATAAGCAAATGAATAATATAAGCGCTCTCGAAAGCAATAGTCATATGTTAAAGATAAATAGTAATTCGAAAAAGTGTCAAAATAATCTAGTGTAACATGAATCAGCACGAGAAAATGATCCACTGCATCTGTAATTCCAGTGTGCTATGAATTATTATTGTAAATCAGAATGAAGAAGATAAAAAACCAACTGGTATATAAAGATTGTCTTGTCCTATTATTATGCTAGCTAGAAAATGATTATCCGGGCTTGTGGGCCATGGTCTAGGGGAAAATCTCCTTCCAGACGCTTCGTACGAAGCTACGTGGAACATCCTCAGGTATGTGACCGTAGTACACTGCTAGTCTCGGCGACGACTGATACGGAGCCGTTTGGTTTTTAAGGTTCTATATGCTAAGCACGTGTGGGTCATTGATATAATAACTGTACGCACGCGCGCCCGTGTGTGTGTGTGTGTGTCAGTCTGTGGACAGCATAACTCAACGAGGAGAAGTCGGTTAAATGCCAAAGGATGCAACACGAAGAATTTGAAGAAAATTATTCCACCGAAACTACCCTTTACATGGAAATCGTTTCGAAATTTTTTTTCTCGAAAAGGGCTCTAACAACTTTGATCAAAATGCCATATGTTCAAGATATTTTTATGACAAATGAAATACATATTTTGAATTTTCTGGCTATAGCGCATGTAGTCCTGTTTACTTTTGATGAATTTAGAATAACTCGTAAACTTTAAGAGTTATATACTATACAAAAATGTAGACCTCACTGAAACACACAATTTATCTGCAAATGAACTTTTTGTGGAGTGAACATTTCGCAGATATTCCTTGTTATTTCTGTGAGCTTTGCAATACTTAAAGCTTTCGACAAATGGAAGAACGCTATTCATTTATTCTATCTTAGCCGTGCAAAGAGAACGGAATTTCAAAGCTTTAAGGTTTGACTATCGCTCTAAATTTGTAACTGAAAATTTCTGGGAATAGCCTGTAAAGAACTCTCCAATCTGAATAAATATTATATAATTGTAAACAAACCTGAAAGGTAATCTAATTTTGGTTATAGGGTAACCTAAGTTGATAATAAAAAACAAGCGCAACCACCCATGAAGGGACAAGGCTTGCCACCTGGCTGCTGTGTCGTTCACTTCTTCCCATTACAGGCGTCATGACTGGGGTGCAGTACTGGAGGGTGGGACGTGATCAGCGCTCCGAGCTCTCCCGGCCAATTATGCAGCCTTCGCTACCTGGGGTCACTACGTCATCAAGTAGCTCCTAAATTGGCGCCTCCGGGGCCTAACGAGGCTGAGTGCACCCCATGCCATACCTCCCAGCGGAGGAAAAATCCGCACGCCTGTACCGGAGATCACACCCGGGTACTCCGCGCCAGAAGTGGTCAAGTTGGTGATGGGGTATCATAATTCGGTGTTAATGAACAAATGTTTGTTTAGTTGTAAAATATTACAAAATGTACTACAGTATTATTGAATTCAATGTGCATTTCTATTATAAACTTTGATGTAACAAGATATCACTAATTTGCTGGATAATTAACGACTGGTTGCCCGCCCCCCCCCCCCACACACACACACAATCGTCATTAATCACTTCGTTCCGGCATTGAGAGTGATATGTGACAAAGCGAACACTTGTTTACACTTTTTACGTTTTTCTTTTCTTTTGTCGTTTGAAAATCTATCCTGATACACTCCACGTATCCATTCATCGCTTTCATGTGTTTGTTTTCATGCTCCTTGTTGCGAAGTTTGCTCTTACTGGGGGATTTACCTAGGTTTGCTGTTTTTATCTTTTACCTCTTATGTTTCTATCGAGGCGGCGCCGTAGCCGAACGGGTAGACCAGCGATGTCCTACCTTTGCGAAAGGGTGTAAATTGAGTTTACATCCTTCCACGCGCACTTCGCCTTTCTTTAAACCCCACCGGTGTAAGTTGTGTTTGATTTACGAAAGCACTTTCAAATCGTATGTGATAAAACATTTGTTCATTAGGGGCTTCTTTGGTACTACTTAGGTTTAAGAAATCTTGGCGACAATGTAGAAGTTCATAGCCTTAGAAGATCCACTAAGTGTAACATATTGCAATACAGACTTTTAGTACAGTTCAATTTGGAGGAACTCTGTCCACAAATATAGGTACACGCAGAAACTGACATCAGGTTGGAGGCAAATATTTGCAGTCCAGGGAACGTCTCACAGGGCAAAGAATGAAATAAATTCTAATCTTGTTTTGTGCAACATTTGAAGGCCATAGTATTTTGCAGAAGAATGATCTTTATTTGCACCTCATGTAGAACTTCGCTGCATGGGAATTACATAGGCTGGATTTTGTAAAATGAACAGATCACTCGTCTTAAAGTTTTGTATAGGCTAAATAAAATATATGATAGAGCGTAGAGAAAGATATCTGAATGTATCACACATTGGCTATACCTATGCTTTTAGATTTATTACAATAACGTTTAACCCTCCGTTGGTGGCTAAGGGCCTGGGACAACCCTACGTTTATTTAAACGTTCTAGTTTTCGAACGAAGACAGTTATGTAACCGAATGACTAAGACATCTAATATTACACCTTACTTGACTGTTTGGTGGAGCGACAACCTTATCTGTTTATTACTTGGCTCCAAAAATAAGCCTACGATGCCGTATGTACAAAAGTGGGCGTTAAACACTACAAAAAGAATCCAATAATGTTTTTTTCTGGTGTATTGTATTATATTGCTTTGTCATTGCAAGTATTTGTTATTACTTCTCACAAACAAGAGTATGGTCCACAAAATACCCAAGACTTGGATGAAGTGCATCATCTACCTTGTGATACCTTACACGTGTATGACAGCTTGTATGAATGAACTGATTCTACTTCTGAAAATATACTCAAAATGAAATATTTAGATTCCAAAACTGATGATAAAGAACAGGATTAAAGTAACCTATAATCGTTCCAGCCTTAGATCCGCACTTGATGTAAACACAACCCGTCAACAACTAACCCGCGATACGCCGAAACCAAAGCACATCATAAAATACAGTACCTTAAACATTGGCGACTATCTGTAGGTTTTCAAAATGTATAACCCTGGTAAATAATACTTGAATATAACTATTCCTAAAACTCCCTAGTAGATATGGTTCTGTTGCTACATAAACACAGCGTGAGTCCACGTGGCGTGTGTTTGTGTTAGTTGGAGTGATATGAACATCAGGTTATCGCGAAGGGATACAAGGTAGGGATCTAAGGATGGATGGAGTATATGTCATAACATGCATTTTGTAGCTAACATCACAGGGTTAACAAATAATAATATTATTGTTTATTATTATAATTATTATAGTTTATTATTATTGTTGTTGCCAGTACATTTCAAATTACAAGTTGTATACCTGAACATGCAATTCATTTTCTTTCCATGCAATGCAGAACAAATTACCTATAATGTATAGTATACTCATACTAAATTTTATTTATCTTTGATCAATCTAGTAAGAGAGTGCTAATGAAAGCATATATACTTAAGCTAAATGAAGCTAAACATGGGAATGAAGGAAAAATACAATTAAAAAAATAAATGCAAGATCTAAAAAATAGGCCTCGCGCGACTCACGGTGTTCTGGGGCGCGCGCCTAATGGAGGGTTAACATAGTAAGCAGCAAGGAATAGCTTCATTTGTCACCTAATTTGCAGATAACTGAAAGGCGCAAACCTTCATGTAATTCTATCGTGGCTGATGAACATTGGTTAAATGCTGATTTCTTGTTGTGGATGGAGCGCTCTCCCCTCCTCCTCCTCTCCCCCCCCCCCCCCTCTCTCTCTCTGTGGTATCCTGTTGCACGGCAAATGTTCATTACCCCTCATTATCGCCCAGCCAATTCAACACGAGTAGCGCTTCCCGACATGCAACACGCTCTGGAGATAAATTACATATGCTGTGCTACATTCTGCAAATATTTGCTGGTCAGTAACACGCATCCCTGTTATTTCTGTCTTGCTTTGTGAGAATATTCTCAGCTCAACGCTTCATTTCCTCTCCCACACGCTTTAGTCATCCACGGAGAGTTGCCAGAGATTTGACAGGAGCGTATCCTGCCCGCTAAGATGCTCCTTATAAATATTGCATTAAACCAGAGCTGTCCAAAACGCTTCACAGTGAAATAGTCCGCAGAGGAAGAGAAAGAGTGCGGGAGGAGTTGGTGCCAGCGAGACAGACTGCTCCGGCAGTAGAGAAGATGTGCGCACTCCTAATGGGTATAGGCTGTATTTAGATGCTAATATGATATTAATGTTAATTACGTTAATCCTTAGCATGGTTTCCTACAGAATAGGGCCACAGCTGGTGCCCTGTATCGTACGTTTACGGCATGTTTAAAAAAAGATGGTATACACGAAGGGGGACACATCGCGGACTGTGACAAACAGATCTATTGCGGCTAACACCCCCCCAGCAGGCAGAAATGAAGTGAGAGAACCATAGGCCCACAGCCAGACGTGTCACAGAGACGTGCGGAAGTTTATAACAAGTGCTGAGATCTCTTCATTCTGGCGCCAGACCTCACCGAGCAGCCATCACCCTGTGGGTCCGACGTCGAATAAGCGTCCCCACCCACGGAGAGCAGCGGCTACCCAACGCCACCTAGCGCCGAGAACAGTTGCTGCAATGCGCAAGCATCCGCGCCATCTATCCGTCACCACCAATACCACGCGCCTGAAAGCACACCTGAAAGACAGGGAAATGAAATTAAGGGAAGTGATCAAAAGGCAACCGTGATATGAAATTAACATACGCCAAATAACAAGGGGAAACCAAGGAAAAGCCTAAGTCAGAGAACGCGGTCGCCGGGAATCAACCTGAAACCTCCAGAATGCGAGCAGAACACGTTGCCACAGCGCCACCTCGCTCTGTTTACGGCACGTTAAAGAGCCTCACTTACGATAAAGGAACCTCTGAACAAGATTAAGCGGTCTTTCCCTTCCAGCATAGAATGGCACTCTGAAATCCACAGGAATTGAACAGAATCCATAAATAAAGCTGGAAATTGCACATTACATACAGAATGAAACAAGTGTAATATGAAATTATGTGACTTGTTATATTGAGTCAATTTTATTTTAAGAAACCGATACAGTATAGAAAGCAATATATGCAGACACAATTATATGTTCAGAAAGAAAGAGAGGTTATAAGAAATAACAGGAAGGCTTTCTCTAAGATAGCTTAATGCAACCAACCTGTTCTCGGTGAAAATATTATTGTAACTTTTGGTTTGGTTGTGAAGTAAAGAAGACAGATGTAGTCGAGATAAAGAAACACTTTTATTTCCGTAAACAGTAACTTTGTACACTCGTTGCAACTACAAGAAAGTCTTTTTCGATTCTCCAACAGCACGGCTCCGAACTCGTAACACAAAGAACTAACTCTTCTCCGTCGGTACAACGCTTCACATACTGACTGTCCCTTCTCACACTTTATCGCTATTTATATCTCCCAGGCACTATTCTGGAAGCTTCAGGAACGTTCACGTGAGATACAAAGTAGAAGATTCCAGTAGCCTCTATCCTTTTCTCTCTTTCGGCAAGCGCCCCAACAATGCGGTCATTCTCTATCTCTTTCCTTCGGCTCCTTTGCGGTAGTGCCGACAATAATGCGACGGGTGACACTGCTGTTGTCGGCAATTAGATGCGGCGGGCGCGGTGACATTATGATCCTGTGATCACATCAATTCTCACGAGGAAGTTTGTTTTATGAATCTGAAGTATAAACCTGAGGACAGTTTTGTTTTATTTCTCCATTATTAGGAAAATACATTCATTATAACGACATTCCACCAACGAAAGTATTGTGACAAATGACAATGTGACAAATCCCACTTCTGACACCAGTGTGACAAGTGACTCTTTCAGTTACTTCGTCATTTTATTTCTGTTAAAATTGCATCACAGTCGTCTTTTCTATGATTAACGCAATCATAATTCGTCGTGGCCTTACAAGTCACATCTGTTGTGTCCGATGGTATCCATGACACATACTTCAGTGTCTTTCAGTTCTACTCCATTTTTCTAAGAAACTACTTGCGACGATACACTCACATTCACTATAAACTGCTAATAACTCCGAAGCGCCAATTAAATGTCCACAACTGTCCGATAATATACATATTCTCTCAGGCTGACTATACACACAAGACTTAAAAATAACTGCTTACTTCGTTAGACATTTGTAAGATCACTAAAAAAACCATGAAGCACGCGATGTTTACAGCGAAAAGCTCGCGAGGTAGGCCGCTGACGCGAATAAATGAACGTTTTGTGTGGTCAGAAACAAACTAGGTGAGCGAAACTAATGAGGGTATCTAACGTGCTTGCGAAATAGTTTAGATATAAACAGTAATCTGTATTGAAAATTGGAACATCACAACCAGAGATAAATTTATCATTCCATCCACGCACCTCTTTTATGGGTATTTCTCCCCTCCTGTCCTCTCCTTTCCCACACGAAGATCGATCCCGCCGGCTGTGGAGTTTAGCCTTTCTGTGTGCTCCTTTTAATCCCCAAGGCTTTTGTTGTCCATCATGCTCGTCTATCAGATCCTTAATTGAGTCATTATATCCTAGGCCAGAGGTGGGCAAAAGCGGATTCACGAACCTTCCGCCGTGTAACTATGCAACACAACAGTACACACCCCCTTCTTTAGTTTTTCAGGAGTCCAAAGGTCATTTCGCGATCGGTATCATTGGAGGAACTGTCAACAACGTCCACCTCATTTGCAAGAAGATATTACATGGTTTTCTTGAACGACTTTATTGTAGATATGTCGCAGACAACGAAAAGCTAGTGCTTTCTGATCTACATACATGTTGTATACATTTTCTATTATTACCATTATTATTAATTGTCGTCATTATTATATATGTTATGATTACACATTTAGAGCGTGCCAAAGTTCTAGTACATGGACAATCGAAACATAAAACGTACCATGATATGCAAGAACTCTTAATCAACGTATAAAATTATGAAATAGTTATTTCAAATGTATAAAATCACTTGAAACTGTGCTAGAGGATAAACTAATTAGTTATATTCCTATTCTTGAAGAGCCGAGTGCACTTCACATAGATTCCCTGATTTCAGTAATCTCGAGAATGACATTTCAATGTTTGTTAACACTTTTTCTGTAGGTGTAGACAATGTAAGAGCTAACGTACAATGTGAAATCGTAGATCTACAAACATATCTAATGACAAAAAATAAGTGCAGAGATTTAGTTGGCACAGACGTGCTCAATGAACTGTGTAGGGTTTGTTAGTTTGAGAATGAACATAGAAACATCAAAACTGAGATCTTGCGTTTCAGATGACCACCTCTAGGCGCAACTGCATACTACCCTGAACGTGTTCTCATATGTTCGGATGATAATGTATGTAATTCCGATTTCACACCTCTTTTCCGTTGAAAAAAAAACGCACTGTCAACAGTTTAAGAAGCGAAGAAATACCACTCCTACAACCAACAAGAATGTTACACGGGTTGCATGCACAATGGATTCGGAGCAGACACCATTCTGCCCGGCCCTTTGTCGCACGCCACTCTCTTCTTGTTTAACTATCTGCTACCATTACTTGACTTGACACTTGCTAAGCCTAGCCCCATGCTTTTTCTGCTACCCCACTCGACTTGGCTTAGCGAGAGTGAGTGGACATCTATTTGCGGAATTGTGTTGGGAATGTATTGGTGGGGTATATTGTGGTTACATATAATACCAAATGCCTTTTCCTTGAATATATTTTGAAAACATAAATAAATACAATACTTAACACTGACGGTGTTAAGTGACAAGAATATACATAAGAACATACAAAGTATGATGAATGATGAAATATATATATATATATATATATATATATATATATATATATATATATATATATATATATATATATATATATATATTACGAAAATGTAGTAAAAATAAGCACAGTTACATAAAATAGACATAAATGTAAACTATTCTTTGCACTAAGTAATAATTCCTTCCTGACTATTTGACTTCCTAAGCAACACTGGTAGAATGGGCCTGACTCACCAATATAACTTGGCACCCAAAAGTCATCCCATTTAACTACACACTCACTTAATTGTGTTAGTCAGAATTATAACTATTGCCGTTTAGGCTACATTAACCGTGATACAAAGATCACCTACCCTTCTTTAGCATAAAAGCCCTAAAACACTGAACACATACATCTAAATGAAAACAGAACTGTTTGTCTCACCCAAATGTCCGGTGTGCTATGGAACAATTATATTGAAATGAACATGCACACGGACTGTGACACATTCCTGCATAGTTAAAGATGCATATTTTCCCTCTAATTCGAAATAAATTGGTGATTCTATTTTACTCGTTATTACCATCGTTTTAGAGAGCTCAAATGACCTCGTCGACGTCTCCTTGAACTCAACACACCCACTCACTCGTTATTAGTATCGATGACAATGACGGTACTATGGTAATAACGATGATAACGATGACAGTATCTACCACAACAACGATGCTAATAACGTTGACAATAACGATACTAATAACAATGATAACAATGCTCATAACGATGATAACGATACCAATAACGATACCAATAACTATAGTAGTAGCAATAGGTTTCTGCCTGTTTACATTTAGTAAACGGATATTATCTGCAGATGTTTTACGGGCAGTTCCCGTTTTATGATGAGTATGAAGGCCATCTTCTACACTTTCCTGAAAACTTTTTATCCAATATTTCACAATAAAAATACTTTTATGCACTGCCGTTGCAATTGTTGCAACAGCGCGACCAGCCTCCCAAGTCCACGAGTAATTTCGCTAGTATATGGCATGACTGGTACTCAGGCAATAAACATGTTTTAGTTTCAATGACACCAGAGAAGGCAAAGACATCAATCCCCCCTCCTTTCCCCTGATTGCTGTGTTCTCAGTCACTATGGACTGCGATACGTCAGGTGAAGAACACACTTCAAAAGACCCTAAGAAATGATACAAAATCCGCCAAAGATTATATTTCGCGTTCTGTGTACATCTGACGAGCAAGGAATTCTTGCGACAATTAGGATAACGCTGGCGCCCAGTGAACCTTCTCATGGTGAATTCGCTAATTATGACGACCCTACTATCCAGAAACAAACGTTTAATTGAAACGCATGTTTGTCTCATAGCACTGTTCCACAAAGGTTCTATTTCTGGAATGCAAATATGTAATTCTAAAGGCATTTACGTTGCTAAATTCAAACCTGAGCTATGAGGGATAGCTTTCCTGTAATCTGAACATATATGGCTTATGTGGAATCATTATTTGCGGAAAATATGGCAAATATGTAAAAGTAATTTAAATAGTTGATAATACTACTTTTACTATTTCTGATTCTTTTTCACACTGTTCAGATAGTGTGGCAAGTTACACCCAAAATCAGTGAAAAAGCACCTATTTCTATCAATTTAAAATGTATTTATCTGTTTTTTTCAGAGATGAAGGTCCTGCCCTTATGTAAGGGAAACCATACGGTTCAACTTACTGATGAGTGTTAAAGGTAGTAAATTAATCATATTATAAATTAATAATATAAAGAGAACTATGAATGAGTTATGATATAGTAACAACAGTCCTCAAAGCAATTAGTTACAGTAAGTACAAGTGGGCGGTGTGTGATGTCAAAGTAATTCTTTTGTTATTGGGGATGCAGCAAGGTTACACAAAATAGGGGTATTCCTTTTGCGAGTGAGATAGTTCAGATAGAAGATCCCACGGAGTCGTGTGTACCAAAACGAAGAGGACGGAAAAATTCTAAAACTTTTCGTGTTCCTTTTCTGAAACCTGAAGCAGTCAGCGAATGTTTTATAGATATCAAGGCATTGCAGCCAAATAACGCAGCCGTAAGAGAGTTTACTGCGTTCTGGACAGACACATTTCAGAGGACGCTATATTTCCTACAATTTCGTGGGCAGAACATTCAGTCACACCACAAAAAACTGTAAATCTCTTCACAGGAAACTAAACAGCCTTCTTAATGCCTGCCACCCAAATATTTACGGTGTTATTGAAGTTCTAAAACATTCAGAGTAATACGTACGTACGTACGTATCGCTAAGAAGCCAACAAAAAAGAAATAAGGCTATTTTGGACAAAGGACTCTTTGTACAAACTAAAATAATTGAAATAAACAGATTTTACTCCTTCAATATATTTCCTACAAGTTTCTTCCTGTTTGAATTTTGAAGAAGCTCTTATCTTTTCTGCACTACCGTCTTCAATCTTTCTCCTCTATATAAAGCTTCAATATCTCTTCATTTCTCTCCCATCCCAAATTGCACTGCAAAATCTATAAAAATTAACTCATTTTGGCTTGTTTTGTTCTCCAACACTAATCTATAATAAGCAGAGAAGGCACTGCACTCAACACAAAAATTCTACATCGATGTTTTAGGGGAAATGCGCGTTTTGAGGTTATTAAATATTTTACGTTTTCTATTACTTACCTATATAAAGCAGGGAAAGTTCGATACCGAAATTTTACGGTTTCAAATTCCTTAAATCTCCGAAAAAATGAGGGAAAGGACTAAGTGTGCATGTGCGCGCGCGATTCTGAACATAAACTTAAAAATTAAAAATCGTTTAAATACCAAAATTAATATTTAAGATCAGCATTTTACAAGATACGATATTTAATTAATTATTTTAATCCTAACTACCTTTTACATGCAGAAAGCTCTTTATTTCAATTTTCACAAATATGGCTCTAAAGATTTTGATTAAAATAATATTTTCATGAAACGAATATATTGAATTTTCTGCGATAGCTTGTGAAGTTCTTTTACTTCTGACTGACCTCTTCATAATATATACATTTTTATATAATGGGACAGATGTAGAATTTTTGCAATGCTTGTTAGTTCTTGTCGACGGGCCCTTAAACCCAACACACTCACTCACTCGTTAGTTCTGATGCTTTTAAAGGAAGGATTTGGGGCGTTTTCCTGCCACAAGACTCCATTATATCTATCATCTACATAAACTAAATAGAACAATTTTATTTCAATTCGGTTCAACCATACAGGACAGAATAATCAATGTATCTATCTGGTTTTAAAAAGAAAAGGAAAATACTGAAAAATTAATAATAGCAATAAGCTAATGAAACCTTTATGTATCAAGTTAAAATCAAACATAGGAATTTTTGTTCACCAGCTTCCCATTTCATTAAATAATAGTCAAAAGCAAGATCATGTTTTGACTTAAAGACTGTAATATCGGTATAAACCAATATAAGTGCTACATAATATGGTTTATTCTTGATATTTCATAACAGGATCCAAATATTCTACGAGATCGATCCACGAACCAGTAGCATTGGTAACAGAGGGTAAAGAATGTCGTGCTAATATATCACATTTTTACTATCTCTACTAGTAAGTAGAGGAAGTATTGCATGCCATCCAAAAATCGATGTCGAGATTTCACCGGAAATATATTTTGAGACTCCTCAATTTAAAAAAAAAAAGCATTTTTAGAAAAAGGTCCGCGCGCGCGTATATGTATGTATATTCCTCCCAAGAAAGGACACGAAGATGTTCAAGAAAATGTCCAATAACCCAGACTAGCCTTTAAATGGAGAATGACTATCCTTTATTTAATCAATTCTTTTGATTGAATTTCTACAACTCCGTGAAAAAATGTATATTTTGAATTTTCTGCGAATAGCCTGTGGGATCCTCTTAACTCTGAAACAATAATCGAAAGAAGTACACAAAAATCTTACAACAAAAACAAACATTTTATATTGTGACATCGACCTCGGCGCACAACAGAGGACAGACGGAGCCAAGCTACCTCACACCTTGCCGGCGACCGGGCAAAGCTTTAATGTTAGGCTGCCTCGCGCGACTGCTGTGTGTGCGTGACTGTCAACAATCGAGGCGGCAGAAACAAAACGGGTTCTAGAACATTCGCGAGACTTCTAGCTACGTTATTTCCGGTTCGTGTGTGAGTGTGGAACTCGAGAAACATCCGTGTAACGTCACTTCCAGTATACAAAGAGACCAGAGAAGAGCAGAGCAGTGAGCTTTAGAGTTCAAAGAGGAGTTGGTCAGTGTGCGAGACAGCTGTGCGTGTGTATGCCACGTCATGAAAGATACGTCGGTGCGTAAGAACATTCCACGGCATCGAGTTGTAACGTTATAGGTGAAGTATAAGACAGAGAAAGTGAAAAAGACACTGAAAGGACACATCAAGGTTTGAGAAGGAAAATCTGTGAGCTGCAATAGCCGGAAAGAATGTAATCTGTTAACGAGGAGAACAGAACTGTGTGTGTATTCGTGATAAAATTTTAGAGGACAATGAAGTGATAGAAAAGTAACCGGAGTGTCATTTTGTCACACTGATGTCAGGAAGTGAAATTCGTTGAAGAGCGGTTTTGACATATCAAAAATGTTCTGATGTAACGACTTCCGATATATTATATGTTAATAGTTGAATTGTGAAGTACGTTGTTTAATTGGTAAGTTACTGTTGTTTTCCTCGTGGTCATGCAAAAAGCATGAAATTTCCTGTCCTTCACAGGACCCCTTCATTCCGCCCGCTTTTTAAAAATCAATAGTTTTAATTTAATGTATTCTTATTGCATCTGTAATGAAATGTAAACGTATAATGAAGTTTTATAATAGTAAAAGGTAGAGAGAAGAATATGATTGTATAACAATATTTTGCAGAAGTTACTCGTACTTCAGGTTTAATCCGTAGGCCCACGTGGAGGAGCAAGAAATCTGTTTCTGACATTCTTGTTGGGCTAACAGACGGTAAACTAAATATATCAACTTCCTGCTGAGATGTTCGTAAGAGGGTCTGCGTGAGAGTAGGTATTATAACAGCAAATGCACGTGCTGGTACAACGTGTAATATTCTTGACGATTCAAAAATAGATTCTGGGAATAGTCCATTCATTCCTCTTATGGGCTGTGTTTACAAAATCTTACTCTTCTTTCAACTTCTTATTAATCGAGATAATTTCATTACACATTTACACATTCTTTGCAAGCATTAAAAGAATACACGAGGCCAATGCGATGGTTAGGTTTTTAATTTACGGATTTATGATGACTGAAATTCCATGCTCCTTGAATGACTGCGCAAGAAAAACTGATGTCTTACACTCACGTAAGTTTCTCTATAGTTGTACTATTCCTACAAACACTTATTCTTCGCTCTTATTCATGCCAGTTGAGGTAAACATTTGCATAAATTATGTCTAAAGGTGCAAGGGGAACGTAAGAGAAAATCCAGTACTTGATTAGCTGTCCTATTTTAGGATTATCATGAAGACACTTGCTAATAATCTGTGGAAAAAGGCAATTTTGAATATGAATGATAAAGGATAAAAAAATTGTATCATGTAAAAATATTTGATAGATAAAATGTAATAATGTACAAAATTATTATAAAATCTGAAAATAAGACAGCTAACCATTTTAGATTTATTCATTAATTTAGTGTAGTGTAAGGACGATGGTGTAAAATAAATTTAGTAATCACTCCACAAGCACCAAAAAGTAGTCCAGACACTTCCCACCGACCACATCCCACACTCCAACACTGCACCCCAGTCATGACACCTGTAGTGCGCCTGTACTGCAGCGGCTGGGCGGTAGAGCTTGCCCCGGTAAGGACTGTTGCGCTTGTTTTTTTAAGTGTTATGTGGGATGGGTCATTGTCTTTAAAATGTTTTTAAAATTCATAGACTGATTTCAATTTTATTAAAAGCTATATTAATTTTAGTTCCGTACAGCTGTTACAGCCGTTCAACTTTAAAAGCTTGCAATAGAGACGTTTAAATGTCAGCTCATCTTTTTATAAAAGCGTAGTATAAAACGATAATTTTGCTTGTATTAAAGTGAACAAACATTGAACAGAGACTTTCAAAAACGTCAGGAGTACTAAATGTGCTGTGGAGGACCATAAAAATTGGAGCGACTTTAACGACGACGACGGCGATAAACACTGGAGGGTTGTGGTTGCAGAAGATCTTGCAGACCGCCCCCGGTTTTTGCCAGGTCAGGGTAAAACCCTCTACTGGCCGTTTGACTTATTTGTCTTTTATAAGAGACGGTAATAAAGGCTGGTTTGTGGGTGATTTTTTTAATGTAAATCTATCCTTTAAGGTTGTTGAAAGGATTTGTTAAGGATTTGTCATATTTTTTTCATTTTGTTATACGTTGCCTAGGACAAGTCTTGGGCGTTTATAACGCCCTCCAGAGTCTAAGTTATATTAGCCCAGTCCCCGGATCAGTTGGTTGAAACTGGAGGGAAACTTGTCAAAGAAAGGTTGCGGATATAGTCTTTGTCTGAGGGAAAGTGGAGGTCCTTTGGTATAGTTGAGTTAGGGAAGTACTAAGGAGAGTTTGTAGCTGTCCTTAAGTAACGGGACTGAAGTATTTCTAGCTGTCTCAAGTGACTGTGAGGTGCCACTCCCCAGATCTGGCAGGCATAGGTAAATGCTGGTCGAAGGACTTGCTTAAATAACAATAATTTGTTATCCAGGGACAGATGGGATTTCCTGTTGTAAAGCGGGTACAGCATCGCCATTCTTTTGTTTACTCTGTTGCTGACGTCCTCCAGGTGCGTCTTCAATGTTAGTTTGACGCCTAGGGTAACTCCCAGATATTTGACTGATGTGGACCACGGCACGTCTTCCCCCGCCACGCGGATGGGTGCCACATCTACCAATGGGCGATGGCCTAATGTTATAGCCTGGCTCTTCTGAGGGTGGATGCGTAACCACCTGCGATTGAACCACGTGGTCAGTAGGTCGGCATAGTGTTGAATGCGTCTAGCTGACATATAGTTCTTTGAAGATGTTGATGTTACCGCGGTATCATCCGCGAAAAGGTAGAGCGAGCACCGTGATAATGTGGGTAGAGTGTTGATGTACAGAAGAAACAGTGTGGGTCCCAGTACACTGCCTTGGGGTATACCGGCCCGTATAGGATGAGAGGTGAAAGTTGCATCCTCGTAGGCAACAGAAAAGACTCTGTCCTGAAGATAGGACTGCAGGAGATGGATAAGGTATGATGGAACTTGATATGTGAGGAGGCGGGAAATAAGTCCTTCATGCCACACGCTGTCGAAAGCCCTTGTTACGGCCAGCAGTAGGGCTGAGATGTAATGACGTCTGCTGTGTATACCTCATCTACCAGCCGGAGAAGTTGGTGGACAGTGGAATGCAACGTTCTGAAGCCGAACCGCTCGGACCCAATATGTTGTGCCTGTCTAAGGTACTCTTCAGTCGTGTCTGTACCACGTTCTCAAAGAGCTTGCTCAGAACGGGAAGTAAGCTGATGGGTCTATAGCTCTCTGGAGATGACCGATCTTTTCCTGGCTTGCAGATGGCAATAACTTTCGCATACTTCCAGGCTTGTGCAAAGTGCGAAGTTCTAAGTATGGCATTGAAAATGTGAACCAGGAGCTTTAGCCAAGTAGGTGGTAGGGCTTTGAGAGCGGCGTTTGTGATGCCGTCAAATCCTGGGGCTTTGTAGGGAGCAAACTTGCGGATGTGCCTTGTGATCTCCTGCACCGACGTTTCTTCAAGATCAGCATAATCAGCAGGAACCTGGAGAAAGTTGGTAACCTCCAATTGGACTTGGGCTATGTGGTCCTGGTAAGCTGAATCCGCTGCCATAAATGATGTTTCCAAAAACCGTGCTTGCAGTTCAGCTTTTTCTCTTTCCGAATGAGCTATAATCTGTCCGTGTCGAAGGGGTGGGTTTTGAAGTGGGATACTCATTAGTGCTTTGGTAGTCCGCCATAGAGAACCGTCTTCCGGTTTTCGATGGCAAAGGTGGGACTCCCACTTGTTATTTGAGTGTTGTCGGAGTTCGACCTTGAGTTCCTCCTGTAGACGGCGATATAAAGCTTTGTCCTCCGGGGCCCTGGAGAACATGTAACGTCACCGGGCTATGCTTTTGTTTTGTATTAGGGCCCTTATCCTCCTAGGCAGAGGCTCACTATTAAATTGGTGTAGTGTTGGCTTTGGCGATGCGCTCTTGATCGCAGACACTATGGCCTCTGTCATGATTTTCACCAATAGTTCCACATCCTGGGAAGTGGTACAGGATTCAAGGCGTGGTTGAATGGTCCAATATATTGGTGAACTTGTTCCAGTTTGTGGTTCGAGGCGAGGGGACGGGCCGTAACAGTTTGTATGTAGGCTTTGATGGAAAAGTGATGAGGACTGGGTAGTGGTCAGAAGATAGAGCTGGCACTGTAAACAATATTATGTAAGGTCTCACATTTTTGACCAGAGCGATATCAAGCCAATCTGGAGCTCTGCGATCACCGTAGTGTATAGTAGGTGAGTTGAGGACCTGTACTGAGATGGCTTTCGAGGTCACATAGGCATTTAACTTTTGGCCTTGGTGAGATCTACAGGTGGAGTTCCAGTTTAGGTGTTTACTGTTGTAGTCACCTGCGGCTATGGTTGGTACTGGGGAGGAGAACAGTAAATCCAGTTCCCCGTCTATCAACGGTCTTGTTGGTGCAATATATACGGAGAACAGGTTTAGAGGTCCTCGAGTCGTGTTTAGCTGGATACCAGTAGCTTCCATGTTTCTGGTATTTGGGATGTTGAGTTGATGGTAGCAAATGGAGTCATTTATATATATTGCTGTTCCTCCAAAGCCATCTTCTCGGTCCTTCCTATAGCACTTAATTCCAGGGATTTTCATCTTTAAGTGCGGTTGCAGGTGTGTTTCCTGTACTAATAGTACCTGGACTTTGTGCATTGCCGGTAAGTCTAAGCTCTTCTCGCCTGGACCGCAGCCCATTTGCGTTCTAGTAACATATAATTAGTTTGGAGAAGTGTGGTTTTATAATGGGCGTACTATCCATGGCGACTACAGAAGGTGAAGATGGTGCGGATTAGCATTGTGTCCGCCGAAAGTGTTGGTGGGCGCGACAGTAGTGCTTCTGCCAGTGCGGCTGCAAACTGGATGCGGAGGTGACATGGAATACGGTCAATTACTTCATAGAAGGCCGTATCCATTTCGTTGTAGTTGGTGTGATCTGCGGGAGAGATGGCAGATGTTGCTTGGTTTCCATTTGTTGTTCTGGCTGATGGTATAGCCATGTACTAAGGGTTTTGTGCTATTGGTTTAGTTTGGCGTTGAACGGCCAATGAAGGGTTGATAGAGTGTCTTGGGTATGGTGCTGGGTTTCTTTGAGGAAGTGCCATTTTGTGGGACTCCTTAACTTGGTTTTCGCTGGGCTGTTGGTTAGAAGAGGTAGCAGCGGCAGCTGCATAAGATGAAAAACTTAGGGACTGGCGAGATGGTAAGCCAGGGTGCCTAGTTCCATAAAAGGCCTCCTTTGGAAGACCGCGCGCGTTCGGAACCCTAGAGGTGGCATCAACTCGAGACGGTGTTCCTCTCTTACGACACTCCATCTCATATCGTGCTTCCTGCCAAATGAGACATTTGCGCCCCATCTATTAGCCTCTTTGGACAAGCGTTTCTGTCGTGGCCTTTTTCTCCGCAGAAGGCACATACAGGGGAAAGGTTACACCCTGCGGCTCCGTGGGTGAACTGTTTACAGTTGGTATACTGTTGAGGTCTACGGGGTGGTTTGTTGGCCTCTACTTTGACAGCTGCAGAAAACATCTGGGTTTCTTGGTATATCCCCTCTGTGACTTTTGATTTTTCTAATGCCACTCGAAGTGGGGCAGGGGGCCTTTGTAGGGTCCACGGACCGCACGAAGCTGGGCTACGTTGACCACTGGGTAACCCTTACTTTTTAAGTGGTCTGATACCTCTTCAGCTGTTATGTATTGAGACACGTCTTTTATGGTCACGTGCAGTCGCTTTTCTTCAGCTAAGGGAGTGGCGATGAATTCAAGTTTTTGTGACTCCAGGAACCGGTGAACTTGCCTATGGGCTTCAGGGGAAGTTGTCTGAATGCACACTGTTTGTCGTGCATTTTTCACAGTAAATAGAGGCTCTCTTGCCTCACGGAAGTGATGAATGACCTTTCAAGCATCTTCAGGGTTGCGCAGGAAAATCGGTGTAGAACGTCTTATTTTTTGTTGCGGTTGTTGTGCAACATTGGCTGTTTGGTTTGTATTAGGGGTTGGGGCTGGAGTAGCAACGTCCTCGTCCATACTCTCTGGAACACGATTTTGAGCAGAGGCTGGGCTGAGAGGATGTGTTCCTTTTCCTCTTTGGCTGTACTGTGTGCCACTGTTGCTGTGTTTTGTGGCCTGGTCGTGATGGAAAAGATAACTATCTATTGCATTCACTCGTGCTTTGTGTGCGGCCATGGTGCGATATAGTTGGGTGATATCGCATCGGGGCACATCTCCTTTAGGCAGCATCTCGAAGAGCTGGGAGTCAGCTTGAGTGATGTAAGCTTGCCTTCCTTGGCGCTCGCTTATTAGAATGTTACGGACGGGGTCCTCCAGAGGTAATGCTGGCTCCTTGATCAGTTGTTGGCCAAGGAACGTTAATATATTACCTCCCTCAAGGTAATATAGGGTCATGTTGCCAGATTCTTTAGTCAGGGGACTAGCAATGGTCGTTGTCAAGTTTGGTGAGCGCGGTTTGCCTGGGTAACAGAGGACCGGACCAAAAGGCGCCTTACTAGTAATAAGACTGATGTCTAAGGCCTTGTTACCCTACCCACCGGTCTGTAACGTGTTTTTTTTTTTTTTTTTTTTTTTTTTTGTGCTTTAAAAGCACAAAAGTAGTTGTAGTAAAGGGACAATTGGCACAGAAGTGTTTGCACCAATCGGTCAGTAGAATGCAACAACCAATCACACGTCGGGATGATGCAATATAAGCCGTTTCTTCAGTCAGCAACGCCAGTGGATGATGTAACATAACACATAGTTACTACGAAAAATTCAAACCAGAAGTGGAAGGAAAACCATATTAGATTTTGGAACGATTTCAGAGAGTTACATCATTGTGACAAAATGACAATGTCGAGTTCTTTTCTCTTGTTACTTTATTTCTGTTCTAAAGCTGAAACACAAACACATTTCTGTTTACCATTAACGCAATCTATAATCCGTCGTGACCTTGCAACTCTCGGCTGTTCTGCCCGCTCCTAACCCAGACGTTACCCACACATTCTCCCAACGCTGAAAACTAACTACTAACAGCTGTCTCGCTCAACACTTAACTACTCTGAGGAACTTAAACTGCTGTTCTCGTCGTCTCAACTCGACTATGTGGCCGAAAATGATGTGGCACAGATTTTTCTCCAAATTCGCCTTTTCTCAAACCTCTTAAATAGGTCGAGAGCCGAAAGTTAACGTTTACTCGCCGCGCAGTGGTGTGAGGTAGCTCGAATCAAGCTTCGCATTATTTTTATATAAAATGCCCAGTTTTGGAAAGTAATGCACATGTCGACTTCTGAAAATAATATATCTAAAAAATGTGTGGAGTTCTGGAAATACAGAAATTCATTTTGGGTAAATACTTAAAAACTTAGTTCTCATATTCGACATGTTTCATCCGAAACTATGGACAATTAAAAGTTTATATCTGCTTTTTATTGATATACCTGCTTTTGAGGATTTAGTAATACGATATTCCTCACATTCAAGAGGTTCTGAGATCTGGTTAAAATTACTTTTTTAAAATTACTCCTTATCCTGACAAGACGAATGCGGGATAACTTAGACCTCCATGTACCCTGAGCACATATAAGAATAATTTCACCCATTTCCCTCATCATCCGATATAACCCTTCAGGGAGGTTAAGCTACAAAAAACCCATTTGTTTTCAAACAAAATAATAGCATAGTGTGGAACAAGTTTTCAAACACTAAAAGAACATTGCAAGTTAAGATTTCGATAACTTATTTTAAAATACACCCGAAACTTGACATTAGACATTCAATCCTGATTTCTGTATTAAGATTTCAAATAAATTTAAGTGAAATTGCAGTTTTTATAAATGTCACAATTAACTGACAAAACCACCAGCTGGAGGCATGGTGTTTCCTTGCTAATGAAGTAATTAAGGATGCAGTACATGTTTTTTTTTTTTTTTTTTTTTTTTTTTTTTTTTTTTTTTTTTTTTTTTTTTTAACCCTTTGGCATTACCCACAATTCTACTGCAGTGTTATTTCCCTGTTGCCAGCACACAAACAGAGATAGCTCATTGTGTTGTTCATTTAACTCGAGAGATCTAGACTAGATGCACGAGTTTGCTTGTTCAGTGATGGTGTAGCTTCAGCTGTTGCTTGGGATCGTGACATTAGCAAACATGAAATGCAAATATGTTTTCACGAGCGCTCTTGTTGGTCTATGGCAAACACGGAGTACAAAGCCAGAAGAAAAGGTCTCGCAGGAGTGAAAACACTGTGATGTCTTACATTCACATGAGCTTCTCAGCCCATTCTTCAGCAAACTATTGTTAAAAACACTTATTTTTCTATGCAGGTACTTCACGTCAATCCAGATAAACATGTGTTGTATATTTGTTATAGATACATTAAGAGTATGGGAATACAGTACGTTTGTATGATGGTCAAACCTTTTAACAACTGGACACTACATGATGGCTTTAAAAGTGTATTCCCTTTGTATTACCAGGAGGGAAAGAATAAGGAGACCCGTGTGCTGAACTCCTTCAACATATGTTCTTACAACATTTGTTCTATTTCACATTATTCGAGATACAGATCTGCTGTGCAAAGTCTTTGAAATTTCATTCTCCATGCATGGCTAGGACACAAAGAAACGAATAACTACTTCCTATTTAAGAAAAGTATAACTATCGGAAAATACACACTAATAATAAATATACTTCGGAAATGGTTAACAACACGAAAAGATGTATTTCACGTAAATAATACGCTTTAATGAGATCCCCATTTTAGAGTAGTAAGCTTTGTCTGTCTCTTATGGTTTATCAATTATCGAAAAGTCTTCCAGAATGAAGAGGATTTCAGACTATTCCCAGAAAATTCAAGATATGCATTTCATTTTTCATGAAAATTAAAATTAAGCATACAGTATTTTAATCAGTCGTTAGAGCCTTTGAGAATATCAAAATTGTGACAAATTATCCATGTAAAGGGCAATTTGGAGCGGGGCATTTTCTATAAAATCTCCGCGTCGCATCCTTGGAAGACGCTGATCTTAAATACCAGGTTTAGCATCTATTTACCAAGTGTGGTATTTATTACGAAATTATGTTCGAGTTATGCTGTTCGCGCGCGCACACACAGACACACAAGCACACAGGAACACGCACACGCACACAGACACGCGCGCACACGCGCACATACACTCCTCTAAAATTGTTTGTCCTTTTTGGATTCAGGGGTCCAAATCATGTATCATTTCCAGTGAAATATTGGTATCGAAATTTCACATTGTATAGAAGTGCAAGTAGTGGAAATTTCGAACAACAACAAGGAATATGTTGGAAATAGTTATCTCTGAAGGCCGAAAGCCTGTGCATTTTTTCAAAGGTATACTGCACATGAACTTTACTGTTATCACTCGCACAAGTAAACAACTGTACGTAGGTACAGCCTGAACATGAAAACCGCCTCACTGCAGCACAACCTACAAGCATCATATGAACACTAAAGAACTATCACCCCAGGTCTGCAGCTCACTGTGAGAAGAAACAAAATAGTCGCGTTATACCACACCTTGACCTTGCGTCTGCATACACTTGCAAGGCAATGCTTCACTAGTTTGTACAGTACTATGTTACGTGGTTTTCGACTCTTGCTTCTGGTGGTAGCTGTTTGCACATTTGATGGCCGTGCTGTACTTCTGACGTCATTCATACTCTGCGTTCAGCTCACTTGTATCGCATGCGAGCGCATATCCCTCCGGCCTTTAGTTATCTCAAATTGGTGCGTTTATCCATATCTGCATTTTTTTCTTCTTTTTCTGTAGTAAGATTTTGTGCATTTCTTACAGTTTACCATTTATGCAAATGTCACCCAGAATGAAGACCTCAGGGTCCCATTCCCAGAAAATTCAAGATATACAGCCTGCTTGAAAATGAAAGAGAAGATTTTAATTTTGTATTACGGAAAAACTATCAAAGATTGCGCAGGTCAGTGGATAGAGGAAGGTGAAAAGTTATAATAGGCACTATATACTCTACATGAGTGCCACTTGTTGCTCGAGAAATATCCATTTCATTCCATGCAGGTACTAATTGTTCCCTGTTAATTGAATTGGCAGCTACAACAATACGATTTCCCAGAGGTTGCAGGGAAGTTGACATGGGGGGGGGGCGGGGGACAAACAGTGTCTTATGTATCCCCACAGATAAAAATCTCGGGCAGTAAGGTCTGGTGGTTTTGGAGGCCAAAAACTATTAACAAGATTTTGTTGATTAACTCTTCCAATCCAACGGTGTAGAATGCTGTCGTTCAGTTAACTCCGCTCTTCAAAGTAAAACTGAAGTAGGGCACCATGTTGCATGAAGTTTCACGAAGTTGAGGAAACAACTAATTTTCCAGCATGTCCAACTATGATGTAACAGGTATAAGTGTGACAGCTTCTTCCATAAAAATTTTATGCGCTGCAGTCATGACTTTCTCTACTCTTGTACTAACCATTCTTACGAACTCTTATTCTTATATCTTCACGTTAGTTGAGATAAACATTTGCAGAAATTATCTTATTGCTTATTTCCTTGTTAGTGCAAGGGGAATGTGAGTACACAGTAGACGTTGAGCGATAGTTGAAGGGGTCTCTTCCGGCTGGTATCTCCCGTCACCAGTATGAAGGGAATCTTCTGCTCGTCGTCACTTTGAAGGGTCGGTATGATGAATTCTTTTCTCGTATAAAAGATCCGGCTAACTCTTTCGATGAACTGCGATGACTCTTTCTCTCCTATCTCGGTCGTGGTACGGGTATGAAGTATGTTCACAATTTACAGCTGATAATTTTTCTTGAGACGCGACCCCCGTGAAAATTATATGTTACGTCGATGTATTAACTTTTAGTCTTTCTAATGAGATAGTCTTCTTTACTCTGGAGGCCACAATTGAAATAATATTAGTGTATTTATTATCACAATTTTATTCGTTAATATATATAACATTTACAATGAAGACAAAAGATAATCGCACTAGGCCAACTGCAAACGATATAATGCAAACAATCAAACAATGGGAAACAAAACACTCCAACACAACACCTACCATAACTAATAATACTGCATCAAATGCCCCTCATCACAGTATATGCAACTAATTCTATTTTGGGAAAATTGTTTTCAGCCATACAATGTTGCATGTACTGTGATGATCTCCCCACAACAATGTAATTGTACAACAATATAACAACTGTGTTGAAAAACATGTCATCGTTGAATACAAAAATATTTTCTCTTGACAATGTTTCGATTTTTGGCAACTTTCAGGGGTTCTATGCCCCTCCCCACTAAAATTTGTTTTATGATTTTTCTTATAATTGATTGTCACGTCACTTTGCCATATCTATTTCGGCATCTCGGTAGGGCTTAAGCATAGTCTTGTGGTACTTGCCTACCTTTTTGCCGTTACTACCCTCAAGTCCATATGTATGATCTCCAAATTTCTCCGATATCCTGAATGGTCCTTTGTATAATAGATTCATTCGCCTATATATCTTCTTGGAGGCTCTTGACAAATTAAACTGTCTAATGAGGACTTTATCACCGACTTCGGGATTCCATTTTGCTTCATACCTCTTGACTTGAGATGCCCTTTTCTCGGCTTTCTTCCTTATCCTGTTGAAGGCTTCGATACATTTTTCTTCTTCCCGAGGTACATTAGCTTCCCTCTTGATAGTTGTAATGGCTTTAAGTACTAAAGGTTTGGGTGGTTTGCTCGTCATTAGTTCGTAAGGAGCAAATCCAGTGGTGGTATTAATCGTATGGTTCAATATATCTTCTATCACCTGACAGTATTTGTACCATCCTCGGTGATTGGCATGACACAGTATCCTGAAATATATTCCTAAATCACGCATAACCCTCTCACATGGGTTACCTTGGGGATAGTATGCCGAAGAGTTATATATTCTTATATTATTGCTTCGAAGGGCTGTAGTAAACACCTTGCTTTTGTGAACGGTAGCATTATCGGATAAGATAGCTTTTATATGACCATATTTTGGAATCCAATCCTTTAGGATTCTGTTCACGCAAGTCTGACTTTTGATGTTTCTAACTGGGTATAATCGGACAAACTTCGAGAAAATATCAAACATAACGAAGATGTACCTACAGTTATACTGGGTAGCAGGCATTTCACCATGTGCATCAATAGCAACCAAAGCGTTCCTTTCACTCCTTATTACTGATTGTGGAGCACAGTCATATTTAATATTTAAGGGCTTTGCTTTTTGACATAGCACACAGGCCACAACGAATTTTCTCACCTTCCGGTCGATTCGTTTGAAGTATAGGTGTTCTTTGATAGCTGTGGCTGTCTTCTCACATCCTGGATGCGCGAGATTATTGTGAAATGTCTCTATCACTTCACGCTCCAACTCCTGAGGCACTATGACCTTCCATCTTTTCTCAAATCGCCCATGGAGTTTATATAAAACACCATCATGTTTAGCGACCGTTCCTCTGTTGTCGTATATACCTGGAGCCGTTTCCCAAAGATCCCTTAACAACGGATCTCGTTGTTGCCACTCGGTTACGTTCTCAAACTTGCTGGAAAGTTTTCGGCTATATCCCAAATTCAACACCATGAGTTTAACCTCATTCTGTGGGTGCGACAATGTTTCGGGAATCTGTTTTTCCAACGACTGTCTGGAGAGCAAATCACTAAAAACATTCTCCTTCCCAGGTATATGATGGATGTCAATATCATGCGATGTAATTTCGTGTATATATCTGGAAATCTTTGAGCTAGTCAGCTTGCATTTCTTTATGAATGACAAGCTAATATGATCTGTGTACACAATGATTTTAGCATTGTACACGTACTGACGGAACTTCTGTAGTGCAAAGTATATTGCTCCGATTTCTTGCTCAGTAATACAAGCATTTGCCTCGACTTGGTTCAGCGATCGGGAAGCTGTAGCGATGACATGGCTATTGCCGTCTCCATCGACCTGTGTTAAGACACCTGCGTAAGCCTGTATGCTCGCGTCCGTGTATAAGTGATAAGGAGCGTCAGGTATTGGCCTTTCCAATAGAATTGTGTTGTTAAACAAGTCTTTAACCTTCATAAATGCCTGCTGATGTTCTTCGGTCCATTTCCATTTATTATTCTTTTTCAGTAATCCCCTCAACGGACTGAGTTCTTTAGCATAATTTATTATAAATTTGCTCTCGTATTGGAAGATTCCTAATAATCTTCTCAGTTGTTTGGTATTCTTTGGTGGAGGGATTGCCTGAACAGCTCTAATGCGGTCCATATTCGGAGTTATTCCCGCTTCAGTCACCACTTAACCAAGGAACTCTATCTCTTTAGTCAGAAATTGTGATTTATTAAAGTTTATGGTCATACCGCTCTCATAAAATTCCGAAAAAATATACTGCAAGTGTTTTATATGCTCATTATAATCATTATCATAGATCAAAAAGTCGTCTATGTATTGAATTGCGAAGCCTTCTATAGTATCATTGAATATGTTATGAATAGCACGAAGCAGGGCACTACCACTGGTAGACAAACCGAAACCGCAGGTTTTGAATTGATAAATTTTTCCATTAAAACAGAACCCAGTGTACTTTCGCACAGTTTCATCCAATGGAATTTGCCAGTAAGACGACACCAAGTCCAATTTTGAAAAATACTTCCCGCGTTTAAGGCTAGCTAAAACTTCATCTACGCCTCGCGGTCTGAAATGGTCCGGTTGCGTTAAAGAGTTAATCTTTCTGGCATCAATCGTCATCCTTAATGAACCATCGGATTTATGAACCCAACATAGTGGATGGAGGTAGGGTGTATCAGATATTTCTATAATATCATCTTCTAACATTTTATTTATTACCTCTTTTGCTTTGTCCTTTATTGAATTTGGAATGGGCCGGCTTTTATGGGAGTAAGGGGTAGCGTTTTCCACTTTAAAGATGTGGGTGTACTTGTTGCACAGACCGGGTTTCGAACTGAATACTTCTCGGTTCTTGATTAAGCACGCTCGCAGTTGATTCTTTTGTTCTTCATTTATATTGTGCGCATTATTCACTTTTTCGTTCAGCGTAGCCATAAAAGATTCTTCTTCTTTCTTTTTATCATCTCTGACGACATCCAATCTGTATACTCCGCAATCATCTCGCAGATGGTGATTCTCTCCTCGAACTCCGCGAACATTATTATTAAACAAATCAATTTCGACGTATTTTTGTATATCATCGCAGTCGTCTTCTTCATTTGCACTTACTTTTTCGTCGTCGTACAATACAACATTCTCTACAAAAAATCTTCCATTATTAACATCGTCGAAATCCTCGTTCGCTTCAATATTTTCACCTTCTAACAGTCTCACTATTCGCGTGTTTTCACCATCTTTAACGCGTAGTTCATGCTCTTCGAAATCGATGATTGCTTGCCAGTGATAAAGTAAGTCGTTTCCAATAATAATTTCTCTTGCCAAACGCTGAATAACTAATGCGACAAAATCAAATTTCCAACCATTTACATGTGCTTTAACTTACATTTGATATTTCACCCGATCTCTCTTTTTACCGATCGCTGTACTACAATACACATTGTTTACGTGCAAGTACTCTATCTTGTTTGAGGATAATAATTCCTGGAATAATTCCTCTGAAATTACCGATGAGCTTGCCCCAGTATCTATTAACACAGTGAAGCTACGGTCCCATATATTTAACTCAATTTGAGGTGGATTGACTAACTCTTTATTGGACTTTACTGGGTTAATTTTGTTGTCGGTGATTAAATTTACGTGAATTTTGCCCTGTGCCTGCACCATCAAATCATTTTCCAAGGCATAAAATGATTTCGGAATTAATTTCCCTGATTCTCATTCGTTTGATTGTTACTTGTTGATATCGTGCCAGTATTTGTTTCTTGATTCTGTGTTCTAGGAAAGTCGCGATCATTCCTGCGTTCGACGCTTTCCTCCTCGAACCTAGGCACTTGGGTTACATTTTCCTGATAATTTGTACTATGATTTCTCGGATCGTAGCTTCCATTCCACCTACGATTGTAATTTCTGTAAAACCGGATGTGATTAATTTGACTGGTTCTTCCACGCCCTCTGGTATCGCCACCATAATCATGATTACGCCTCTCGTATCGCGGATTTTGTCTGTCTCGCGGTATAGGACCTCTGTAATTCGATCTTACATCAGGACGTCTATTTGTTCTGTAGTTTTCACCATTATTTTGGTGTGTTTCATCTCTCACACCATTTCCCTGGTTCTCATTCGTTGTTGGAAAATTATTTCTAAGACGTTCTAATTGCGTTCCTTGATTCCTACCTTGGCCACCTACAGCGCGCTGTCCATTTTCATATCGCTGACTGGAGTTAGTCTCTTGGTAATTATTCTGTGCCTCGAACTCTGCCAATAATTCAATTACGTCCGAAAAATCAACCGGTTTCGCCACGATCAGATTATTTCTTATGTGCGGTGGATAATGGCGAATAAGTGCTTCAATAACCTCCTGTTCACTCAACTGAGGTTGGAGTAGTTTCGATTTGTTCGCCAGTTTCAAAAAATACTCCATCATTGAAATACCACGTTTACTGTCATAATGTCCGGTAGCCAGTTCGACTTTAATCTGGTTTTGACGTCCCGGTCCCCAAAATCTATTTATAAAAAGGTTTCGAAACATACTATATGTTTCGTGAGACGCCAAAGTTAGTCTTAACCATTCCAATGCGTTTTTCTTAAGACAGCGTTTAACCACCATCATTCGTATCTCGTTCGGAATTCGTTTGATCCTAAAATAATCCTCCAGTTCTTTTATGAAAATTTTTGGATTGTCACCGGCTTCTTCGTCAAATGACGGAGGGGTTAGGTCATGGAACAAGTGACTAGCGTGACAATTATGGGTTTGACTAGGGGAGTGCATTGGCATAGCTAAATCATTCTCCTGAAAGTCCGCCATATTACTGTTATTGTCAAGTGCATCAGTATTGGTCATATTTTTGCATTCACTCACAAATTGATCATGATTGTCATTAACTCTATCAGCCTGTAGAGCAATCACAACTTGGGAAAGCCTTCCTGTAAATTCTTTTTCCTTTGTAACCGTTTCATTTATTCTGTTTACATTTACATTGGCTTCCTCCTTTACTTTATTCAATTCTTCTCGCTGTGACTGCATCTCAGCGCTTATACCCTTTACAACATTTTCTAAACTATCAATTTTTACATCAATGTCATTTTGTTTTGACCTAATTCCATCTTGATACATTTTACAACTCTGTTCTACCACGACTATCTCTGTTCTCAATTCATCTCCTACCTTTGCAATTTTTGCATTCTGTTCTGCTAGTTTTTCATCAAATTCTTTACTTAATTCAGCTTTCATTTCCTCCACTGTCTTCTCCTGTCCTAACTTAACTTCATTTATCAATTCTCCTAGCCTAGCTATTTCTACTGTGTTTGATTCCTGTCCTAATTTTATCACGCTTACTAACTCACCTAATTTAGCTATATCATTGTTACTTGATTCAATTCTTTCTGTACATTCCTTCTTACATAATTCAATTTCTTGTGACAATTTATTTATATTTCTGGCATTATCCTCCTTCAAATCTGCTACATTTCTAACACTATCCTCTCTTAGTTTTGCTACATCTGCTTTTAGTTCTGTTACATTTCTAACAAAATCTGCTTTTATATCTGCTGTATTTTTGTTCATCGCTTCCAATATTTCTTTCAATCCTATTTCAGATTCCTTACATACTACATTCTTTCTACCTTCTACTGATAACTTATCACTCACTTCCCTCTCTACACTATCATTATCTTTCTCGACTTTTTCCATCTTCTGTACAATTTTCTTATTGCGTAGTATCATAAATTAGTACTAGTCTTACTTGAATTCTGGAGCACAAGAAAAAGGATACTCCGTCAAAATGTCTTCTTTTCACTCTTTGTCCAGGTACATATTTTTACTCTATACGCCTGTATTCGAGCCGTCGCACGTCTGGGCGCCAGTATGAAGAAGTCTCTTCCGGCTGGTATCTCCCGTCACCAGTATGAAGGGAATCTTCTGCTCGTCGTCACTTTGAAGGGTCGGTATGATGAATTCTTTTCTCGTATAAAAGATCCGGCTAACTCTTTCGATGAACTGCGATGACTCTTTCTTTCCTATCTCGGTCGTGGTACGGGTATGAAGTATGTTCGCAATTTACAGCTGATAATTTTCCTTGAGACGCGACCCCCGTGAAAATTATATATTACGTCGATGTATTAACTTTTAGTCTTTCTAATGAGATAGTCTTCTTTGCTCTGGAGGCCACAATTGAAATAATATTAGTGTATTTATTATCACAATTTTATTCGTTAATATATATAACATTTACAATGAAGACAAAAGATAATCGCACTAGGCCAACTGCAAACGATATAATGCAAACAATCAAACAATGGGAAACAAAACACTCCAACACAACACCTACCATAACTAATAATACTGCATCATAGTCAAATGTTTTAAAGCTTTGAGGTTCCACTCTCTTGCATGACAAAAATATAAAAATGAAAAACGATCTTCGATTTGATCAAAGTTTAAGTATTCCAAAACTCACAAATAACGAGACATGTCTCTGAAATGTTTCACTCCACAAAGGATTCATTTCCATATAAATTTTGTCTGAACGAGATCTACATTTTTGTATAGTAAGATTTGGTCTCTCTTTTACGGTTTAAGAGTTATTAAAAATTCACCAAGAGTAAAGAGCACCACAGGGGCTATAGCCATAAAATTTAGGATATGCATTTCATTTGTCATAAAAATATCTTATACATTAGAAATTTTCATCAATATCTTCGCCTCGCATCCTTGATAGATATTAAACTTAAATACCAACTCTGGTTTTTAACAGACTTTTCGTTTTTGAGTTATGTTGTTCACAGGCTGACACACACACCCACACCGCACCCTCAAACCTATCACCCATACACACGGACCTTTTATTAAAAATGCTTTTTTTTTTTTTTTATTTATTCAGGGGCCACAAAATATATAGTTCTGATGAAATCTCGACATCAAATTTTGGGGTGGAACACAACACTTACTATAGGTACGTAGTAGAGAAAGTAAAAATGGACTAACATCTTGAAAATTCCAACACAAAATTCTTTTTTCCTGTAGTGCAGTTGCCATGTTGCTATAAATAAACAGCAACGTATCTGCGACTAAACTTTCAGCCTTCTATCCATTGACATGCGCATTGTGATCAATCCTATCTTGGGCAGTTTTTGTGTAATACATTGAAATCTGCTCTTTCATTTTTAAACCCGCTGTACATTATAATTTTCAAGAAAATATTTCAAACAACTGGTATTTTAATCAAAACTATTAGTCATTTTTCAAAAATATGAGTTTCCGAAAAGTTGTCCATGTAACAGGTAATTCGGGTTGTGGAGGTTTTCTTGAAAATCCTGGCTTCGCATCCCTTGGAAGACGGTGTTCTTAAATAGCAAGTTTAGCATTTATTTACCAAGTGTGGTATTTATTTTCAAATTATTGCTTTTACACACACGCGCGCGCGCGGGCATTTTTATAAATCGGTTGGAGAATCAATGTCATTCTGGCGGATTGTCACAGTAGCTTAATGGTTAGAGCACCCGCCTGGTAGGCGGAGGGTCTGTAGTTCAATCTCGGTTGTGGCATTCAATTTTTCCGTTTTGATTCTATCTCTCAAACATTGTTTGTCCATTTTTGATTCAGGGGTCCCAAAATATACTATTTCCAGTGGAAAATCGATATCGAATTTTGGGGTCGAATGTCATAGTACCCCTACTTGTCATATATAGTAGAGCGGAAATGAAAAGCGAATGAACACGCAGTGCATTAAAATATTTTCTTGAAAATTGTAAACAACAGGTGTTTTAATCAAACCTATTAAAGCCATTTTTGTAAAAAATAAACATTACCGAAAAGTTGCCCATGTAAAAGATAGTTCGGGTTGGGGAGTTTTTCTTAGAAATATTAGTTTGGTACCCTTGAAAGACTTTGAAATTAATTACCAACTTTGGTATTTAACCGACCGTTGGTTTTGGAAGCACGCAGTTGGATTCAGGAAGTCCCAAAGCATACATTTCGGGCAAGATCTTCATATCAAACTTCCAACTCTGATTTCTAGGCCATATCGCACATGGCTATATTAAGGGCCTTTTGAATAGAGTGTGCAACTTCAAGCCGGTTGACGTTTGCGGTGCATCATTAATTTGAAACAAAGAATATACCTCAAATGCCCCTTGCCTCCCCTTAGCCTTGGTTCGTTTTAGGAACTTTTTTCTTTTTTCTTCTTTCTTCTTTTCCCCCTAGGTTCTGTGCGAATTTAAACCACTCTCGGCTGTACAGAATGTGTGAATAGTGTTGAAAAGTGAAAGCTATAAACATGCAAGCGCTGAGACTTCCTCACGACATAAATATCCGAAATATACCACCACGTCACACACGTTATTTATTATACAGCGGGATAGAAATGGCTTTTAAAACATGTGAGTGCCAGAGAATATTAAGAAAGGCTGTGGTATGATACTCAATATAGCCATTGGTACCTAAAGGATTCACTGTGACGTTTGAAGCAGTTGCTGTTTTAAGCCCTTAAAGCCTAATGGAAAAATTAAGAGGCTCAGAAGATTCGTATGTTTAAAATAAACGAACAATTCTTGTTTATAAGTATATTTCACGTATCTCGGAAACGGCTCCAACAATTTGGATCAAATTTTGTATTCAAATAAGATTTTGATTTTTAAATTCAGCTACATAGGTGTCTTTCCTGAAAAAATCTAGTTCTGCATCAAATTGTTGGTTTAAGAGGCTTTTGGTAAACATTTTGGCAGTGGTGTGATGGTTTTGTATTCGGGTTAAGTGAGAGCATTGCACCTTACTTAGCTGTTATATCTGCCTGTTCATTTCCGTAGGTACAGTTGAAAATTTTCGGTAATCCACTGCAGGGCAGTCTTCTTATTACAGTGTTTTAGTTTGTTTAAAGCTATTCAATACAGCAATTTTTTTCTCTGTACATGTACAATGATTTGAATCTCAATTACCTACATCAAGTAAACCGGCTCTTTAAATAATTGTAGATTTTAAAATTTAAAATTCGTTTAATTACGAAGTGAACTTTGGTTTAAATGGTTATATAGCTTTTGTGATTCATGTTAAGACCATAGTTGTTTCACATCACTTCCTGCTTAATAACCTTCAAAATGATGCATAAATTTAAGAGTATTTCCTTTGGGATTGAAAAAGGTAAAAATATTGAAAGGAAATTTCTACAATGTTATGTGACCAGGTTAATCTGATTGTAAACATTGTTAAATTAAACACACTTTTGTTAACAATTAGCTTGGATACTATACATTTTTGAAAACTAGAAAGTCAGGGCGGCTACAAAATTCAAAAAGTCTAAAGTTCTGGAAAAATTATTTCCAACGTGAAGATGTAACTTAAGGGCATACGACGGCAGGATAAGTGTCTTACCCAACACGCGCAACAGTAGACAAAAATCAGCATTATCACAGACACTTCAAGTAACAATAAAACAATAACGACAAATGTAGAACACAAGAAAAAATCTTAGGAATTTTATTCACATGAATTTCACCACACACTGGCTTACTTTCATAGAGGTAATTTTACTATCATCAAGATGAACTTTTGTAGTCACTGTTGCCTTACACATTTCGTTGCAGGCAGATGCATAGAAAAGTTCTAATCGATGATCGATTGCTTAAAGGCGGGCCACTATATACTGGTCTTGGAAACCCGCACTCCTTCCTGGGCAGTGCGAAAAACAGCTGAAAAGCGATAGCGATATCTGCAAAGTCGCTGATACTAGAAACAAAAAGGTTATTTGAAATAAAAAGTGTTACAAAGAGATCTATATCTTTGTCTGGTGCACCTTTATCTATCGCTTAAGCCACGTATACCAGTTGTATAAAATTACACAAAACGCCCGTGAATAAAGAGGACTTCACAGGCTATAGCACCAGTGTAGGTGACTCTGTTGGGCGGTGGCCTACTGATACCAAGGTCATGGGATCAAACTCGGCCCAGACCCGTGTACTTACAAGGGGCACTCATGTTGTAGCTTTACTGGCTCGTTAGATTACCTATGCATTCGGCCCACTCAGACTGCTTATCAGTTATCACATATACACAAACAGGAGCCAGGCACCTGCGACAATGAAGGCGAGCTATTAATATTGACTGTGCAAAATTATAAAGAATTGTATGACCTTCAGACGCCATCTATCACATCAATTTACGCCGTGAAAAACCTTACTAGAATCTTCATCCAAGTCTTCAAAAGGATTACTACTAATAAATTCACCATATTGCTCTCTTTTCCAAGGCTGTGAATCCACTGTTGTACCCATTCAATTTTCCACTCGGAATACTCCGAGCAGTGAGCGTTTAAACTTCCGCAGAGGATTCACAGCTGCAAATGTCAGTTCCGGTCGTGACGGACCAGTGAGCGTCAAACTTTAGTATTGTTTTCTTATTCCGTAGGAATGAGACAGCTGATAAAAGTCTGAACATACGGAGTTGAACTTTAAGATGTCTTCATACTTACATACGGGTTTCAAATTTGTGAACTTCATACTTAATTTGCTATATATTAAATAGCTACGGACTGCACATAGCATAGAATAGCACAGTTTAACTAGTGTAAATGCAGAGATTTAAAAAAAAAAAACCGATAGAAATTAACACATGAAGTTTTGTTATTTTTGTCATTTTTGTTGCTTTTTATTTACGTAGTTATTATTCTTTATAAGGATTATTTTATTAGGTATAAACTTAGAAAAGTAAGTACTGCTACATTCACAATAATGCATTTTAATGTGTTTGGTGCTGTTTAATGCTTTTAATTTGAATGGAATTATAACTTGAAAACTGTTTTTGCTAGATATGCCCTTTTTCTTCTAATTGTTATCTTCGCAAACTTTGACTCTAATTGCCTAGCATTATCATTTCTATTTTCTGTGTAATGTTTATGCTTCATGGTACTGCAGTTTAACTTCCTTTACATAAGGGCTAACATTTTCAACATTTAAGTACTTCACTTTACTTCCCTAATAAAGATGGAGATGTTACTAGATTTCAGACAGTGTACAGTAAACCTAAGGTGAATAAGCACTTAGCTTATCACAGAAGATGTTAAAAATTTGTCCTACAACATCCACATTTTTATAAAACTAAGTTTCCAGTGCAGTGTTTCAATGCTTATCAGTATTCTATGATAGTCTTTAAGTGTGCATAAATGGAACAGTGTCATGTCTTGTTTATTGGCCTGTAAAGGAACAATGGGGCAAAATTGTGGCACACAAGTTTGTAGATACTGTTAGTTAAACTTAGATCATTTTATTATCACTACAAGTTCATGAAACTTTTATTTTTTCATAGAGTATATTACTTTTAAGCTGTGCTCTTTGTTGGAAATAGATCCTCTTATCTATAAATTCAAATTGTGCTGTTATTTCAATGTTTAAAAAAGAAAAGAAAGAAAAACCCTTGTGCAATAGCCCGGCCACTGCTTCCCCCACCTCTGCCCAATACAGGCATCTTGAGCCTTCCCACCTGGTTATGCAGCCTTTGCGACCTAGGGTTGCTACTTCTCTATCAAGTAGCTCCTCAGAGCCAGACCTAACATTACTGAAGGTTGCAGTGGTGGCATATTATTTTTCAATATTTCTTGGTAGTAAACACCCGGAATTTGCATAATTTTCTAATTATTTGTCTATAAACTAAGGTACAACCATTATGTGATGAAATACAATAATTTCTATAACAAAAGTCATACAGTGCAGATGATTGTACAACATAGAAACTTAAATGTATCACAAAAATGAAATTGATGAATACTATAGTGGTTGCGAAAGATTTAAGCTACTGAAAGATTTGTTCTCAATGTATATCCAAATTTCTTAGAATAAAAAGGTTCATTGGATGAGGTTGTCTCTATCCTTTCTTGAAAACACTACAAAAGAAAAAGGAATGCATTTCTGAATTTGATTGTGGCAAAAAGTGAGACAGATCAGCAAAACTGATAAAATGTCAGAAAAAATATCCTGCTGGAAAGCATTTGGCAACTGTCTTCTGGGATAGAAAAGAAGTTTTGGAGCCAAAATCACAGCTGAATATTGTCATGAGACATGAGTAAAGTTAAAAAAGGCCATTCAAAAGAAGTATTGAGGCATTTTTAATTCTGAAGTAATTTTTCTTCATGACTATGCCCTTCCGCATGCTGCACTTATTTCTAATGCATCACCCTGCTTGGAAGGTTTGCTTGGCGACATTCAAGTGGCAGGAAGCACAACTACATGCTGACCAACTGTTGGGGCTAAAAATGACAGTTCTTCCTTATACATGGAGCTCTAGGTTAAATACAGGTTGTGCAAAGTAGAACAAAATGTAAATAAAATTTTAAAAGGTATTAATATGAAAGTATGTGACTTGAGAAATATCATATATAATATGAGAACATATGTAATTTTTCCATTTGGGGTTCTGCTCTCAGAATCCAGCAATGTCCCACAATGAATTTGTTGAAATGCTAGGAGGAGGGCACTTATCAAATTCTGCCTATACATCAGTTACTGGGGTTCTGAAAATAATGTGGATAATTTTATGGGGAAGGAACATGGAATGAGGTTTTCTCTTAGGTTTACTTTTTTAGAAATTATCACATGAAATTACGTTAACATTCCCATCACCGTTGAATTCTGTAAGTGCCACTATTCTGATGTATGTGCTCTGTTATTTTTACATTGCAAAATTTAGTTTTTGAACTCTCCACCTTGCGTCACTATTCGCGACCACTTATGGGTGTATATTTTTTATCCTTTCTCAGGGGTTTCCGTCTAGGGGATATGTGAATGGCAACCACAAGGTACCCAAGCTGAGCAGAACATTACTTCCACTTACTGGTGTTTTGCTCCTCACTGCAACTTTTCTATCTGACCTTACCTTGGTCATCTCTTGTTCTCTTCCGACTCCGATGCTATTAGGGTTCCTGAGGGCTAGGGAGTCTTTATTTTTCCAACCTCTCCATTTCTCTATAAAACCTTAACCCCTAACATGCTGACCTGTCATGGCATGTATACGTCCTCTGATTGGTAAACAGAGGATATGGTCGGTGAATTTATTTTGATAATCCTCCCGGTCAGGTCGGTGAGACCCGTAAACCAACGACAGGTGTGATCCTCCAGACATTCTGGGGGTTGTGAGAGCGATGTGACCGCCAAAACATAAAAATATGGTGCTCTCTAAAAAACGGTTACTATTACTGCTATTGCTCTCTTCATTATTGGAGAGCAAGAGGATTAATGACTTCATTGTCAGAAATCCAGCATTAGCTAACAACATTCACAATAATATATTTTGTTTTAGTTATATAACAAACATATTGAATACACAGAGATTTCAAACAATATGAATAAGCAAGCTTTCTCCTTTATTAGTGCTTGTGCAGTCTGTACATGACTCTTAGTTCGTTTCTCTTTTCTACATCTGCCTCTGTCTTAATCTTCATCAGTTCCATTTTGCAGGTTGAGTATGTGTCAGTGTGTGGTGTACGGAATGAAAGATTGAAGAAGTTGTAAAATATGCAGACTGGTAGATTTCTTAATCTTGTTTCGTTGCAAAAGTTGGTCCACATTTTTCTGTTATTAAGTTCTGGAGGTGATTTTGACCTTCCATAGTGACTTTCTCTACATCTGTACTTCTTAATGTCTTGCTTTATAGCAGCAGTAATGCCCTTCTGTAATATTCCTGTTCTATCACCTCCTCTGGTTTCCGTTGGCGCATTCCCAGATAAGTGGAATTTTCTAGTCAGGAGAGATAATCTATCTTTTGACACCCCTGTGATTCCTTGGAAGCTTGCAGCGCATACTGACAATACTCGGCCATCATTACGTCTCACACTGTATTTAATACTAACAGTCTGTTTTCTATTTGCAGCCCCTTTATTCACCACTCTACGATTAGGAGATGTAATACTCAAATACATATTTCATAAGGAATTTATCTTTATCTATTTTGTTAAGCACGGAAAGGTGTTGGTGAAACCCACTTATATCATAAGTCAAATCAGCTGCATCACAGTGCTTATGCCCTTTACTTTTAGGATTTCGTGGAGTGCACTCGAGACCATGTGAAAATTTAGTTGCTGGAGTATGAGCTTTCCTTGCCTTGCATTTTGATTTCCTTTCCTTGTTTTGCAATTCCTACCTCCCGCGCATTCTACGACTGGTACAGTTTCACAATCTGAGCTTCTGTCCATTGTGCATAGGAATAACTCAACTAAGAATAAAAATGCCATGTGAGTATAACAAAGCTTGCAGAAGCACCTGCCTGCTGTGCAAGGGGTCCCGGGTTCGATTCCCAACAGGGGGGGGTGAATTTTTCTCCAGCCAAGATTATTCCTCATCCTTCCCTGATACCGAAAAAACCCCTATTAAACGAGTAACACTTGTCAATAGGCAAGGCCGCCGATATCTCTCCAGTTATAGGCGGGATATAAATGGAACAAAAGAAAAAAAAAAAAAGCTTGCAGAAATGAATGTGAAATCCAAGCGCACAACTGAGTTCGCAGTTATTGCCAACGATACAGCAGTGCGCAAAGCTTGCAGAAATGATTGAGAATTCCAAGAATCGCAACAGTGAGATGGCAGTGAATGTCAACATGCGTTTCATAGAATTGGTCTTTGCTTTAACTGAGCATCTATCGAGCTTTGAAACTACAAAATCCAGTCCGGTTGTCACTTTGTCTTCCAAAATTTTACCGCAAATACAGTTTTCTTCTCGTCGTTAACACAGTCTAGTCTTTCAGGCTATACAACCCACAACTGTTCTTCTCATAACCTTGCTCAGTTCTTTCGGTGTCTTTCTTCACTTCCTCTGTCTCTCATACCCTAATTACGACGTTACAATCAGTCGCGACGCTCTCTGAATCGTCTTACGGCGTACCAACACGACACACACGCACAACTGTGTCATACTGACACAGTGACCAACTCATGTCCGTAACTCAAGTGTAGAACTCACTGTGTTCTTCTTAGGCCTCCTTATATACTGGGGATGACGTTACACGGACCTTTCTCGAGTTCCACACACACGCACCGGAAATGACGCAGCTAGAATCCCACGAACGTTCTCGAACCCTTTTTGTTTCTGTCGCTTCGATTGTTGACAGTCACGTACATACGGCAGTCTCGCTAGGCAGCCTGACCTTGAACGTCTTTGACCAGTAGTCGGCACGGCATGTGGTGTCAAGTAGCTTGTCCCCTTCCGTCCTTTGTTATGTGCCGAGCCCGACGTCACAATAATAAGTTCTGCATGCATAATATGCTTATATAACTTATTTACATACTTTTCTGCTGTTTTTTCTCATTCTCTATTGTTTATTTGTCTATTTTACGACTCCTACTTTTATGCTTTTCTTCCAGTTATGTTTAATTCCTTTAACCTTTTTGTTTTATATACTATTGGTTGCAACGCGACAACCGTATGCCCTGAAGCAGGAACCCCCGAGCGATTTAAGGACTGCTGGGGCGCCCTTTCAAGAGATGGCGGAAGAATTTTATGTTGACCGAAACAGTCCTGTTAGGAAGATGCAATATTTAAAATGAGCTAGGCGTCACCCCTACAGGATAATAAATGATTCTGACAAACTTTTCCAGCGTTCTCACAAAAACCGACGCTTCTAAAATGTAACATTACGCTTGCATTCAATTTTTAAACAACAGATGATAACTGACACTAATTAAAAGCTTCAATTCAGAAAAAAAGAAACAATATTCCAGCAGATACATAGTATGGACAGCGTGGTACAGGTAGGCTAAACAAAGGGATCTATTGTCATCGGATTGGCAATGAACATTTGAAAATTAATGCGAGGCGCAAGGAATATTCCATATAATCTCTAAATCGATCAGCAATTATTGCGATTCGACATGGCTCGTATACATTTCCATCCCTTTGTGGTACTGTAACAAAACACTGGTCGAATCTCTCGTTTACTTTTGTTTTTATGGATGTTTGTTTTTGTAATTCCCATGGTTGTTCATGCTTGAGTTGGGAGGGAGGTCGTTATATGCGTATTATACCTACCGAACGACTAGATAACTTGTATGCACGTGAAAAGTACTGTATGTATTTGCGTTATTAAGTAGCTACAGAGGAAATACTTAAAGACATTAACTTGGAGTTTTAATTTTATCTGTAGTATAATACCACTAGAGGGAAGGATGCTGGGAAGGATAATTGCGTTCTCGAGTTTCCTGTCCTTCCATTCCGTTTTATTTATAATTTCATTCATCCTTCATCCCGTTGGTTCTTTGAGGGTCGCAATTGTCAACGAAGGCGTTAGGTGCAACTTGACAGGGAACTCTTGTCTCATTGTTCGTGGGATCCGGGTGGAAAAGGGGGCGGTATCTGGGGGCGTTGGCCTCACGCCGAGGTTCCCGAGTTGGCCCCTGGCCCCGGAAGACCTAAGGACCTCGAGGTGTCGTCAAACTTGGAAACCGTTAAGGACCTTTGTAAATTTCTGTCCATTAATCTGGAGCTGGCCGCCCGGTGTCTCCTCTCACTTATCCTTCCTGGGGCCCTAATGACCAAGATGTCGGTGGGCCCTTAAACCCGACACATTCACTCACTCTTATCCTTCCTCCCGGGCGTGCCCCTTGTGGATATAGGTACAATAAGCCGGGCTTCAGTGCCGAACCCCCTCCTAATCTCTCTCCTATTTCTATTGTTTATCTGTGAGCATTGTGTAAGTAAAGCAGTCTGCATTAAAATTTCGACAGCCAAGGCTTAGTTGTGTTATTAACACCAGGCTTCATGTGTTTTCTAAACGGCTGCATCCCGACAACTGTTTTCTCTTCCCCTGCGGCAGCACTACAGAACGCGATGACGTCAGACGCTGAACTTTTCTTCAGTGTGAGCATGTACAGCGGTGTGAGCTGACGTCACTATGTGTCCTCCCTTTCCTTAAATTGTCTTTATGAGGACTTCTTGTTTATCCAGATAAACTTTCATTATGCATTTCATTGTAAATAAGAATACAGTTGTATAAAGCCTTAGCCCTGTGTTTAAAAAGTGGATCTTTTGTGAACGGCTTTGAAATGCTAAGGCTCTTTCAGTAACCTCGATAAGAAACAAATATGCTTTAAGCATTAATATTTGAACACTCAAATCAATAACAATCCATAACTCTGAAATGTTAACTGCACCAAAAATCGGCTTAAATGGGGCGCCTTAACGTGATATTTTTGTGCAATAATATTTTGCCCAGTTTTTATGATTTATCAATTATTCAACAGTCATTTAGAATGAAGAGGATTTTACGTTATTTCCTAGTAAATTAAACACATATTTGTCATGCAAATATTTTAAATCTATATATATCTATATAAATGAATGTTTGTCTCTTATTAGCAAATCTAAGCGTTTTTTCACAGAGAAGGTTTTTATACTACCCATTTTACTAAGCAAAGTATTACATTCTTATGTCTTTCTCTACTTGCCTTTCAACATGCAATTCGTACCATTTTCTATGATTGAAATAGAAATGCATCGTATTACATTCAAATTGCTTTCTGTACTTTTCTTTTACGAAACAACCGCATTTCTTTCATTTCTACAAACAATACATAACATTTTCCGTGTCTGAAATAGAAATGCATCGTATTACATTCACACGGTTTTCTCTACTCTTTGATTTAATACTTGCACAGGTTCTCTACTCGCTCTTCAATATACAATTCATAGAATTTTCTATACGATTAAAACAAATGCGACGTATTGCATTCACATGTTTTCTTAACTCACCTTCCTATTACTAACACATTCACATGAATTTCTCTTCTCACTCTTCTACAAAAAGTTCATACACTTCTCTATGTTGTCGAAATAGAAATGCAACGCTTTCCCTATTCACTTTTCTTTTACAGAACACATTTCTTTCTCTACTCCCAGTTCCACATGCATTTCGTATAATTTTATATGTTTGAAAGAGAAATGCAACCTATTACACTCGTATGGTTTTCTCTACTCGCTTCTCTTCCTGTGATATATGCAATTGTTAAATAGTGCTTTTGCATAGTTGCTACCTGGTGTTTTTATTTAGTTTATCTTTTATACCTTATATCATTCCAGGAGTTTTAATTAAATATTGATGTAAGTGTGTTAAGTAATATACTTTAATGTATGTATATGTGTGTGTGTGTGTGTGTGTGTGTGTGTGTGTGTGTGTGTGTGTGTGTGTGTGTGTGTGTGTGTGTGTGTGTGTGTGTAAGCAAACAACAAGAAACAAGGATACTGGGCAAGCGCAAGTCCAAAAGTTTTAGGGATAAATCGTCAAACCACGGCCAATGCTGATTATTTTAGCTGGTATATAGCATTTCAATCAATATCTTCAGATCCCATTTTTGAGAAAATATAAAATAACAAACAATTTTCACGTCCTTGGAAGACGAATCTAAATTCCAAATATTAAGGGACACGTCCAAATGCTGAATTTTGTTACCTTTTTACAAATTCAGGTTTTACTTTCACATGAATATTTCAGATCTTCCACTCATTTTGGTATAACTTTCATAAAGGTAGGTACGTCAATCGTAAATACAATAAAATTATTATTGAAAATGAATATGCATATAGGTTTAGCCTTTATCATCTTGTTAAACTGCTTTTCTGAAGAACTAATACTTTTCTACACATATGCCCCATTATTGCTATAATAAACTGAAATCTTATTGCACATTTGCATCTGAATATACTTCATTTCAATGAAAAGGGTTTTATGTATCAGGAATACTAGTTCGTTTTTTAATTTTAAATTCCTTATAGGTATTTCAATAAAAATCCATTATTTCTATTAAAAATGATAGCTTGGGATCTGATGAAGAATACGTGTTTTTGTTTCATATCACCTGTAAAAATATCACTCAACATGTGTTTAAAAATTCAGCTGATTATCTTAAATAGTATTCTACAGAGAGACTCAAAAACATTCGAAGCTCTGCGCGGTGTTTTTCCACTGCGCACCCGGAAACACGATAACGCAGTTGCTGTACACATGGTCATGTGGTTGTTTTTCTCTGCTCTGAAAGTGCAGTATTGAGCTGACGTGTGGTTGAGTTATTACCAGTGTACTCTATTATTTTGTCCTGTACTTAGTCACAAAGTATATTATGGCTCAGCATTTGTTTTCTACTGCACAGCGTGTATTAATTTATGATTCGTATGTGTTAACTCAGTCAGCTCGCCAAGTGAAAGTGCGATTTGCAGAAAGATTTCCAGGTGATCTGCGATTTCTATCTCTGGGATAACTTAAAGCAAAGAATACAAGACAAACCCACACACCCTAGAAGAATTAAAACAAAATATCCACCAGGAAATTGCCGGTATTTCTCAACGTGAACTACGGCGAGTGATGGATAGTTTCCTAAAGAGGTGCCAAAAATGTATGGACAACGACGGTGGCCAGTTTCAGCATCCCCTTTAATAACTTTAGCACGTAAAGCCTTTAGAAGTAGTTTTAAAAATGCATGCTTTCATCCGCGCTGTTCTATGACAGCGGAAATCGGCGAAGAGTGCCGAGGTCGCGTACAGGTTAAATACAACGCCGCCGGTTCGGAGTCTTCTGGATCACCCGTTGGATAATGGGCCATATATTAACATGGGATAGATATAGCATTTCGACTCCCCTTAACACGCTGTTCATTTTTTAGACAGAAACACACTGATCTTTTTCTTTTTGGTACAAAAGTGCCTCAAATGACGTACCTGCGGAAAATCTAGGATTCCAATATTGCCGAAAGCCGACGTCCTCTCCTTCAGGTCATAATATATCATCCAACATCACTAAATTTCATGGTGTCTTATCTAATTGACGGAAGTAAATCTGGAGAAATGAGACTTTTCCGTCCGAAAGAGATATTATATAATACAGCTGTCTCCCACAAACTTCCGTATTGATCTTGCTGTCTCTTGCACCTGTTGCACACAGAGGTACACGTGACCGTCGAGGTCCCGACCAGAATTATAATTAAGTTCCTATTTCCGTTATCTTCACTTTATGCCTGTTCATTCCATTTCTCATTTTAAAACTAAATTGAATATGAAAATACTTCGATAGCATTCACTGGAAATTGTTCTCAAATTAGTACCGCGTCCCGCGGTCAGAAAATTACCCTGAATGCCGTTGGGTGGTATACGCGTTGCGGCCCAAATCATATAAGACTTTTTAGAAGAAAAACGACAAATGTGAAGTAATTGTCATAGAAATAAAATATAAACTTACGCATATCGTACTTATATACTAGAGTTCAAATTTTAGCCACATGACTACGTCATTGTATTTTCAAGCTAAAAGTTAGTCTTTGTTAGTTTGTTGCATACCGACGTCATGAATGTCTCCCTGGAAATCATTATTCCTACACTGCTCTAAAACACTTGTGATAATGGACATTTTTGTCCTTGTCGCCGATTTTTTAATTCTTGTGGTGTTGCAAATTATAATTTTAATATGTCTCAGTTTTTATGTCTTTAAGGACAATTATAAAATTAAAAATATTCCGATGTGACCAGTAAAATTGTGAATTAAGGTATGAATGAAATGACTCATATGCAGTTGTGATTCTGAGCGGTGAAGATGAAAATTCCGACCACATATGTGGAGGAAAATTAGCTTCATCTGCAATACAATTTTCTAAAAGACGGTCACAAAACAAAACTATGTCTCTGTCCTTAGTTACATTTGACATCAAATCAAATGCGAAGCAGTCGCCAACTTCCTCTGGTGGTAATAAAGGGAGACCAAGTATAAAGTTTAATAACTTCCACTTCACTTTCTTGTTGCTGGTACTATTTGCTCAATTCCAAAAACTGAACCACTGAACTCTGGTGGTAGTTTCTCGAAGTTGGTCTTTAGTCATTTGCTGGGTGAAATTGGAACTATTAACCTTCAAGCAGGACCTTCTAGATTAACGGACCTGACACTGCCATCTAAGTTGTACAAAAATGGCGTCGGCTGGTGGCGATGATTTCAGAGGTGTTTCCACACGCTGTTTTTCATATTATTTTCTATGTCTTCGAGTTATTGTTTCTTATAATAATTCCTATGTAAGTTTGTCTTCATATTAGCAAAGCGAGTGTTTCAAAAGTTTTATTTGGGCAGTATAGGAACAGGAATAAATGTAATAACGTTTTGACTGTGCCGTGTGCTATCCACGTGTTCATGTTTATTGTGTTCCATCTAGGACTATGGCTACATTAGCCGTATAGTGTGGTTAATTTATCTGTTTGCAAGTACAATTTGTGTCACGATTACAGTGGTGAGAGGTTGTTGAAGAAAAACTGTTCCAGTAGTGTATATTAATGTTGCCATACTACAACCTAACCTCAAACACGACAATGCACCGTAACTGTTGCATTCCCGGATGCAAATTAAAAATCAGAAACTTTCAGTTAAAACAAAAGGTAAATTACAACATAAAGCTTCTAAATTCAGTATTTAATTACAATAAATTGCAGCGTTATGTGTATTAGTTGCCGGTGTGTATATAACATGGTGAATAGTGTGAATAATGAAAGACAATAATTTCGAGTGAATTCAATTAGTGGCCTCTGCAACACCAACAGTTTGTTTCATGTAAGTAGTATGCTGCTCATATTTGTACATTATCTTTTGTCTTTGTAATTTAAATGTGTAGCTGTAGTTTAGAAGAAATGTGTTATGTTGCTGCATGTAAAACTGTAGACTATAGCAAAGTTTGGTAAATATTTACAAAATCGTCCGCTCGAGAAAACGAATGAAACATAGTGCAATGGATGCAGTTTTTATTGCTGATTACGATCTTGTAAGTTTTATTGTGCGCTCAAGCTTCGTGTTTTATTTATGAGAAAATTTCGTACGGTCGATGAAGTGGTTTTATTTCGCTTATGCGGCGGATATTTAGCTAATAAATGTGCATAAACGAGTGTTGTAATATATGCTACAATGATTGATTAATGCATTTACGTTGAAATGATTGCATAAACACTACCCAAATTGTAAATATTTCGATAACACAGGACCCTGTCACCCCACTCATATGCAAAACTAACCTAACCTAAGCTAACACAATGTTGCTTTACAATACTGATTTTAGATTACGTATTTCATGTATTTCATTTACAGTGCTGTTTTACGGTTATTATTTTTAATATTTCATCTGCTTTTGTGGATTCCCCCTGTAAAATAAAGTGTCCTGAAGTGCTGAGTAATATGTTGTTGCAAACTGAGTAATCAAGTTCTCAGTAATAGTGAAAGCAAAATTTCACCCTAAAGGTTTTGAATTCAGTAGGTAGCTTTAGGTCATTCTAAATAGCAGCATTTGTATATCAGCCATCCAGTATAGTATGTTTTGTGTAGGTATATAACATTATGCACATTGTACAAATGTGAAAAACAGTGTAAACAATGATTAATAATTCTGAGTCAACTCACTGTCAACACTTCTGTTTTATTTAAGTAACATGCTGCTTGCAGTTTTGTCTATCTTCTTTGTAATTTGAGTGTGTAATGCAGTTACATAATGGCATGTAAACCTGTAGATTGCATGAATGATATTTGAGGTTATATATTTCATTGCCCATAGTTTATCGTTTAATATTAAATGTCACTCTTTTTTGTTTACTTGAGTTTATGTTTAACACAGTGTTTTTGTGTTTAACACAGCCCATATTCACAAAATAGGCGTGTTATTACACCACATTTTTATTTTACTGCGTTGAAATCGTAGCCTGTAGACGAGTTGTTTACAAGTAGTTCCCACCACATAGGCCGCCATCTTGAATCACAGTGTCAGGTCCGGTATTTAGGAGGTCCTGCTTCAAGCATTGTAACATTTGGCGCGATTTTAAAATTAATAGTTCTATGTGAATTGATGCAAATAAATATTATTCTCATATACGAACCACAGTCGAATAGTTTTTTAATATGTTAATTTATTTACCTATATCATGTGGTGCTGTATGAAAATGAGTTACTGCTGATTTGTTTGTTTAAGATTAATGTTTCTTTGATGTTCTGTCAACCTGATTTGTAAATTTCTTTTGGTTCTTCTTGTGTAACAGCTATCACAATCTTTACAGTTGATCTGGTAAATTCCTGACTTTTTTGTATTTTCAATAACTTGTTTGAAGGGTGTATTCAGAAGATCTTTTACACTGAAACGTTTCTTGGAGCTAATTGTATATTGAATTTCTTGAAAATAGAATTGCTATTGAACCTGGAACGAAAATATTATAATTGACAGCGTATCTCACTTCAAGTATTTAGAAAATGTAATGCCTCGTACCAGGGAAAAGCTGATGTCATAGAGAAAATAAGTAAATTCAATTATATAACAGGCACGTTAAAAAAAGCCCATAAAGATTCCATAGTTAAATTGTATAAATCTATGGAATACCAACTCTAATATATGGTTCAGAAGCTTGGACATCGCACTCAAAATATCATAAAAGCATTAAAAGTAGAAGAAATAAATCATATTATTGCTAACAATAGAAACCAAAGGGAAAAACATGTTCAAAGGATGAATAACAAAGTTTCTAATATAGTCAATTATAGGCACAAGAAACCAAGGAAGACCGAAGGAAAGATGGGCAGACGAAATTGGAGCCGCAACGAATTGAAAACTCCAAAACCATGAAGGAGAATAAGAATAAGAAGAGGACCACGAACAAGAATGTTTCTATCAGCAGAAAATACCTCCACACCAAATTCAGATACAAGTTATCGCAAAAACGAACATTTTCTAAGTTTAGTTTTAGGCATATTTAAAACCATAATTTCTTCCACAAACTCTAAACTTGCAGTAAAATATAGGTTGAATGCAATACCCAGTACTACCCCTGGTCAGAGTTACTGTTGTTCAAAATAAGGATATTTAGGGAAGGTTCAGTAGTTTCTGGCAGATAATACGTATGCATTCTCTCTGCTGGTACTTAAAGAATGAATACAATAAAAAAGGATTCACTAAACTCCCGCCTATTCTAGCCAGTCTTAGCAGTGCACTTTAATTAAAAGAAGCTGGAACGCAGATTAGCCTCTTTTGGCCAGGAAAGAGATAGTCAAAGGGAGGTTAAGTTGCAAAGTTGTAAAAAAAGTCAATTGAAACAAAAAGACTAAAAGTTCTATGTGTTTCACTCAATAACTTCCTCTGCTCTTGTACTAGCCATTCTCACAAACTCTTATTTCTCTATCTCTCTCGTATTAGTTGAGATAAACATTTGAAGAAAGTATCTTCTTCCAGGTACAAGGAGAACATGGGAATAAAGTAGACTTTGACCGATAGTCAAATCTTTTAAAGCTTTCAAACTCCGTTCTTTTTGCACGGCTAACATATAAAAATGAATAACGATATTCCATTTGACAGAGGTATAAGTTGTCCAAAACTCGCACAAATAATACGGGACACCTCAGAAGTGGTTCACTCTATAACAAATTTATTTGTTCATAAATTGTGTGTTTTAGCGAGATCTACATTTTTTGTATAGTAAGATTTGGTCTATCACTTACGGTTTACCAGTTATGCAAAAGTCATCCAGAGTAAACAGGACTACAAGGACTATAGCCAGAAAATTCAATACATGCATTTCATTTGTCATAAAAATATCTCAAACATATGACATTTTAATCAAAATCGTTCGAGCCGTTTTCAAGGAAGTCAAAAGTTTCCAAGAATTTTCCATGTAAAGAGCAGTTTAGGCTAGAGGAATTTTCTTCAAAATCCTCGCACCGCATCCTTGGAAGAATTAAACTTAAATAACCAATCTTGGATTTTAACCGACTTTTGGTTTTTGAGTTGTGCTGTTTATAGGCGCGCGCACGCACACACACGCGCGCACGCACACACACGCGCGCACGCGCACGCACGCACGCACGCACACACACACACACACACACACACACACACACACACACACACACACACACACACACACACACACACACACACAGAAATATCAGCCAAGTAGAAAACATTTTAAATTACGTCAAAGGAAGTGGTATACTGATCGCAGTTGACAGCAATTGTCGAAGCAAACTATGGTATGACGCAACAACAAATCAACGTGGCAAAGCACTGGAGGAGTTCTTAACACTAAGCGATTTGAATATTGTCAACAAAATGTCGGAGCCAACTTTTGAGACGATAAGGGCCAGAAGCTACATTGATTTAACGTTAGTCAATAATAAACTACTAAGGCAGGTTATCGAGTGGGAGTGTGGAACACAAGAAAGTTGTTCCGATCACAGAAATATAACCTTCAAACTGAGCGTGACACGGCAGCACATATTATCTCCAAACAGAAACCAAACCACAAGAAAGTATATCATAAAGAATGGCGATCTTGATAAATTTGAAATCGCTCTTGTTTCAAATATCAAAACAACCTTTCATTATTACAAGACTGCAGATACGAAAATAATGGATCGTGACCTGGAAAATATTATTGCTACGTACGACAATTGTGATGAAGTGGAAAATTTAATATCCTCATCAATTAACGAAGCTTGCAACACAAGTCTCAAGATGTCTAGGGCAACAAAATACGCGTTGAAAGGAAATACGGTTTCGTGGTGGAACGATGAACTTACAATCCTAAGGAAAAAGACAAACGCTCTACGAAGACGGTACCAAAGAACTACAACAAATGAAGATCTAAGACTGGAGAGGAAAACCAAATATCACGAAGGAAAATATGAATATGAAATGAAATTGCAAGAGGCGAAACTGAACTCTTGGAAGAAGTTCTGCACTATAGTTGATGGAACTAACCCCTGGAACGTAGTCTACAAAATAGCCGCCGGGAAAGTCAAAACCACAACACAACTAACAACCCTAGAAAAAGAAGATGGAACATACTATACAGACACGGAGAACACAATTGAACACATGCTGGAACACTTCTCACCACAAGATAGTGAAGGAAGTGACAACGCACATCACAAAGAAACAAGAAGGTTAATTAGAGAGCCAATAGATACAACCGATGATGTACCTTTCACAACTGAAGAAATAAAAACCGCCTTACAAAAGTTCAATCCTCAGAAAGCTCCCGGTGAGGATGGGATAACCAGCGACATTCTACTAAGAGCATTCAAAGTTCTGCCTTTATTCTTCACACAGTTCTACAACATGTGCCTAAGTAAAGGTTGTTTTCCAAAAAGATGGAAGCAGTCTATTGTGCTTCCAATCACAAAACCTGGCAAGGAAGAATGCAAGGATGTGTCTAAATATCGTCCAATCAGCTTGATAAATATTGGCGGCAAATTACTAGAGAGGTTAATGATCGACAGGATAAATTACCATCTGTGGTCTAAAAACTTACTCAATGGTAGACAGTACGGCTTTACCCCTCAAAAGGGAACAATTGATGCAGCACTCGAAGTTAAAACCTTCATAGAAGAGGGATTGAAAATAAAACAATGTATAATCCTAACAAGCCTTGACGTCAAAGGTGCATTTAATGCCGCCTGGTGGCCCAGTATTCTCAAGAACTTAAAAGAATGGGAATGTCCGAGAAACGTCTACAACTTAGCATTAGATTTCTTCAACCACAGGAAAGCAAAAATCACAATAAACAATTACACAATGGAAAAAGAAGTTCAGAAGGGCTGTCCACAAGGATCCTGCTGTGGCCCAGGCTTTTGAAACATAATGTATAATTCCCTATTGAATACTGATTTCAATAGGAAAACTAAAGCCATGGCATTCGCAGATGATCTTGTCATATTAACAAGAGGCTCAAGCAAAGTAGAAGCAGAAAACATAGCGAATCAGGATTTAATTAAAATTCAGAACTGGGCCACTGACAACAAAATAGAATTTATCGAAAAGAAGTCGAAGACTCTAGTCATATCAAGAAAGCGAACGGACAATTGGGACGTCAATATCTACTTAAACAACAAGAAGCTTAACCAAACTGAAGAAATGAAATACTTGGGCATATGGTTTGACAGTAAGTTTAACTTCAATGCACACATAGACCACACTGCAGGAAAATCAATCACACTCATCCACATGTTATCACGGACAGCTAAACTACAATGGGGATTAGGTCACAAAGCACTAAAAACAATATACGAAGGAGCTATAGTCCCAATAATGACATATGGCTCACCAGTGTGGATAGACGCTTTAAGAAAAATAAAAAATCTAACAAAATATAAAAGGATACAAAGATTGATTAATATAAAAATTGCTAAAGCCTACCGAACTCTCTCATACGAGGCATCATGCGTAGTAGCAGGCGTTCCACCCTTACAAATAACCATAGAACAGTATGTAAGAACCTACCTGGCAACAAAAGTCAACAATCAAGAATATGACGCACCGCTGGAAGTCAGGTATTGGAGACACCCTGTGGAAATACCCCTAATAGATGAGGTAGATAACAATGTATATGCAGTTGAAATGTACACCGATGGTAGCAAAACTGGTGATAAAGTTGGGGCAGCAGAGATCATCTTCATCCATGGCAACCTAGCATACAAATTAAAGTTCAAGTTGCATCCACGATGCACGAATAACCAGGCTGAACAACTGGCAATATTAAAAACACTTAAAAAACTAGATGAGCTTGGATATGGAGAATGCGATGAAAAACGAGCTGCATTATTCACAGACAGTAAGATAACTCTAGATCTGCTCAGGAACAACATGAAACATAACCAGCTGATAGAAGCAATCAAAACCAAAATCCTTGAACTTTCAAAATCAAAGTGGACACTACATTTCGGCTGGGTGAAAGGACACGCGGGAATACACGGAAATGAACTTGTGGACAGACTAGCAAAACAAGCTGCCGCGGAAGACACTGAAATAATATATGACAAAGTATCAAAAGAAGCAATAGTAACTAGAGAGAAAGAAACTGCACTCGAAGAATGGCAACAACAATGGACAGCATCAAGGAAAGGAGCAGTAACCAAAGAATATTTCCCATCCGTGAGAAGAAGATTAAAGCAACGGTTACCAATATCTCCGGAGTTCACAGCAATGATAACAGGACATGGAAAGCTAAGATCATATCGCCACAGGTTTGGATTTTTAGATAACCCAATGTGCAAATGTGAAGAAGAGGACCAAACAGTAAACCACATTATATTTCGATGCAAAATACTAAACAACCAGAGAAACGCAATGATTAGGAAGATACAAAGTAAAGGTGCTACTTGGCCCATAAACAAAGAAGAACTTGGAAAAAATTTCATACAACCTTTCGTTAACTTCATTAATGCTATACAATTCACAGAAATAGAATGACTTAAGTTCAAATATATATATTATATAATTTCTACTCCTTACCAAAATTGCAATCAGTATCATTGTCCAAACACAGTTCAATACTCTACTGCTGTTACAAGTATAATAATATTTGCCTTTCACTATATGATAAGTACCAGATTTATGATTTGTAAAATAGCATTAGGTTAAAGAAATAAAGTCAAAAAAAATGTAAATATCACAATAGAGAAGTACTCAATTAGACTAAGGTAGATAAAAATTAGAGGTCAATAAAGATGTAAATGTTCAAATAGAACATCACCAACATGTACATGTATATAAAATGTAAATTGTATGTAAATAAATAAATTCAAGCATGTAGTATTCATATGGAATGGGGCATGCATTTAAAATAAAAAAACACACACACACACACACACACACACACACACACACACACACACACACACACACACACACACACACACACACACACACACACACACACACACACACACACACACACACACACACACACACACACACACACACACACACACACACACACACACACACACACACACACACACACACACACACACACACACACACACACACACACACACACACACACACACACACACACACACACACACACACACACACACACACACACACACACACACACACACACACACACACACACACACACACACACACACACACACACACACACACACACACACACACACACACACACACACACACACACACACACACACACACACACACACACACACACACACACACACACACACACACACACACACACACACACACACACACACACACACCTTTTTCTGAGAATACTTTATTTAGGGGTCCTCAAAACATAATTCCGGTGAAATCTCCACATTGAAATTTTGGATCGAATATAATACTTCCCCTGTTTACTATACGTAGTAGAGAAAGCAAAAAAGAATTCTTCCTCAACCTTTCAGCCATACATATAACACAAGAGTAGCAATCTTAATTTAGTACGAACTATTTTGTAACATTTCAGAGTTATAGTTTTCTTCTTTTAACACAGAACGAGTTTTGCAAGTTTGTTTTGGCTGCACTAATGGATTGCACCAGATTTGAGTTCCACATTTGTTGAATTCCCTAAGGCAATAGGTCCATTCATGCCCCTAGGTAACAGCATAAAAGCGTAAACTACTCTTGAAAGGGACGTCGAATAAAACTCCTTGGTATTTAGATCTGGCGAACTTCCAGGAAATAGCAGCGCGACAGGAAGGGTTTGAACTCGGTTCAAACTGTCCCAACGAGAATTGAATACGTGACCTCCCGATAGTTTGACACCCACCCCCAACTGCTGTAAACTTCGGTGCTGAAAGTTTTTGACTATACAGTCACTGGGGTGCTCTAACAAAGAACTAAGTTAGGCATCACTTTGTTCCTTTCAGTTTTCTCCAGCGTGAATCATTACTTACTTGCCATTAACGAGCTGATTGTTCAGATGTTTTAGATCGTGGACAACCAAGAGGAACTTTTACTCGTTCTAAAGCATTAAACTATTCATACGGTCATATTTTATTGGTACCAAGATTCTTCCGTGGTAAAAGAAAGAGCTTTCTGGCAGTGGTAGTGACGATAAAACCGCACAACGCTTCGCAGCCGGCATCTTCATACGTTTGCCAACTGTTATAAATAAGGACGGACATTGGGGATAAATCAGTGCAGTGTTAGAGAATTAATCTTGTAGAGCTGGCGCAACGAAAGCTTGCCAATATGCAGGATGTGCACAATATTTTCGTACCGTACCGTGACGCCTATTTTAACGCTAGCAGTATCTCGAAACCACAAGTACATTGCGGGGAGTAGAAGCAGCTCTTGTTGTCAAGCTTTCATTGCGTTACCTCAATTTTCTAATCATCTGAAGAAGACTGTCGAAATGAGAGGCGAACCTTCAGGCAATGCTTATTCGTTTTGAGTACTGCCAAAAGCCCGGGATCTGGTTTGCATTTGATTAACGCCTAAGGATGTACAATATTCTCTGATATAAATTAGTGGTAGGGTTAGATACATAACGTTTCGCTTATTCTCCCTTCCGCAAACACAAGTGAGTCTCCATAAAAAAAAAAAAAAAAAAAAAAAAACTTAGTTGTATCAGCCGAAGACGATATCGACCCCAGGGTGCTTCCGAAAAGCCCCGTCGATGGCTGCAAGGTAAGATGCTAGCCAGAGGCACCACGAAACCTGTGAAGGTTCAACCCGGCCCTGCCTCAAGATCCATGTTTTTGAACGTATTGCAGTTTGCTGTCTAAAAATGTTGCCAAATGCCAGAACAGTTATACTAGGTCAACCTTTGTCAAATTCATAGGTGTTCTATTTGTACAAGAGATACCAGATATCCAAATCCATTAAAATATATGCAAATAATTTGTCACAACGCAGTCACAACAGCATCAGATATATAAGTGAAAGACCCGATATCACCACAGAAATGAAAGGTGTCTATACAAGCTAAACAAAATAAAAGGAAGTTCCTATTAACACACCATCACAAACCTCTATATTTCAGAATTCTAAAAGCCAGTGTTAAAAGCTTTAGACGGGTTCCTAATTCATCCTTTCCATTGCATAAACTATGAATATTAATATATATGTAAAATAGTGGCTTTGTTCCTATCTGTTTATTTAGCACACGTGTTCATTGAAAAGAACTTAATTTAATATGAAAGGTTGCACACAATAGTGTGTGTTGCTAAAAATGTACACTAATGAAAATGAATCTCTGGCCTCGCATTTTCACGGATTCAAAGGACCATAATATCCTTTTAATATGCCTTAATGAATAACGTCCATGATGAGACTAATCCATTTATGTGCGGGATTTGGAATAAAATACCTTCTATACACAGCGTGGCAGGTTTTGATAACCAAATGAGAACTCTGGTTGCCATGCGACAGGTATTGATGTAGTAAATTCAGTTTATCTGCGCGAGTTAGGAATACAGTCTCGTTTTAGCGTTTTCATTATCTGCTGGGGATTTTAACGATTTCAAGTGTGTATTACATCCTGTCATATTGAAATAACAGCACCATAAAAGAAAGGATATGGTCATTATTCTGTGAGTACATAAAGTAGTAACAGTGGGTCTTTATTACCAACATTAATCTGGTGGTTCTTGCAGCCCACCTGCATTCATTAAAAGTAAGTGCTATAGAATACCACTACAAGGCACCATAGGAGGGGCTAAAGCAAAATTGGTATAGTTTACATTTATAACAGTACTGTAAGGGATTTGCAAATCCTTTGTGCTCTAATCTGTGCTGATCGCACTTTTTTTTTTTGTTTTATGGAGGCACCTCCTTTGTTTCGCAACTCTCGCTTTCCCCGCTGGGTTGCGCTAGTGTCTTCCTATGGGTTGCCTCTCGGTCTGACAGTGAAAGGAGACGGCAGTCGGAGTGCTCCTTTCGCGCCGTGCGGGGTAAGTTGTTTGGCTTTAACTAGGGCTCAGGGTCCACGCGAAACATTTAGGCTTTCAGATAGGCTGAAGACTGCCCGACTCCTCGCTTGAGAGGGAATTGACTGGGGGTTATGCAAATTGCTTTGTTTTACCTGTATTTCTGTTGTGTTTCGACTTCCATTTCTGTATAAATTATTGATCCATAAAGGTTGTAGTTCTCGGAATTTTTAGTGCTCTCTTCTTTTCAGTTCCTCCCCCCCCCCCTTTCTCACGATTGTACCTAAGCCCCTATGGTTCAAAAATGGTAGCAGAGCGTGGTTGTCTTATGGTCGAGTGGGGCAGTTAAATTGAGCATTGGGTTATTGTTTTGATTAACCATGTCGAGTGACTTTCAGCTGTTGCGTAAGAACGAAATACTATTTGAGTTGGGGATTCGTGGACGTGATGATTTGTCGTCGGCAGACGTTCCGGCCCTATTAGACGCACTTCGTGGCGTGAAGGATAACGATTATGTTGTGTTGCCGGACAAACATTTATTGGTAACTGAATCACCGTCATTATGTGAGGCCGCACGGCTGGAATTTGAAGAGTTGTTCTCCGAGTTGAGTAATATCTCGGGGTTTTCGAAAGCGCAGGTGAGGCGTTTGACAGCCAGGATCTTGCATAATGTGCAGCGGATTGAATATTTCCAAAAATATTGTCCTAAGGTTAAGTTCGGGGTTGACTTAGCCGAGCTGAAGGGGCAGTTTAGGAGATATTTAGAAGTGCTTGCTCAGAAAGGGGATCGGGCCGAGTCGACTACTGTCACACCAACTGTGACGTCTCAAATGTCGGCCTTTAAACCGCTAAAGTTACTTCACCCCTTACAACAGTTGGTTGAACCTTATCAAGTCTTTAAGGTTGTTGATGTTCTTACAGCTCTTGAATTTCTGAAGTTCCTGGTAAGAGCTAAGGATTGCGCTGAATTATGCGAAGTTCCCGGTTTGCAGCTGCTTGAAGTAGTGATGTCAAAAGGGGGTGACGCGGTGCGCAGTATAATTGGGCGTATTAAGGGATGTGTTGATCCAGTCTCTGAATTACATGACAGTGTATTGAAGTGTTTCATTCCTCGTCGGGAGCTACATACATTAATTCAAGGTCATTATTTGAAACCCCAGGGATCAGGAGAGCCTTTCTTCGAGTACATTAGCAGGGTTAAGTTGTTTGCGCGTATACTACGGTTGCCAGATAGCGAACGGCAGATCTGTGACGTCATTATTACGGGGTTGACCCCGGAGGTACGTTCTCTTTTGGTATTTAGCTCTTGTCCTGCTACGTTTAAAGATTTAGAGGGGCTATTGCCGATCTTGGCAGAGTATGAGGCGTCAAATGCGGCACGAAACCGCGAATCATTGCAAGTGCCTCTGCATGGTGTTCGATTTGAGCCGCGGCAGACTAACCGAGGAGATTTGGCTCGAGATAGTTTTCGCTCGCCAGGGTCTTGTTTTAGATGTGGTTCTCCTGAGCATTTGGTTAGACAATGCACGGTGGCCAGGAAGCGTGGTGGCGTTTTACTACCCGTGGGGGTAGATGGTCAAAGGCGCCAAGATTGACAACGAGCTCCTTGCGGAATTTCTGCCTGTTGTCGGATATTCCGTCGGATAATAGCCAAGCCCTTTAATTTGAAGCCGACAGTACAGGTGACTGTTGGGAAACGACAGTTAATCGCTCTCTTGGACTCGGGGAGTTCCTGCTCTTTGGTACACGAGGAGTTTTATTATACCTATCTTGGTAAATTCTCGGCCAAACCGCGACAGTGTAGCGTTGGGTGCGTGTCTGTAAATGGTCATAAATTTCAGGTGAATGCCAAGGTTCTGTTGACCATACGTATTTCGCGTTTTACGTGGAAACACTATTTCTATCTTCTGCCGGACCTGCCATTTCAACTGATTTTAGGCTCGGACTTTATGACTAGAGTCGGCCTAAGGCTTGATTTTCGGGATGGGGAAATCACCTTTGCATTTGCCCCTTCCGAACGAGTTGCATTTCAGTGCGGTCAAGTCATCAACAAACCACCTTTGGAGGAGAGTGGCGGGCTACGTCACCATATATGCGACGTCAGCAATGCTTTCCCCCATTTGACAGAAAAGCAGGGCCGTTCGCTGGAACAACTCTGTGCGAACCATGGGTCATTGTTTGCTGACCGTTTAGGAGTAACAAATTTGGTGGAGTATGATATACAACTAACAGACGACACCCCTGTGAAGTTACCACCCTATCGTGTCACCCCACCTAAAATGGCTATTCTTCGTAAAAAGATCGACGAAATGTTACGAAAGGGAGTGATCAGGCCGTCCACGTCTGCTTATAGTAGTCCAGTATTTCTGGTCCCTAAGGGCGAGGACGATTTCAGGGTAGTGGTGGACTACCGGCACTTGAATAAAAAGATAAAGATCGAGGCCCAACCAATGCCACATCTAAATTCGGCAGCGCATTATTTTGCGGGTGCCAAAGTATTTACTAGTTTGGATTTGAATAGCGCCTACTACCAAGTGCCCTTATCGGAGTCCTCTAAGCCACTAACGGCTTTTGCTGTCCCATGGAGGCTTTATGAATTTCAACGAGTACCCTTCGGAATTGCTACTGGAGCTCAGGTGTTGTCGCGGTTATTAGACGAAATATTTTCGGACATCAAGTTTAAATATGTGTATCACTATCTAGATGACGTGGTTGTCTACTCGCCCGACTTTGAAACCCATTGCCAACATTTAGCGGAGGTCTTTGACCGGCTCGAGCGCGCAGGCCTTACCTTGCGCAAAGAGAAGTGTAACTTTGCTGCGGGACAGATTTCTTTCTTAGGTCATATTGTATCTCCGGCTGGGATAACGATTGATCCGGAGCGGACCAAAGTTCTACGTAACTTTCCTCCCCCTAAAACCGTAAAGGCATTGGCCAGGTACGTGGGGATGGTGAACTTTTTCAGCAAGTTTATTCCGCATTTTGCAGCGCGGGCGGAACCACTGAACCGTCTTCGGCGGAAGGGAACGCCGTTTAAGTGGGGTGAGGAACAGCAGCAGGCCTTTGAAGACCTTAAACAGGCCATAATGAATCCCCCGGTGTTGGCTTTCCCTGATTTTTCACGTAGATTTATCCTTCAGACCGATGCAAGCAGGGGATCGGTGGCTGCTGTGTTACTTCAGGATTTTCCTATGGGGCGTAGGGTTATTGGGTATAGTTCACGTACCCTTACTCCAGCCGAGCGGAAGTATTCAGTTTACGAACTTGAAACTTTGGCTGTGGTATTTGGCTTAGAAAAATACCGCGAATATCTGGAGCATGTTGAGTTTACTCTTGAGTGCGATAACCAGGCGCTAACGTGGTCGTTGGCCTCACCGCGATCTACAGGCAGGTTAGCGCGTTGGGGCGTACGCATTTCAGCTTTTAAGTTTGTCCCGATACATATACGTAGTTCAGAAAATTGTGTGGCTGATGCCTTAACGAGAGTATTCGAAGAACCGAGAGAATGTAAATGCGGAAAGGAAAATGTTTTAGCCGTCTGTGAATTTCCGGAGTTGTTCGAGGGTTTGCACACACATCAGAGGAAAGATCCGGATCTGCAGGCCCTTATTGATCGGCTTGAGGCTGGCGAGGTTGTTACCCCTTATTATTTGAAGGAGGGTGTTTTGATGACCCAGGCTACCTTCGACGGCAAGAACAAGGTTGTTTTGCCACGGGCCTTAATTTCCATGGTGTTTGAATATTTCCATTCATCTCCTGTAGGCGGGCATTTGGGAATAGCCAAGACCAAAGACAAGATTCGGGAATATTTTGTGTGGCCGGGCATGAATAAAGAAATTGCTTCCCGAGTTAGACAGTGTCAACTTTGTGCAATGGCGAAACCCGCGCAATGTACAGTATGGAAAGGTTTAGCATCGGAGGTGGCAAGTAGACCCCTGGAAAAATTATTTGTGGACTTTGTCGGTCCTTTTCCTCGTTCAGTCCAGGGGAATACGTATGCATTAGTCATAGTAGATTCGTTTAGTAAGTTTGTATGGATGTCGGCCTTACCGAAAGCGAATACACGAGGGGTAGTCAAGGTTCTCTCTTCAGTATTTGCGGCTTTTGGAGCCCCTCGTTATTTGGTAACAGACAACGCCACTCAATTTACTTCTTTCGCCTTTAGGAATTTCTGTTTTAGTTGGGGCATTAAAACCATAACTACCACCCCTTATTACCCCCGTCCTTCCCATGCCGAAAGATTTAACAGGAACCTCAAATCAGCATTAATAGCCTTTCATCATGATAATCATACTAAGTGGGACACTAATTTGTCTCGGTTGCAGTTGGCGTTTAATTCGGCTCGACACGAATCACATGGCGTTACCCCTCATCAGCTTATGTTAGCCTATATACCTAACTCTCCGCTGTCTAACCTTTGGCGTTTGGACGATTTGCTTCCCCAGAATATTACTCGCGAGGAAATATGTAGAGTATGGAAGGCCGCTTTTCGGAATTTGAAGAAGTCACTTGCCCAGGTAAAGAAGCGGTATGATGAAAATAAACGGCCTTCACCTTATGCCGTTGGCCAGAAAGTACTGTGTAAGCTGTACACTCAATCTTCTAAGCGAAATGCTTATGCAGCGAAGTTGGCTCCTAGATACGTAGGGCCGTACGAGATTATAAGTATCTTCAAAAATGTTTCTGTGCGCTTAAGGGACCTCCGCACGGGCCAAGAAAGGAGAGCTCACGTCTCACAATTGAAACCCTTCCAGTAGTTTGGTATCTGTTTTCCTATGTGTATGGGTTTCCTTTGTTTACTCCTGTATGTTTATGTTGTGAATAAAGTGTTTGTTTGGAATGTGGGTGTTTGTTTATGTTGGAGCGTGCCATGTGTGCGCCGGGCTGTATACCTCTACGGCGCTCCTGTAGTTAGTTTCTGCCGGGCGTGTGGAGTCGGCATTGTGTAGATTTGTTTTCGTGTGTCTTTGTATGGAAGCGGTGTGAGGTGTTTGGTGTGGTATGTTTGGGGAGTATTTGTGGGATGTTTGCTGCGTGCTTGCGGGGTGTGTCTTGTGTAGTAATTATGTGTATTTCGTGTTTGTTCTCTTGTGTTGTCTGGCCAGTAGGGATTTTGTTTTATGCGCATTTATTTATACAAGGCCTTGTTTATTTTGTTTAACTTGTATATATATATTGTTTATATATATATTGTTTATATATATATATATATTGTTTAGCTTGTTTTAAATTGTCATTTGGAAGAAATTATATTTAATGTTATTCAAGTTCGTTTAAATTGTTCTTATATTGTTATGTTCATTAAACAGTTTATGGTATGTTATCACGCTTGTTGATTATAAATTGATTCGATTTTTTTAATTTTCTGCTATTTATGTATTTGATGTCATCCACAGTTCTGTAAAAATACTGTCATTCATTCAGTTTGATCTACCCTGAGATGTTATTTTGGGGCAGCAGCCTATTTGAAGCCTGCGTTTTGTTCCCTTTCTGTTGGGTTTGTTCCGTGTTACAGCCTCGCCAGCTCCTGTTCGTAACCTGTCCAGAAAGCACCTAACCACCGCAGTTTGGCATTGTGTAATGTTAAGCCTGGCTGTTACCATCTATTTGGAGTGTTACTGCAGCAGTAAGGTCCGCAATGGAGATTTCTGGAGGCCAGGGAGGTGACGATGGAATATGAAGGGGCTTGTATGTGGCCCACGTTTTGGGTTTTGGACTTTCTCAACGCCTGATTGCAACGAGAGGGCATCCACAGGCTCAAACCCAGAATTTGTTAATTTCTCTGGAACAACGAGGGATCGGTACGCCCAACGAGCTGTGCATCGTCTCTCCCGTCCTGGAAAAACAGAATTGTGCTCTCTGATGTGACAGTGGCCAGTGATTTGTAGTGACAGTGTTTGGTGCCAGTGCTTTCACAGTGACCTGTACAATGACCGGGCGGTGTAAGGTGTGTCCTTCCTAATATGATACTTCTCATACAATATCAGTCTGTTCCTTTCCAGAATGGCGAGTGCGTGTTGTCAGATGGGGGCGGGAGTATTGTGCTGATCGCACTTTTTTTTTTTTGTTTTATGGAGGCACCTCCTTTGTTTCGCAACTCTCGCTTTCCCCGCTGGGTTGCGCTAGTGTCTTCCTATGGGTTGCCTCTCGGTCTGACAGTGAAAGGAGACGGCAGTCGGAGTGCTCCTTTCGCGCCGTGCGGGGTAAGTTGTTTGGCTTTAACTAGGGCTCAGGGTCCACGCGAAACATTTAGGCTTTCAGATAGGCTGAAGACTGCCCGACTCCTCGCTTGAGAGGGAATTGACTGGGGGTTATGCAAATTGCTTTGTTTTACCTGTATTTCTGTTGTGTTTCGACTTCCATTTCTGTATAAATTATTGATCCATAAAGGTTGTAGTTCTCGGAATTTTTAGTGCTCTCTTCTTTTCAGTTCCTCCCCCCCCCCCTTTCTCACGATTGTACCGAAGCCCCTATGGTTCAAATCCGAACAGTTACGCTGAAGTTGGAAATTGTTACTCTACAAAATATAAATAGTTGCTGAAACACTATTACAGGAAGAAAAGAGTGGGTTTAGAAAAGAAACACCCTGCTCTGATAACATATTTATAATTATACAGTTAGTTTAGAAAATAATAGAATATAATCTACCCACATTTATGACATTTATTGACCTGGAGAAAGCTTTTGACACAGTCAACAGACAAAAGCTATGGGAGATAATGGAGAAACATGCATACGCAATGGATATAATAAATTGTCTAAAGGGTTTATATGATAGTACTGGTTTAAGGCTCCATACGTCACAAACAAAGGGAGAGTATATATTAATTAATCAAGGGTGTGTATCATTACCTACACTTTTTAACATTTATACGGACATCTTAAATAGATGGAAACTATGTGTACAAATACGAATTAGGCTAATGGACATTAATTTGCAAGTTTTAGCCTATGCTGATGATTTGGTTATTATTCAAAACTCCGAAAATAATCTCCAGAGATTAACTTATGTGCTCCATCAGCTGTGTAAAGAATATAAGTTCAAAAGTTCTGTTCCTAAATTGAGTCAGTAAGATTTAAAATAATTCTAGGTAACATTTTCGAACAAATTCGGTATTTTAACGATCGAGGATGTGAAATTTCTTTTGGTTATGTCAGAGATATACATAATACAATAAATATCAGCTAATGTGTGGCACTATAAGAAGAATACTAAAAACAACCCGGGTCGATACGTAATTAACATTTTATAAGACACCAACAACACTAGATTTTAGTCATACTTGTGCTGCTAAAATGAAACATTTAAGATCGTTGTTAGGAAATGCAAGAAAAGATAAAAATAAGAAATCAGGATACAAGGGAAAAGTTATATATTATACATAATAAAATCGAAGAACATAAGAGGAAATTGGGAAGAACACATACAAAGTCCTAATCCGTGTTAGAAAGAAGGAGTTATTACAAGGAAAATATAGACGCTCATGAATTGATATACTTTTAAGTTGAATAATATTGCTCATTGATTCAAAACTTATGTACCTACCAAGAATGTTGCAAGGGCTCCATATGGCACTTTAGCAAACAGAAGACTGGGCGTCAGGTGCACAAATCGTTTTAAGTAATTTATGGCCGTAACGTTGCTAGTTAACGGCTCTTTGGTGCATCAGCCCTAACAAGATTCAAATATATGCCAAACGGCCGTAAAATTTAAACAGAGATACTCTGCCAATTAAGAACTTTATAGGCATTAAATCTGAATAACAGGGTGGAGTTGTTTGGAAGAAATTATTTTCGAAATAAGCTGTTCTACATATATCGATTACTTAAACGGGCGTAACGAGAGCAAATTGAAGGAGACTGTTCATTTAACAATATGAATTCTAGGAAATTCCACGAAAATCAATAGTGTTTTCATTAATCGAGGTTCAGTATCTTACTCGAAACAATTCCTAATATCTCCGACAAATCGAGCACTTAAAACATTACGATATTATGCTACAGAGGCATTTAAAATTGCAATGGGTGAAGCTGAAAAAGTGCACAGAACAACTGAACCCCAAATTACTCAGCGCTTCTGCAACATCATCTTCAGTGATACGTATATAAAATATCCAATAGGCCAAGATGAACGGAGGGAAGTGGGGGGAAAATTTCAAACTAATGTTTTCCCTGGAGCAGCATCCAATTTATTGTATTCACATGTAAAAGAACATCTCCTGGTGGTGCTAATGGAATTATTTCACAATAGAAAACCTCTTTTCTACGAAGTGCTAGACCAGTGATGGCAATTTGTTTATAAGTTAGTTAATGAATAGTTTATTTGTGCAACTTCTTTCACATACTTTTTAACTTGTCTATCTTACACTGTTTACAATTTATTTACTATCGGTGCTACCTCGGGTTCCATGGCACCCTGGCCTTTCGTTCTTCACAATTCTTTACCATTTTCCTTTTGATTTCTATAAAAACTGAAGCACAAATTTGTACTGCTTCTCTTTGATATATCAGTTTGAAGCAATATTACTTCTTGTCGATGTAAACCCCCAAGCAAAATCACACACTGTTGTCGGTCAAACTGAGTCGACAATGTTCTCCGCCCTGACAATGTCTAGAAACTTCTTTGAATCTGTCCTTTTGCCGTTGATAGAAGTGTTGAGAATTCTCTCTCTGGGTTTGCGTGGGTGCTTTCGAAAGGACGACGGCTTTTAATGAAGAATCGAGTTTTTTACTCTTTTCACTGGATATATTGCCGACCAAATTCTCGTATAATTAACTAACCAATCAACACTCTTTGCAGAAACAAACTTTAAGATGCTCACTTTATGCCGTTGGTTTTTAAGTAATTTGATGTAAAACAAAATGTACATCTGTACTCTTCGACAGACTGTCCATCAACGTTCGTTGCTCTCCGGAAGCCAAAAACCAGGCGATGAAATCCATTGCTACGCTGTTCGCATCCATGAGAATACCCCTTTTTGTATTATTATTTTATTTAAAATTACTACAATAGTTACTATTATCGTAACTATTTCAAATCCTTAATTTTTTTAATAATGTATCCTTTTTAAGTAATCTACAAATTTCGGCATCAAAACAGAACAATTTCTCCGATATTCATCTTTTCCTGTTAATATCTTTATCACTCACGTTTCTCTACTTTTTCCCAATTTTTTCTACCAAACCTTTTAAGTCAACAATGTTAACTCTTTACATTCCGTCATATAATGTGCTATACTTTCTCTCTTTCCTACAATTCATATATTCCATTTCCCAATACTATTCCTTCCTTCTTATCTTTCTTAATTCTACCAAGGCTATTTCCCCTGCTGCCGATCCTGGCAAACTAAGTAGCGCTTTACAAAACATTCTATACATTTATGCAGCTTTTGTTTACCTGTGTACCCTCCCACCCCCGAATCTCTGCTGCATAAAGCATTCTTGATTCACTAATGGTTCATACATTATTTCTATATTCCGGATACATATACCCAACTTTATTAAGTGTCCACTAGGAAGTAAGTGTATTGCATCTGCTTCATAGGACCCACTCCCAAGTATAAGCACTCCCTGTACAAGTAGGCCATCCAATACACTGCTCTGCATCTATTATAGCTGAGCCAGCCAGTATATGGGAGGGGAGGAATACACCAGGTGGAAACGAGATAGGCAAATACAATAGAAGCCCTAAATGCCGCCGATTTGGATTTAACGCGGGGGAAAGTATCTTCTCCGAAAATATAACACAACTTATTTATTTTTGAAAGTCGAGTTTAAATTTTCTTGAAAGACCGGTACTGGAATATACTTTTCGGAACCCCTAGCGTGGATCTTGGCCACTGCGGCCGCTGCATTCCTAGCGTTGACCTTGACCACTGCATTGCTAAGAGTTTACCGAATTTCTGCATGTTGGCGAAGTGATAAGTACCATAAACAAGATGATTCTGTGCATGGAAGAGCAAAATTAATCTAAACAATTTCATCTCCATCTTGCTACGATCACACAAAGGATTGTGAATCATGCTATAAACAAAACTTACTGAATTCTTTAAGACAATGCAAAATTAGTAATGTAAAGTGGGTACAGTGTTATTGTATTAATATCAGCTGCAGCACTGGAATACACCCCTAGCATAACTGGTTTGTAATTGCATTTAAAAGTGCTGTACTTTGTCGTACATTACATACTTTACAATCTACTATAATTTATTATTTCAAGAATGTTTCTCACCATCTCTACGGGATCGAGTTTTTGGCACCTCTAAGCTCACATTTCGATACACATCGGAATCTTTATAGCGCGGGGCTAAAGCATGTCCTCCAATAACCGCGTTATTTCAGAATTCTATTGTATTTAAAAAGTCGATCATTTTATACGACTTTTAAATTTCGCTGTGCATGTGAACACGAGAAACAAATGAATAGCTACTTTAGCATTTCACCAGAATCAATCTCTAGGCAGAAGAGAGAACATTTTCCCTGGAGTAAATAGGGCTCAGGTATATCCTATACGCACATTTTAATTTTTTTTCAATAATCTTAAAGAACCGAGTTTAAAGGTTGATGTGGATTAACGTCTGAAATTTGGCATATATAGGGGATATTCTAATGGCAAAATTGAACCTTCGGACCTCATGATATTAATTTAAATTTATCACTGAACAGACAGAGCACAAATATTTAAGGATCCTTTAGTTCAATCTTTATAGTGCAATAGCTTCATATAGCTTAGATTCTTGATAATACATTGATGCGACAGAACAACGAGCTTTTGTAAAATGACATTCGCCTCATGACAAGTCGCTTAGAGAAGCTTCTCTTCAAGTGCTCCGAAGGGACAAATGGAGTTGCAAAATACTGTATAATGCCGAAACGCACTGTATAATACTGCACTAATCACAGTGCAATACACAAACTTTCACTACCCAACCATCAACCGATGTGCATAACCATCAAGTAAGTTGTCTATGTTTAAGGAACATGCTTTAGCAAGATAGTGCAAGAATTCTCGCTAACTTAGCCGAATTTAAAGCTAGTTATGATAATTTCTCCCCAGACACTTCCTGGGATACTGGTCAATATGTGGCATCTTCTATCTGGTGCAGAGGAGGTGTGGCAAACTACCAATAAGCTAATTAGTACAACTTCTGTATGCATCATCAGGTGGCTCCAAATGTTTTCCGGGCCACGTGCTCCTAGCCTTGGGGAGGAAGGCAGGGTGACTTATAGATACGTTATGCCAGGGCAATACCAAAGGTTGACTTGCCAGCTCATACCTGTCAAGAAGGTTGAGGCATGTAGTGTATGTAGTTCTAAAGAAAGAACTTGCAACGACATAAGCGCGAATGGAAACTAAATATTCGGGATTATAGGCATCATATACTGTATAATAAAATTAAATTTAAAAACATTTAAAACAATGCAGTACTCTACGTTTTTAGAGAGGATACAAAATCAACAGCACCGAAATAACATTGATAGTGATTTATCTGACATACAAGATGACCAATAAGACATAAATACCAACAATAAAGAAATGTTTTGAAATTTTTATGAAAATGAGGTTTTGAAAATGTTTAAATGTTGTATTGTTTATGTTAGATGATGTTTTAGTGTATTATCTTAAATATGTGCAATTTTGTTTATATTTAATTGTCATTTTGATTATTATGTCTCGCATTTTATATAATTATGTACGAGTGTATCTGTGCTGTAGTGTAGAGTTTAAATAGTCTCAAATGCTTTCTAAATTTAGGGATTAAAAATTTTTCGTAATATTTAATATATAAATCTGAATTTGAAATATTAATATTTGATTTAAATTTAATGCAATATTTTATTTTATTAAATAAACTTAAATGTTTTAAAGCTTTAGTAGATTAAGAAATTTGAAGGATTTGTTGTTTATTTTGGAGGTCTGAAGATAATTTTTATTTTTGAGTTATTTAATTGAGGTTCTGAAGATTTTGAACTTTGTAATGTTTGTGTTATATGATGTTTATGTGTATTCTTTTAAATGTGTGTAATTTGATTATGTTCAATAGTTATTTTGATTATTGTTTATTATATAATTATGCATGAGTGTAATTGAGTTGTAGTGTGGAGTAAAGGAGTTTTGGTGCTGGGTACCAGAACCAAGATGGCCGCCGGATTCCGGCGGTCATATTTTGTTTTGTTATGGATATTTTATATTTGTAGATTTAGTAGTAATTGGTTATTAGTTATTTATTTTATTATTGGATATTAGTAATATTTTATTTAAAATTTTTTGCTTTTTTATAAATTTTGATTTTGAAAGTTAAGTTTCTTATAAGTTATTTTATAATTTATAAGAGCTTGTGTTTAAAGAGGTGAGTTTTTAAAATTTTTATAGATTTTTTATTAAATTTATAAAAGTTTTGAATAGGTATGATTAGGGATGAGATGGAATTTTTTTTAAATTTATTTTGGTAATTTATTGTTTTTTTCCTCTTAATTTTAGTTAGAAGAGGTGTGGTTTTAGGATGTTAAAATCTTGTGTTTTAAATTATTTTATTTTTATTTTATTTTGTTAATCTGTAAATTTTGTAAAGTGTATATTTGTTTTATATTTGTAATAAAATAATAAAGATCTGAATATTGACCCCGGTTTAAGAAATTAGGTGCCGGGGTCCAGTATGCAGATTTTTATTTTTATTTTTAATTTTTATTTTTCTACATTTTTAGAGCTGACTATAAAGTATAAAATAACTTCTCCATACAGATTTATAGTCCCATACATATTTGAAGCCGGCCGCGACGCACAACAAAGTGCGATTGGGCCGGGCTGCCCAACCCCACTGCCGGTACGTGTACAACGACGCTCACGGTCAGGTTGGATTTCGCGAGCAAACACGTGACAATAGAGTGGCAGAACCAAAAGGGGTTTTCTAGATTATTCGTGAAATGTGCGGTGGCCGGCGTATTTGCAGAAGTTCGAGAAAGGTCCGTGTTACGTCATCTTTGTTATGTAAGGAGGCGAGGCGACGAGAGGAGTCAGTTTTTAGTTTGTGTGTGTGTGTGTGTGTGTGTGTGTGTGTGTGTGTGTGTGTGTGTGTGTGTGTGTGTGTGTGTACAGTCGCGTGGAAAGGAAGATAGCGAAGCAACTAATGAGTGTTGAGTGATTGTATCGTCCAAGTCAGCTGATTGAGAGTCAGAAAGTAAAGAAATATAAAGGAGTGAGTTAAGGTTAAGAGAAGAAAACAGTTGTGAGTTGTAATATCATGAAAGAGTGTAGACCTGTGTTAATGTCAGTAAAACAACTGTAGTGTTGTGCAAAAGTTTTAGAAGAACATAAATTGAGGAAAAATAACCTGGTCCTAATCCACTGCATCACAGTATGTAGAAAAATATTTCGTGCAATAAATAGTTAAAAACACTACAGCTAAATAGAAAATTCAAGGCAATAATTGTTTGTTTACCTCAAAACGTGTATTTCCAGTGCTAGCTTAACAAAACCTTCGGTGGCCTAAAACTTTCTCTGGTTAATATATGTAATAAATTATCTTATCAGTATATTAATTTAATATATTGTGATACAAAAGGTAAAGGTATTCCTGGATGCCTATTTACGACATTATGAAATTGGGCAATAAAAATTGACGATCATCATAGTATGTTACTGAAGGTCTAAGAATCTGGATGTTCACAACTTTGAATATTCTATAAGGTGAATAAAAAGCTGGAAAAACATTGTATTAGCTTTCAATAATTCATAAACAAGCGTTACATATAAAAATGGCGACGCTCAGCGAATGAGATTCAAGTAATTCATAAATTCTACTTATTACAAGCCGCTACTGATCAATCTTCAGGGTTGGTGAAGGGTTTTAGTCTAGCACTGTTAGCTAATGTTAGATCAATATTCATTGGCCTCTAAGGTTGTATGTAACAAGAAGCGATTTCTCTCGTTGACGTGATGCGACGCCTAACTACGGCATTAACCTGAAATCCTTAGAGCTCATTTCCTTCAGCACTATTATCTCTACACTGCATCAATTAGCTCGGCATTATAGCACCCTCCGCCCCCACCGTGTCTCTCTTGACAGTCTCCACGACAAAGATAAGTGCTTTGTTCATGCAGTATTGCTATTATTATTCTGTTTTCATCTAGATTTCTCTACTGATAAAATTACCTTCAGCTGGTACTTGCAGCAATAACTTTGTTAATGAAATTGGAAAGTTTTTCGTAGAGAAAATTCTAATTTCCAAAGTATTTATAATTAATATTAATATAATGAATAACAATATAACAATATTAATGTTAACATTATTTTTTATCATTAATTTTTGGATTAATTAAAATTACTTGCTTTTAAAATAAATTGTGTTGTAATTCCGTTTCTGTTTAATGTATTCTGGATCCACGTGATCAACCTCGCTACAGGACAGATAATTTTTATAAATATCTATCTATATATAGAGTGGAAGGGAAGTCATTACATTCCTTCTAATATATGCTTCATAGAAGCACTATAAACAAAAAGTCGAATACCATTTTGTTCTTTGATCAGCCGATTTCGAGAAAAAAGTTTATCTAAATTAGGTGCAAATTCCACAAGAATGTATGAAGATAACGGTTTGTTTCTTATACGATGCGCGGAGTAACTTATTTATGACGTAGCTTCGGTAGTAATTATGGGACATCACACAGGGTTACGAACTAACTTAAAAGACGCGAAGAAATACTCCGAGCTGCTCTTTCAGACGTGCAGTAAGTCGACAGCATTGCGTTGAGTGTGGTCAGAGAATTGACCTGGTTTTTGGATGTAAACAGGTCGGGCGCCTTCGTATAATGATTTAGGTGCTAACGGTTGTGATTGGCCTACACTCGACCAGTAAACAGGGAAGGACAAGGCAGGGTATGAGTTTGTTTTCAAGACGCACCGTTACGGAGTTATGTACTGCACTAGGGAAAGTGACCACCCACACAACTAAGATATTTCCGTAGAAAATAGTCGAAGACAAAGACGTAAGATACAAAATGTATTCCAAATACCCAGATCTTACCGGTTTAAATTAAGGTAGTGACTTCCCTTCCATCCTGTATAGAAAATTGTATTAATTGTTCGTAGAAGAGGGAACAGGAGAAGACATGTGATTCCGTTTCATGAAAGAAAAATGAATAAAGAAAGCAGTGTAAATGAAGTATGTTTTATTTCTATTGCCATCATAGACACTAAGATACTGGTGCTGGTGTCACGTGACCTTCGAGTTATTTACATGCGCACGTGGCATTGACTCAGCACAATTAGGGAGAACATTCTAGATCTTGCTGGTGTTATCACTGTTCAATCACATACAGACAGTCGCTAGTTACCTTTAGTCTCGGACCTCCTTTATGTTTTAGCGCCCTTATTACGGTCATCTACACACAACTACTCCCCGTATCCAAGGTCACCCGGCCCCTCTCTTCCGTCTATTGCTGAACGATCCAATGTCACAATATATTCATGGAAAGAACCATATACAGTTTGTTGAATGTGTTTACAAAAGTCTGTCCCATATTTTACTTATACTCGCTAAGAAATATAACAACTATTCTCCCAGACAAAGTTCTAAAACTGTAATTAATGTAATTAATGTTCTTCCACAGAATAGCCAGGTATAGATCAGAACACAGTTCAAATGCCGGTCTTGGCATTGAATTTTTTCAGTCTCACTCTACCAATTCCATATTCTAAAACTGTTTATTATTTCAATTTTTCAACGTGTCCATACGTGTCTCCATACTAATTCCGAGCACTCAGATCGTTGGTCATCCTGATTAGGTAGTTATTTAGCGATAGTTAAATATGCTGCATCTGGTTATTATACAGAGGTTGTAAAACGTCCAAAAGAAAAAAAGAATCGCACCGGCCCACTTCTGCAGCATAGCAAATTCCATCAAATTGGAAACGCTAAGCCTCAGATTTGCTTCAGTGCCAGATTTGCCTGAAGAACCTTTACGGAAGATGAAAGTCCGCCTACTTTGTGCAATGAATAGCGGATTACGTGCTATAGAAATGTTGGGATTCAATATTGACACAATAGAAACCACAGATGTGCTGCTAAAATATAACTTTAAACACCTGAAGTAGCGATGCATCCATATATCTTTAAAGCCCTGCATATTATCGTTTATGTTATACAGCTTCTACAAACTATGTTGAATATCACCGTTAACCTTTGCAGAAATATACTAGAACCCCGCTAATCCGAACCCTCCAAATTCGAAATTCTTGATAATCCGAACACGAAAACAAAGAAAGGCTTATTTGTAGTTAGAGAAAGCATTTTATTATATAACTGACAAACTCATTGAAATCACACACATCGGAACGAAATGCTTATCGTACAAAAATGTCAAATGTTTTTCTTCACTAGTTGTGCTGCAGAAGCTTTCAATTTCCCCCCGATTTTTTTTTTTTTTTTTTTTTTTTTTTTTTCCCAATCACTGATAGTAACTTTTCCACCAATATAATTTAATAGCCAATTATGTAGCACTTTCCCCCTGTTAAGGCGCTTAAGCACTTCCAGGTTTTCTATTAACGTACTGCAACTGTTTTCGTTTGGTTGATATCGTATTGCACAGTATAACACAAACAAGCACCTCTTTTGTATTATTTTGAGTGAAAAGCTTAAATTATTGTAGTATGGCCGCTAAGAATAGTGAAATAAACTGAACCACCTACGTACCACTATCGTATGCCATTGGCTAAGTTCACAGGTCAGAGAAATACATATTCCCTAATATTTGTAAGCTTCAGGCAATTTTCTACTATGAACCGTATTATAGTTGCAATGCAAGCATATATTCTACAGAGGTCTACGTCCAACGCCCGCTGTCTGCTATTTTATGGCTTTGTTGCAAGTTTTAATTATCTGTTTCGGAACTTTTGTTGAAAAAGTTTATGGAAATCCTTCGTGTGTGTTTAAAGTGATACAAAGAGAATATTTCTGACATTGATGATGAAGATAAGTTACCAACGGTAAACAAGTGCTTCTCAGAGATCCGCTGCTTTGTCCTACTCAGAATTACTTCATTAAATGAAACAATGAAATTATGCCCCCCCCCACCCCCCGCCGCGTTAAAAGTGTATTACTTCTGGTTAACTATTATGTTGAGTGAGAAAACATACAAGGTCTGCGTTATTTCCAGAAAAATTAAATACAACAAGCCGTATAAAGAATGATTCTGCACTTTTTAATTTATTACGTAATAAAATAATAAATAGCACCGCATCCTAAGGTTAATGCAATGAAAAACAGAAATTAAATTCCACCACATACATTATGTGAATGTAACTGTGTTTTACTTTTTTCTGTTTGTGCGCTTGTGTTTCCGTTTTATCGTGGCCAGATATGAACTGCACAACTGAAATTGCAATTTACGTCCGCCCAGATTATTCCAAGACGAGAGGTGAGAATGCTACTTCCTCTTATAAAGCAGCATATTTTCCCTACAACTGATGGAGAATTTTCTATACTCTATCGAGCCTGGGAACTCTGCTATTTCCAGCGTTTGTCGACTATTGAAGTTCTCTCAGCATCCTTACCACGGCTGCTACAGTAGAACTAATGAGCTTTATCCTCAAAGTTTGCATGGGTTGGTCGAAAAATTACACAGGAACGGATATTTTCATGAGCTTTAATACTTGAAACAACTAAATGACAAATGGAGGTAGGCCGACCGGTGGTTAACACAGAAAGTTTAGCTTTTACGCAGCGCACTAATTGATATAATAATATTCCTCTGGTTCTACTTAACATTGCTGTTTCCATTTGTTTCAGTTATTAGCAGATTTAAGCACCTATAATAATACAAAGTTTCCTCGTCTCCATACACGCATCACAAATAATGCGTGTGTGTGTGTGTGTGTGTGTGTGTGTGTGTGTGTGTGTGTGTGTGTATCACTCGGTATTTTCAGAAAAAGTAAAGGTATCAACCTCTACTCTTTCCCCCCCCCCCCTTGTTGCTGCCTCATCAAGCCACCACGCTCTGTGATAGACAATGTGAAGAACACGCCTCAAAAGACCCCAGGGAACGATAGAAAATCCGCCGAAGATATTCTTTGGAGCTGTGTGCGCCTACAACGGGTCACCTGTTGCAGCGTGTAAATTTTATGTTGGCTCCGTTCTAAGATTACATTCCGATGTAAACAAAAATGTATTACTCCGACGCCACCTGTAGTCCCGCCATTGTATCGAACACGTGGTTAATATGTGTGCGATGCCAGCATTGTCCATAATGAGCACAGTATTGTTACGTGTCATTTTATTGTTAGATTCAATTCTAGAGCGTTGGATCTTGCCATAGACAAATTGATATACTTATTATTAATATTGTATTACTTTCCCTACAGCTCTCCTGACTTGAGCACCCTTTGTAGATGCAATTTTCTGCTTACAAACTCAGAACCTATATCACGACAAATGGCGTGGACTCTGGTTTTCCTAAATTTGAGTAGATTGTCGGTTTTATCAATGACGTTATGCCTCTTATGATGAATAGCACTTGTTGCCTAGAGGGTTCCTGTTTTCACTGTTTCACTCCGTGAAGCAATCCTGGCGCTGATACACCCGTTGACTCTGCTAATAAACTGACTACGTTCTAATTGCTAGGATATTTTTCACACAACTTGTGAAAAGCATTCAATATAATCTGCTTTTCGTCACTTGAATAGTTTCCCCTTAGGATTCAAACAGTATTAAATATCACTAAATTCAACCTAGGTGGGGTTAATAACCCGTCAGCTGTTCGACTAGCCTAGAGGCACTTGCCCGGTCAGCCGACTGGAACAAAGGTTCAGTTAGGCTTGAGCAATGAAAGTGGAAGGAGCGGATGTAAGCAGTGACGAATGTAAATAGTGAAGTTGATATATGTGTGTGTGTGTGTGTGTGTGTGTATGTATTAATCAATGAAAAAAACTAGTGTTGTTTGTTTCTCCGTTCCCCCTGAATCCCGTGCTCTCCGACATAATCATCAAAAAGAAGATATCGAAGGGAACCGGTTCAGGATGTTTCAGTACTGCAAGAAAGTGGCAATTTATATACCTACAAACCAAACGTCACACTTCCTTATCCTCTTGTGTAACATGTATTTTACACTAAATACCAGAAATCTGAAACACGATTGCGAACCATATTAGTGTTCGTTTAAAACTCTGGCATGACATGGTGATGTATTCGTCTAGCCGCTGATCCTAGCTGTCAATACGCCTGGTACTTCCCCAGAGGAGTATGGCTTGCGTGTCGGAGAAGTTGCCTATCCACTAAGGCGTTCAAGTCTGATCATGAAAATCTTCAGGTCTCAGCAACAGATTAGGGTCTAAGGCTTCCAAAGTCTCTCTCAAGCTATATTATGTACGCTCTACATTTAAGATCCGTGAAATCTGTAAACGAAGCACTTGTTACATTGCTAGCATAAGACTACGTGAATTTGTCAACAAAGAGTGTTGCAATTGCAATTGTGTGCAATTTAGGGACTTGGTATAACTACGCAATAAATAGTAACAGTTTTATTTTAAACTCGTAAGATTGCGAGGTAGATTATTTGGTTATGATTGTCGTTCTGTATCAGCACACTTGATATTTAAAGTCGTGCTGGCTAGGCAAATTTCCTGCCACACGTGTTTCTTTACATTACATTTGAGACAGAATATTAAAAGACCCCAAAAGAAAATCCTTTATGTGAATATTTGTTAAGAGTGTAATTTGTTTTTTGATGTTGGTATGAGTTGGTTAAATGACGAAAACGTTTTACTAATGTTCATTGTTACAAACAATTAAGTTTGTTTAAAGACGTCATAAATATTTCCATATTTAATTTTAATATATATGTATAAATAAAAGAATTATATGTGTTCAATATTGAAAGCAAAGGGAAAATGGCTAAGGATCGCTTCCCTAACAATGCGGGAACTATTTGATGAACGCATGTGCGGATGTACACGTGGCAGTCGGAATGATAGACTCGCAACTAAAAGAATCGGGACTAGCGTCTGTATATTCAAGGTGAAAAGACGTGTTGAGGTAGTGTGTGAACATTGTAGAACCAGACTTTCATCAAGCTTTTGTTCCACTTTTTGAAAAAGTGGAAAGACTTAAATAATCTAAAACGGTGCTAAGAGGATTTATTTAAATGTAAAATAGAGAAAAATGTTAAAAAAGTGTTAATAAAATAATATATTGTGGTAAAGAAACATCGTGTGATTTTTCATTCCATCGGTTACCACGCCCTGAGAGAAATAAGAGCCACATCGCTCAAAATTGAAGCAACTCTTCAATAAAAACAGCACCACATTGTTCCCATTAGAGTGATACTGGCTTCAAAAACTAAACTCAAAATAATGACGTCATGTCACAGTTTGAAATGAACAGGATATATTTATCTTCCGCAAAGATTACAAAGTAAATTGCCAATCACGTCGCACTCGACGTACTTTTGTTTGCATCACCACATATTCTCAGAATGGAGCCGATATAGTTCAAAGTGCGAAGAAATTAACGTTAAATATAAACATGAAGCAACTAACAAAACTTAAACATAAGACTGTTTACAGCTGTGTTTGTTATATGCTGCAACACTGAGGTTTTAGTAAAAATGAGAAGGAACTAATATATATGTTTAAAAACTGCCAAAGCTACCTTGCCTCAAGGAAACTGAAGAATAAAGTACTTTCCTATCAATTTCACGATTGTAACAAATATGGTACCCTCAGTATTAATCCGACATTGACTATTACAAGTGGATTTAATTAATCTCTTCTCCTAATTAAAATTAAATCCTCTTTTCTCTCGACCACGAAGATCTAATTACCTGCTGCCTACGCGTTCTTTATGGCGTCTTCCGTTTCTCGATTGTTTCATATTGTGTACATAGCACCATAGTACTATTCTGACTTATTTCTGTTTAGGTAACTTTACAACAACTGTAACGTTGGCCATCCGTCAAAGAGATGATCAAGTTCAAGCTACCTCACACCACGACGTTGCTAGACAAGGTGCGGCCAATAAACAAGGATAACAATAGATGGGATGGAACAAAGACTGATTCTGGACTGTTCGAGACATTTGACTGCCAGCTTGTTTACGAGAAGTTTCTGTAGAAAAGGGACTATTTTGCAAAGAATTCGCCGGCACTTTGCCTGAACTATAAAAAGAGAGAGAGCATGGACGGAACTATTTATTTGCTAAACATAAACTGTTGGAACAGTTTTTAGTGATTTGTTTGTCGAGCAGTATTATAGTTTTTTGTCAAGGTTATGTTAAGACAGAAGAGCTAGGTTGTAAGCTCATGACGAACTGTAAGTTGTATTAACGCTGTATTATTTGCATTGTTTGTAGATTTTTCCGGTTTGAACCCCTTATCAATACATACTGAAACTATGTGCACTAATAAGTAGTTAGAACAATGTTTCTAATAATAATTTGTAGAAGAGTGAGTGGAGAATGTCAAGTGAATGCAAGTGTTTTTTGTTTTGATGATCATTTATTGCAACTTGGAAGCAATTGGGCGGATATTACACAGTACGTTTATAGGGGTTTCCTATTCTTATAATAGACCAGTCAACTGCTTTGAAACGGATAGGAGTAAAAGAACAAAAACCGCTTGACGACACACTTTAAACTGTAAGGATTCTATTTTTAGCTTCTTTCCCATATTTTTATCCAGTCTTTATTTTCTCAGGTAACTTCACAGTATTTACTAGATATATACCAATAAAATCGTTTGCTCTATAATAATGGTACAATAAACAACCCCTGAGCTATTGAACAATGAAGTATAAACGCTGTTAGCAGGGGAGCTATATATTTGTCATTTTTTACACCCAAAGCCGTCAATTACCTTGAGCGAAATGGTACAATAATGGATGTAATCTAAACGCTTGCCAATAATTGACTTCGTTATTTTTACCCATGTTGCTCGTTTTTTGTAACACATTTTCCTGTCCAGCAATGGACATGTTTGCTTATCATTTCACACAAAAAGATTTACATCGACCAAGCTGTCCTTTCAAAACAAACATTGTGACCGATTGAAACGGTCAGATATGCGGTATCAACGAGAATCTGTGGAAATAGGTGCACTAATCTACTGATTACCATGGTTCATTAGCTTAACTCGAAATATTTTGGAAATTGCTTCATTTTATTTACCCACATAACTTTGTCAAACTTTTAGATTTACAACCAGCAGTGTATTATAAAGAGCAAGAGGGCTCCGGGGTAACACATGAGGCTGGCATTCGGAGCTCTCTTGCCTAGTGACGACGTTTGTTTTGACACAAGTACAGTGGTAGCTTCGTCCCACCTGCGCGACAGTAATTTCTACGCTGTTCTTTTTTTGTTTATATCAAACACATTTATCATACAATAATTACAGCCACCTACTGTGGTTAGGCAAGTTACATAATCTTCAAGTTTATAAGCTTCCTGTATCTTATGCACGTAATATTCTTACGCTGCCTTATGATTAACATTCTAAATTGTTTTTCTTTCACAATAAATAAAGCACTACATTTCCATTGTTATTTAGCCTTGAAAATATTTTGTAACCATTTGATCAACATAATAAATCGTTTGGTTTTAACCTCAATATTGTGTTGAAACTTTGAAACGTAAGCTACAATAGCTTGGAGAAAAGATCCATCTAAGAACCACGTGCTCCTTATCTTGCCAAATAAGTACAATGTTACAAATGAAAAGTGGTCTATTATTGGGCTACTCTTTGGGGTTAGAGGAGGGGTGTCAGAATTAACTTGGGTGCATTTAAAATTTTGAAATTTTCTCAAAATTGGCTGCATGAAATCGTGGTTAGCATCATTAAAGATTCCTTAACAGTTTTCATCACTATTTGTATTTTGTATAAATGTTTGCTTTTTCATATCATAAAGACAGTATAAAAAATAGTAATCTATGTTTCTTTGTTACTTATTATATTAGACAGTTTTCTTTCAATGTGTTCTAATTGATTTGTTTTAGATACTAAATTATTTTTGTGATTGTTTTTTCTTTTTTGTTTCAGCTTACATTATGCCAGTTGGCCCACTAGAGCCGGCCCCGCCAAAAGTAGATAACCCTTCGTGCGTTAAACAAGTTGCCGAACTCCACGGCGCACGACAGTGGCGTTTCTGCCTTTCAGCAGATGTGTAGTGAGAGGCAGTTGGAGGGGAGGGATAGTCGGTGGAGTGAGACAAGGAAGTGTTTCAGTGGAGTGACTGTTTTGAACCGATTTTACTTATGCGTGAATTAAATCTATTTGTCCACCTTTGATACGTCCGATAATTACCGATACTGAGTATGAAGCTTGGTTCCCGACGTTGCGGGTTCAAACCCGTTGAAAGACGATGGATTTTTTGTTCGAGCGTAAGAATATTTAGGAAATAAAGGAAATAAAGCCACTGGTCCCATGTTATAGATTTATGGCATGTAAAAAAAAAATCTCAACCTGAGAGAGCGGCCTATAGCCTCCTCTGGTTCTTTCACCTTATCCCTTCCTCTTGGGGGTTGGTAGCTATACATTGCCAGAGTGAGACCAGCCACACAGATATACTGAGGTCCACAACAATTCCAGGCTCTAATTAAACTGTTTTTATTCATGCATGTCTTTGCTAGTCGCCTACCGGTTTATACACCAAGGTTCAACCGGCCACTTCACATTCCCAGGTTGTTTCTCTTTCGAGAATGCTTTGTTTGGATCACGTGGCCTTACCTAAAACCGCAACAAAGAATGAAGGAGGCTAAAGTGAAAGTAAGGTTTTTAAAATGCGGATCGCTCTGTAATTGCTTTGAAATTCCGTATTCCCTGCATGTCCTTATAATAAAAGAAGTGACTTGCCACTTCACTTGCCACTTCCCACCAATCTCCTCGTAGTCTTGTCATGGTCTTGGCTGAGTAATGCATTAAGGTTTGTTTACTTCGCTTACTACTTTCTCTATTGTCGGCGACAGCCAACCTGGCACTTGACAGATAACTGATTCACTCACCTGCGAACGAAGCTATCAACTCCAATCAACTAATCGTTACGAGTTATGTTTGTACGAGTAACAAAATTTCCATTTCGATATTTCACCGTAAATATGTTTTGAGGCTCCTGAATAAAAAAAAAAGCATTCTTACAAGAAAGTGTGTGTGTGTGTGTGTGTGTGTATGTGTGTATATGTGTGTGTGTGTCTGAACGGAATAGCTCAACCGAAAAGTCGGTTAAAAACCAAGGTTGGTATTTACGTTTAATATCTTCCAAGAATGCGGCACAAAGATTTTGATGAAAATTCCTCCACCCTAAACTACCCTTTATATGGACAATTTTTCCAAAATTGATTTTCTCAAAAATGGCTAACAATTTTGTTTAAAGTGCCATATGTTTAAGATATTTTATGGCACATAAAATGTATATTTTGAATTTTGTGGCTATAGTCCCTGTACTCCAGTTTACTCTTGATGACTGCCATAACTGATACATCATAAGAAATAGACCAAATCTTACAACACAAAAATGCAGATCTCATTAAAAAAGGCAAGTTATGTCTAAATGCCTTTTTAATAAAGTGAACCACTTCAGAGGTATTCTTTGTTTCTTGTGTCAGTTTTGCAATATATATATATACTTTTCTCAAAAATCTTTATCTCTTGGCCGTACAATTTAAAAACCTTCATATAGCGAGCAGCTTTACTGATTTGACTATCGCTCAAAGCCTACTGTATTCCCATATTCCCCTTGTACATACAGGAGATAAACAATAAGGTAATTTCTGCAAATGTATATCTCGACTAACATGAAGATAGAGGAATAAGAGTTTGTAAGAATATTTTGAGCAAGAGTAGAGAAAGTCATGTGACTGCAACATATCTTATTTAACTTAAAGTAAAACAGATTTTTCATTTCTTATTGTATTAATTAGGTTTTAAGGAAAGTGCAAGTATTTTAAAATTCAGGCCAGTAACAAGCAATATGTCTACTTAGTTAATGCCAAAACAGAAAAAAATGAATTCGCTTTAAGGAGGTCTACACATGTCTTACGTTTACTAATTATGTGAGTCATTCAGGCTTCGCAGGCTATCATCATAAAGTAAAAGATATTTTATTTGTCATGCACTTTTAAGAAAATTAATTTTTTTTTCTCCCATCTAGAGGTTAGTTCGGGTTGGGAAATTTCATGTTTGGCTTAAATACCAAATTTAGTATTTAAACAGTTTCATTTTTGAGTTCAGGTTCAGCGACACACACTTCACACACGCACAGACACACACATAGGCGCGCGTCACACACTTCAGGAATCCCAAAAGCTGCGCTTCTTAGTGAAATCTTAGTATAGACTGAACGTAAGTAATATAGAAATAGAAATGCATGAAGCTATTTTATAGCATAGAAAAGTGTACCAGTCAAGATTCTGTTTGCGGTGGAAGAATATTCCTTGAAGAATATCCGCTTGTCTTGAAGTTTCGGATGCATGCAAACGATAGGGAAAAAAAGTATCTCATCTTTTTGGCGTGGATTTGGCAGAGGCATTTAACATAAACTTGGGTCTCAAGGGAAATCTGGAGTCGACTTCAGACGCAGCTATACGTGTTTGCCTTGTGGCTAGATGACAGTCACGCAAGAGTTTCTGTGGTGGTTCTTGTCGATTCCACAGTCTACCCTCGTGCAAAAGGATCACGCGTAATGAACATCAGTGGTTTTATCAGAATTGGAGCTCTTATTTGAAGCTTTATAGAGAATATTATTCTTGTGTAATTTACATTCGACTTAGTGAGGTACAAAATTAACGCTAAATTACTGTTTACATTTACTTTTTATTTTAGAAATGTGGGAAGCGTTTATGCCTCCTAGAAGTACCACTTAACGCTCCACAAGTTTTAATTTGACTCTGGACAGCGTGTTTAATATAATGGAAAAATGTTCATAAAAATGCTTTTACTTTATTATGTACAGTGAAGTAGGGGAAGTATTGTATTCCACCCAAAAATTCTACATCTAGTTTTCACCCGAAATATGTTATAAGGCCCCTTGAATTCAAAAAACATCCGCGCGCGCGCGCGGGTGTGTGTGTGTGTGTGTGTGTGTGTGCGTGCGTGCGTGCGTGCGTGTGCGCGCGCGCGCGCGCGTGTACAGCATAACCCCAAAACGGAAAGTGGGTTAAAACCAAAGTTGGTAGAAAATTTTTAATTTCTTGAAAATAGCTCTAACGATTTTGATTAAAATGACATATGTTGGAGATATTTCTATGGTAAATGAAATATTTATCTTGAATTTTCTGGCTATAGCCTATGTAATCCTATTTCCTCTGGATGACTTTTGCATAACTGGTAAACCGTAAGACCAAATATTACTATACAAAAATGTAGATCTTACTAAAATACACAATTACCTCTCCATTTTGGAGATATTCCTGGTTATTTGTGTTAGTTTTGGAGAACTTATACTTCTGTCAAATGGAACATCGTTATTCATATTTGTGTTAACCCTGCAAATAGAAGGAAATCTGAAAGATTTAAAAGAATTGACTATCGCTCAAAACTTACTGTATTCCAATATTCTCCTTTTACCTACAAGAAGATAAATAACTTTTGCAAATGTTTATCTCAACTAACACGAAGATATAGGAATAAGGGTTTGTAGGAATGGTTCTTAAAAGAGCAGAGAAAGTTTTGTGAGTGCAACACATCAGACTCCTTATTTTAATGTTTGTTCTTACAGACAATGTACTCTTAAAATCGTAAGGCTTTTAGCTTTGTTATTTCGCCGGATATTCAGATTCTTTAAAGTTAATAATACTGTTACATTACCAAAATAGATTAATAGAGCATAAGGAAAGTAGATTTTCAAATTTCAAATTGAAGAGAGGAACAGAGAAAAGTAAATTTATATTTTAATAAAAATATATGTTTTAAGCTGTCCCTCGACTTTCGAGAAAACCTCATTTAAATAAGGGATTGCTGGATCCATTTGTTTGTTGGAGACACCTAGCGGGAGGTGTCCGAAACCTGCAATAGTAGGATGACGAGTGGACAAGTGTCTTGGGCACTTCACATGAGCTCGGAGGTGAAGGTTTGCATGTGGCCCACTTAAATCGATATCATAGAGCCGGGAATCAAACCACGAACAATTAAATTGGGATTGGTGAACGAAAGCACTGAAATACCCAGGGGCCTGTGTTATATTAATAATAAAGTAATTAACTTATTACTTCCACTGTAAGTCTTTTCTGGCTGGAAATTTTTCCACAAAGACATTTCCTGGAGTTAAAAGTTTCGCATCACTGAATATTTCTTTAAGTACGATGTTATTTTCCTGAAGTGACAAAATAGTTACGAAATAAATTCCGTCCTTTGTCGGTTATTCAGAATTCACTCCGAATAAAGAGGATTTCACAGATTGCCCACAAAATCCGTGATATGCATTTCATTAATATGAAATTAAAATAGAACATTAGATCAAAATTATCACAAGCATGTTTGAAAAACATAGGTAGTGAATATTTTACCTTACAATTAGGAGATTTGAAAGCCTTCATGCCGCATGCTTGGGAAATACTGAGCTTGAATACCAATTTGATGTCTCTCCGACTTCACCTTTTGAGCTGTTCACAAACGAAGATTGATAACCACGGACACAAACCTGCGCACTCAACCCTTTTTTACTCTACCACGGATAGTAAGTAGCGGAAATATTGTATTCGACACAACACTTCAAATTCGAGATTTTGCCGGAAATATGTTTTTAGATCCCCTGAAAAAGCATGTTTAGAAACAGGGCCACGCGCATGAACGCGTGTGTGTATGTATGTCTGTGTCTGCCTGTGAACGGTAAAACCCGCAAACGAAAAGTAGATTAAAAACCAAAGGATGCAACACGACGGTTTTGAAGAAAATTCCTCCACCCTAAACTGCCCTTTACATGGAGAAGTTCTCGAAAATTGTTACTTTCTCAGAAATCTATAAAGATGAAATAATCTACACCTCGTTAAAACAGAGGTTGAGGTCGAAATGCATTCTCTTATGGAGTGAACCATTTCATATATTCCTTGTTATTTGTGTGAGTTTTGCAATACTTAAACTTTTCAAAAATGGAAGGTCGTTATTCAGTTTTTTATCCCTTGGTTGTGCAAAGAGAACGGAATCTCAAAGCTTTAAAAGATTTCACTATCGCTCAAAGTCTACTGTATTCTCATATTTCCCTTGCAACAACAAGAAAATGAGCAATAAGAATCTCTGTAAATGTTTCTGTCAACTAATCTGAACTTAGAGGAATAAGAGTTTGTAAGAAGTTTTAGAACAAGAGTAGAGTAAGTCATGTGAGCATAAAAAATTACATTTTTTTCTGAAAGCGCTTTCTTTAATTTTGATATGAATTGTTTTGTTACAATCCAATATTTCCTCTGCCTGTTATAAGTAGGTAATAAGCAAAGTGAAGCAGCAATTCCAGGTAAGAAGGTAGAACAAAGCAGGCGATGCCATTGATTCTCGGTATTTGATGTTTTAATTAAGTCAAAACACCTCAGAAGTCAAAGCAAAGTCATGTAGCTCTCTGCTCCAGCTAATACCTTTAGGAGGCGGGAACAAAATGGTGTATTCCATTTAATATCAAACCTGGAGTAACTTCTGGGAAAACCAATTATAAAATAGAACTGCTATTGTATTAATTCTCAGTATCCTTTTACACCCAGGTAGCTTTAAAGGTAATAAAATTATATTTTGAAAATTAATTAATTAATTTTGCTTTGATCAATCATGACTTTTAAAATAAATATGTGTGTGATAAAGGTGATTCGATAATGATTTAGATTAACAATATTACGTGTTATTTTTAATGAATTAATCACTTTATATGCTGTTGATCTTTGGATGGTTTAGCTTCATAATTGGATTCGTCAAGTAACGCTGCGATCGCTTTTTAGAATTTCCAGTATTTGGTACTGCGATCGGATTCTAGGAATTTTTGTCACCGCTGAGCGTTATTACATTAAAAGTGTGTGCTTATTGAAAACAAGTAACTAAAGTGTAATTAACAAACATACATTGTGCTAATATGTAATGTGCAGTATAAAGGTGAGTATTTTTCATTATTTTTCATGAATTCCAATGCATTCTAACTTCACCCTCAAATTTCATATATTATTTATTGAAGTAGGACTTTAAAATGTAATTAAAAATATACATTGTGTAAATTGTGCTAGAGCCTTTGTAGTACGTTTTTTATACAGTAATATAATCACCTAACTACAACAAACATGGTCATCTTCCCGCTACAGAGCATGTGTAATGGCGACCTTCTAACCCAAGAGAGAAGCGCACTTCGCAGTTTTAGCGATGTTTTGAGTTTTTTCTTTCACAGTGAAATTTGGATATTGCATTAAACACACAAGATAGCTTATAACGGATAGTGCATCGCCGGAAATATAGAACGAGGCGTTAATAAGATTGAGGATATTTGTATTCTCATTTCGAATATAGCACTCATTCATTCCGGAGTGCCATCGCTGTAGTTATTTTGTTACCGTGTTTATTTTTGTTTGTTATGTTTGTGTTTCTGCATCTGTCTGCTCATAGCGGGAAATTTGAATCTATGAAAGTGTGGAAATGAATAACATGACGAAACTGAAGGAGTTAATATTTCAGATTTTCCTTTAAAAAGGTGTTTTTCATATTTATTGTTTGCGACTGAGAGAAACTTTATCTGGAGAAATAATGGTGGTTGTTATAGTGGTCATTTAAAACAAAAATAGCAATATATGAGAGCTCAATTGCCTATATAAATTGCGAATTAGAATTGTGTGTTGTGTGTCAGAAAGAGAGTAAAGGTGGGGAGAATGTAATATACTACACACACTGCGACAAGTCACGAGCCGCCACTGATACGATTTATATATCTATACGTTGGTATGTATGAGGTTAATAAACACCACAATCCGCTGACCGACTGCCATGAAAATTGGCACATATAATTGATTTTTCATGGAGAAGATTTATGCAATGCATTTTACCACGCAACGTATTATATTCACACGGTTTTCGTTACCCGCTTTTCTTTTACATAACACATTCACATATCCTTCTCTACTCCCTCCTCTACAAACATTTAATATGTACTTATTTCTATACGTTTGAAATATAAACGCAACGTATGACATTCGTAGGCTTTTTTCTACTCATTTTTCTTTTACGAAATCTAATAACATTTTTCTATTCGCTCTTCTACAAGCAGTTCATACAATTTCTATAGGTTTGGGACAAATTATTACATTCACACGATTTTCTCTGCTTATTTTTCTTTCACTAAACACAACCACGTGTCTTTCTCTACTCCCTTTCAACGAGTAATTCATACAATTCTCTATGCGTACTACATTCTACTGCCTTTTCTTCCTGTAGTATTTGTATTGTTTAACAGTGCTTTTGCATAGTGTCGATCTCTTTTTTATCAAAAATAAACAAATAGTTAAAAAGTAAAATTGCCACAATTGGTGTCAGGAGTGCGACGAGAAACAACAATATGGAGTAATCATGAAACAAATGTGAGCCAAAATGGACATAATGGTAAGAGATGAATTCCGGAATGTGGCAGATGGAAATAAAGATGGACGGCGAATTGAAAAATGTAAACTCCGAAATGGAAAAGATGAAAACAGGAATGTCGGATATGAAGATAGAGCTATCGGACAAGGTTAACTAGCAACTGGCCGAGGTGAAGGAAGAAGTAAGAACTCGGTGGAAAGATGAAGGACCTTGGACAACGTGTTAACGCCCTGGAAGTTAGAGTCGACGGCAGCGCCAAAGAACTGAACTCCATCGTGGAACAAATGCTCAAAGAAATATTAAAAATATCTATGGGGGAGGCCTATGTTTAGCAGTGAACATCTTACGCTGAAATGTTGATTTTGAAGTATTTATATATTTATATGTCTCGTGTATCTCGAAAACGGCTCTAACGATTACGATGAAAATGTATATTTAGTTATCGTTCCAAGTCCTAGGGGGTGTTATACCTACATAACGGGAGAGTAATCTGACAAAGTTAATGTTGTGCTTTTCAAGTTTCTCTTCTTCGAAAAAGCAAGGTTTTACAACAAAATTAAAAGAAAGAAAACGCCGAGCGAAGCTCGGTCACCCAGGTACCATGTGTAATTGTTGAACTGTAAGAGTTAAACAACATCTTGCTATACAAAAAGAATCTAGACCTCGTGTAAAGCACACAATTTATGTTAACTACACCACACAAGAGCGAGTAGTAACAAGGATAACAGGAAGAAGAACAAACAGCGCACAATTATTACAAGCGGCGAGGAAAACAACGGTCGCCAACATCAAAACAATTTTCGCAGACTTACTGAATGAAATAAAAGGGCTAAAAGATCAGAACAAGAAAATCAGAAGAGAAACCAAACAAAACACATCCGACCTAAAGAAGCAATTACGTAACATGGGCAAAAAAGTAGAAGAGTAGTAGAAGTAGTAGAAGGAACAGTTAAACGCATGGAAGAGCAAATAGCGACACTAGGAGAAGCGAAGACAACGCCAAAAAGAGGAAACAGTATGATCATAAAAACAAAGAACTCAATGGAGACACACCCAACGAAACTGACCCCAAACTAAGTGCTATTCCGGAAGAAATTGCCTACGCGAGGGAATTTACCAGAGTAACATACATAGAGAAGGAATCGCCTAAACTATGAAATGGAAAGAGTAGAATTCAGGAAAATGGACTATAAAACGAATTTGTTGAAAAATAAAATCAAACTAAAAGAGGAAGACCTCTATGTGGACTCATATCTCACGAGACAAACAGGAATCCCACAATGTTCAATCAGATTTCAACACGCTCACCTCCTGGTTCCCTAATTGGTGTGCTTAATCAGTCCAAACTCGAAGCCATGATCTTCACTCTCCGTCGGCCTGGACCGTTACCACTGCTCACCATTGACAGTGTAGTGGTACCTGGGAAACGCCCAGATGGCACTCATTCCAAAATATAATTACATTCTTGATTTATTAATTAATTTATATCAATTTTATTGGGTATAATCAAAATCTATCACCAACAGATATTGAACTAAAAATTTCATTTTTTAAAAATTATATTTCTGATTACATTTGGAAATGTTCCTACAAGGAACTGCTTTGCTTAATATGTTTAATATTGCAACATGCAAAAATATCATAAAAACAGCGCATTATATAACTTGTTCAATTATAATCAACATCAAAACTCCAATCAGACATTTTAGTACCCATATTTTGAACTACATTGGAAAAAAATGTTACATCTCTAGCTAGAGTTTTGTGGGACAAGATAGACTTTGAATATGATAAAATAAGAAAAAAAATTTTCCGAGAAAGACGAGTTTAAAGTTTATTCACACGCTTTCTTATTAACCTCTACATAGGTATGTTATTTTCCCCATTGGATTTTCTTCATGGATTTGCATAAGATTGACGTACTGCTTTTTTTTCTTGACATTCCAAAACAGAGTAATTCAATACGTGATTTTAAAATACACATAACATACAGTGTTTACAAGCACCTGGTCTGTTCACAGAAATAAAAGCACAACTTAAGTTTTATTTTTGCCACAAACAAAATAACTCATACTACACAAGATGTATATGTCAATAATTACATTCAAATAACCTCGTAAACACACTAGATTATTTCAAACGTAAGATAGAACGCACACGATCAACTTGAAATGAAATGGAAGGTGTTGGCACGCCTATTTAAAAGGCAGAGGCACATCGCTTTAAAAATGGCGTCCAAAATATTCCCCCCTTCCGAGGGAATTAAAACTTCAGATATATTATTTAAGCTATGGTGCATTTTTTGCAATAAAACTCCGCAAATTCTTTTTTCCAACAGGCTAAAATATCACTTTAGTGTTCTCTTGTTAGTCAGCAACAAAATATAGTCAACTGCATTCCTTTATTCCCGTTGTACCTACAACACAAATGAAAAATGCGGTTTCTAGTGAAAATGGGTTGGAACAGATCAGTATCTATGCATTCTTATAATATCTGCAGGAATCCGTTCAGTGGAGAATAAAACTATCATACAAGAATGTTATTTTTAGCAATCGCATTCTGATAAGCTTCATCAGGAGAGAGTGTCGTGACGGAAGGTAGCTCCCCTCTATGGAAACAGTTGAGTAATGCTGATTCTTAGTTTTGAAGATATTACAGTTCCTAAACAGGCATTTCAATATTACAATTTCTGTAATATTAGTATATCACTATTGTTTTAAGACAGTATTTTTGTTAATATTCCACTGTATTGTAAACTTCCCCACCAATGTTATAAATGTTTAGCTTTTAAGACTCGAATATTGTAATTGAATGCATCATTGTACTAATACAATTAAGTATTTTGCAAATACTTTGTGCACAGTCGCAATATGGCCATGTAGTAGGCAACTATAAACAAAGTTGAAAAAAAAAAAACGGGTTAAGCCATTTAGGCTTATTTCGGTCTCGCATATCAAAATTGTACTGTCCATCTTCTTCTCGGCCTGCCTATACTTCTTTTTCCTGTAGGTTTATAGGTCATAATTAATCTAGGAATGCGCTAATTATGCACCGATTCCAAATGGTCCCTCCAATTATTTCGATATTGTTGATTTTTTTTTTTTTTTTTTTTTTTTTTTTTTTTTTTTTTTTTTTGTTAAATTGAATATCCTTACGTGTTTGTGACTAGTTCTCTTGAAGTATAACCAGCTACATGTCTTAAAAATCACATCTCTGCCGTCTCAATCTGTTTCTTCTTGTTTTTCTTGTAATACTATTTTTGCTCGAATGGTTTCCTTCCTCTAAAAGCTAAAATTTTAGTTTTATTGGTTGAGACTTTTAGTTTGTAGCTTTGACTGATTTTCTTTAATTTATATAGAGGATTCTGAAGATCTTTTCTGAGCCACTTATAACGAGTAAGTCATCTACAAACATTACGTCTCGCGTGAGCGTTGTTGACGGAATGAGAACACACACAGTTCCTTGTAATTAATTTAATTCTCGGTTCATTTCACAATCACTATTCACCAGAAGTTGTCGCCGTGTTAAAGTAAAGTTACTATAACGTTCCCCTATCACAGTTAAAACATGTTAAGTCGCTGAAATCTGTTACGGTGAAATAATTCACTTTAAAAATTTTAAAGCTATACTACACCGCTTAATGCACCGCTGAGAAATACTGTTTACTCAATATTCGCGGTAATAACTGTTACGTCTTGGCGCGAATTTTGTAGGACTGGCCCCACACCCGCCAGCCCCGGTGACGATCGACCGGCATGCAAGGCCGTGCACTACATCGCCTCCCCATGCACATGCAGTTAGTAAACTAATGTCATGCAGGAGGTACTAGTGTTAATGGTTAGTTGCGTAAGACTAAGTCTAGTGGGTCGGGTTCCGCATTAGCACCCCGGTTAGTTACGTTATTTACGTGCTGGCATGCAAGCATGCGAGTGGGTCAGTGATATAGCTGGGCGACACACATGACGAGTCCTGCGTGGCGCCTAGTGGTTAGTAGTATATACTTAAATATCTAGAGAGAAATAAGGAGATGAGTTATGTTAGTACGGTTAGTGCTAGATTACATGTAGGCTTGCGCGAGAATGTAGTTAGTAACATGCAATAAAAGAAGTAGTGTGTGGGGCGGGGTTCGCCGAATATTACCGGTTAGTCCCTGATGGCTAGTCAGCACGTGCTGGTTGAAGGTTGTCGGCACTGAAACAGTGAGGGTTATGGTGATTAGTATAATAATTCGCGGCAGGTTGATGTTCAGGCTACTGTGCGTAGGTCAGGCTGTGAGGGTTAGGTGTGTTGCGTGGGAGCCCATGGTTGAGCCGTGGGTTATGGGGGCACTAGCTGTGCGAGGTGTATGCGGGCATCTAAAGCCGCTTGGTTTGGGGTAAGTGTACGGTCAAATAGTGAAAGAGGTCGTTGGTATTTATCATAAAAAGTGTCGTAGTGGCCTAGGTCGCGGGCTAGCGGGTTACTGTTACGGGGGAGGGAGGCATATAGCTTATAGGCGAGCTGCTTAATTAACTGTTCGACCGTGTGGACCTTGAGGTCAGCGTGTAGGACATCCGAGGGAGCTGTTCTTGGTACTTTGGCTACCATGCGTAGGCACTTATTTTGGAAACTTTGGAGGCGTTTGATGTGCGATGGGGCGGCATAACCCCATACTGGGGCTGCGTAGGTGAAGATCGGTCGTATGAGGGTTTTGTATAGGGTAAGTGCTGTGTTGAGTTTGAGTGAATTACTGTAGATTATTAGGGGGTATAACTTGCGTAGTTGCGTGCGGGCTTTATGGTGAACTTTCAGTACATGATCTTTCCAGGATAGCGCCTGGTCCATGTGAACACCCAGGTATTTCACTTGGTTTGTCCAGATTATGTTGTCTCCAAAGAGTTTAAGAGGAGGCAGCCTATGTGTAGGGTAGCGATGTTTGGTGCGTTTTGTGAAAATGATTGCGTGGCATTTTGTGGTGTTAATTTTAATGCGCCATTTGGTCCGCCAGTCTGTGAGGTTATCTAGGGACCTTTGGAGGTAGCGGTGTATCATTCTGGGTTGGGAGGAGTGGGCCATTATGGCAATGTCATCTGTATAGAGGCAGTATGTTGCAGGGTGTATTTGGGGGAGATCGTTCATATATAGGTTAAACAGGACCGACCCCAGTATACTTCCTTGTGGGACGCCGGCTGCAATTGGTCTGGGAGTGGATCGGGCGTTGTTGACTATGGTGGAGAATTGTCTGCCGGAGAGGTAGTTCGCTATGAGTTTTGTCATCGTGTCGGAGAAATTGTAAAATTGCAGTTTGCGAAGGAGCCCATTGTGCCATACTCTATCAAATGCGCGTTCTGTCTAGAAACAGTGCACCTGTCGATTTGTTGTCGTTGAAGCCGCGAGTGATAAACTCTGTGGCGCGTAGTAGTTGGAGTGTGGTGGAAAGTTGGGTGCGAAACCCAAATTGTTCGGGGACAAGGACATTGTGCTTATTGATATGCGTGTTAATCCGCTTGAAAATGACTTTTTCCAGGAGTTTGCTGAGAGAGTTTAGCAGGCTTATGGGGCGATAGTTATTGGGATTTGTTAGGTCTTTATGGGGTTTTGGGAATAGCAGGACATTTGCGTTTTTCCACCTTGATGGGAAGTATCCTGATTGCAGTACAAAATTGAAGATAGCGGCCATAAATTGGAGTAACTGTGGGGGTAGGTTTTTTAGGACAACATTAGGTATTTTGTCAGGGCCAGGCACCTTACGGTTAGGGAGGCGTTGGATGATCCATTTGATTTCTCGGGGGTTGGTTCTGCGGATAAAGTTATGCGTTGTTCTGTTGCTATAGTTTCCGAACGCATTTTCAGTTTCAAGTGTAAAGGCTGGGGAAGAGGGCGTGTCGTTCGGCGTGAGGATGAGTTGTAGGGAGTCAGCTAGGACTTCAGCTTTTTCTTGGTTTGTGGTGGCAATGTGGTTGTTATGATGTAGAGGGGGTATTTGTGTGGCTTCGCGTAGTAGTCGTTTTGAAATGCGCCATACTGCTGGGTGTTCAGTGTCTAGGTCGCGAAGTGCGGTGTTCCACTGGCGGGAGATTACGGAGGAAGTGAGCTGCCGAAGTCGGGCATTTAGTCTTTGTAGATTGCTTCTGTCTGCAGGGTGACGTGTGTGTTGGTATTTACGGCGGGCTTTATTGCGTGCCTGGGTTAGTGCGTGAAGTTCTTATGTGGTCGGGGGGACGTGCTTTCGTGGTAGGTTGACCGGAACTGATTGTGTGATGGCAAATTTGATTGTGTTTTCAAGGTGAGATACTGCGTGCTCTAGGTCTTCTGGGGTTTGAATGTTTATTGGGTTCAGGTTAGCGTTAACACTCTCCTGAAAGCGCTGCCAGTTTGCCTTGTTGTAGTTATGGCGTGGTAGGGGTGGGGTTAGGGTCGGTGTGGCATTTATGGTGATCAGTAGAGGTAAGTGGTCGGATGTAAGGTCATTGATGACTTTTAGGTCAACTTGGTGGGAAAGGTTTTGTAAAATTGCAATATCCAGAATGTCGGGGTGTTGGCGATGCTGGTAAGGAACGAAAGTTGGCTCATCTGGGGCTACTATAATGTAGTCGGATGAGTTTTCATGCTGGAGGAGTTGTACCCCCACCGAGTTTGTGGAGGTGCAATTCCAGAGCGTGTGTTTTGCGTTGAGGTCTCCGGCTAGTAATGTCTGGTGGTTTAGAGCAAGCAGCACGTCTATATCTGATGTGTCTATATCGTCGGGCGGATTGTATGCAGCCACTACTGTGGCGCGGATCTCATTAATCGCAATGTGGGCTGCGGTTGCCTCAATGCGTGAGAGGGGAGGGATGTGGGCGTGGCACTGCATGATGTCTCGCCTTATAGCTAATGCAGTGCCTCCCCCGCGATTGTTCCGGTCGGTGCAGTACACTAAGTAGCCGGGAATGGTAAATTTGTCAGTGGTTTGTAAGTGTGTTTCTGTAAGTAGTGCTATATGTATGTTGTGTTTCTGGAGGAAGGGGACTAACTCGTGCTTTTTACGGCGCACCCCGTGCGCATTCCAGGTCATTATCCGAAGCGTTTGGTCGTCGTTATGTAGAGCCATTGAGAGGAGGAGAATGGGGTGGTGTTAGTGGGCGTTGGGTATGGCTACTCTGTGAATCGCTCGAAATGCTGGAAGAGCGCGAAAAAGTGCGCATACTCTTGCATGATTGAAGCAGTTTCGAGCGGTCTAGTCAGTAGCAGTTGTAGCACGCCTATGGCCAAGTCCCTGATGTGATGCCATGGGACACTTGTGGCCGCCATGTTGGCAGTGAGGGCCTGTGCGTAAGGCGTTAGGGTATCATGGGTGAGAGTTGGGGCCCAGTTTTGTATGAACGTGTCATTCGTTATGAAGTTTCGCCTTTCAGGCCGAGCGGTATGATGTTGATGGGCGCCCTGCCTTGAGTTGGTTGTGGGGTCGTGGCCGCCCGCTGCTGGAGCTTGGTGGCTTGGCGCAGCCGGCGGGTGGGTTTGAGGGAGTCCGCGGGGTTGCTCTGTGTGTACTGTAGGGGGGGCTGGGGTGTTGGGTTGTTGTTCCCTGCGGGAACCAGCAGGTAGTTGCCTGTCTGCGTTCTGGCGCAGGAAATGCAGTTGCCTCCTATATTCGGTGCATGACCTGTATCTTGCACCATGCCCTTGCTGTCTGCAAAGGGCACAGGTCCTAAGGTGCGGTGGGACTGCGCAGCCAGCTGAGGCACGACCGCCAGTGCATTTCGAGCACACCATGGTGCGCGCCCTACACTGGTCGGCCGTATGACACAGCTGCTGCCATTTATTACATTGAGTCGGGAAGAGTGGCCTTCTATATATTTCCACGTTAACACGGCAGTGAAAGAGCTCTTCGATATTCAAGAGCACCTCACGGTCGTGATCAGACGCCACCTCGACCATGTAGACCGGGAGTGGTGTTCGGGCTGCATTGTATTTTCTTAATTGCTCTACCCTGGTGACATGTATATGCATGTCCTCCAGGGTGAGCTTTATCTCTTGTTCCGCGTGGTTCATTGGGAAGGGTTTGACCACTAGCCGATGTGTTCTAGTGGTGTCCCGCGGTGTTTCATGGAAGCCAATGTCCCGGGATGGCAAGTATTGGCAGAGCTGTCTGTAATCCGCTGGAGTGCGGGTTCGGAGCAGGAAATCCCGAGAGATGGGTGCAATTGCACATGAGTAGAGGCTGTTGGGGTACTCTCGAGCGAAATCTTTCAGCACTTTGCTGATCACTGTAGCGAAGGTTTTGTGGACATAAATGGGTGGCTGCATCTCAATTGAGGTGGCGCCTGCGTAGGTATGTGGGCCGGGGGCAACACGGGCGGTGGGAGTGGGTGAGGGTTTTGGTCCAAGGGTGAGGTTGCGGGGTGCTGGAACCGGTGCGGTGCCTGTAGAGCTACCGGGCAGGCTGGAGTCCAGCGAGTGCCGGCGGGATTCTATATGAGCCGCAGGTGCTCGCTGGGTTGGATGGGTGCCGCTGGGTGTTGGGCCTTCAGGATTGGACGTGGAGGCACGGCGTGGGTCAGAAGGGGTGGACGCGAGGAGCGCGTGAGGTTCCGGGTTCGGGTCCTGGGTTGGGATGGGTTGTCAGTGAGATGGGACGCGGGATAGAGGTGGGTGTAGGGGTTTTGGGTTTAGGAGGGTTGACGGGAGGTTGGTGACTACTGCAGGCAATATGCGATTGCACCGAAGCGGGTTCCAGAACAGAATACCAAGCCAACTGCATTTTAACTGAATAACCCGCGGACTTTAGCCTCGCCTCAGACTGAATTCTCAAAAAACCGCCAGCTAGCGAACCATTAGCGCCTGGACATTTCTTAGAAAACTGGCCGTGCAAGTTTAACTAGACCGGGTTCCTAATTACCGTAGGTAGCGACCCAAAAACATGAACAAGCACTTTTAGAAGTAACATTTTAACCATATGAACCAGAAACATTGCATTATATAACTCTGAATAATAACCTAATACCTTTATTTCTGCTGAAAATGTGCATGCTGAAAAATATGAAAGAGCCCATTCTTCCCTAAATCTCCAACCAACTCTTGCGAAATAAATATCGTAATTGTGTGCAGAAGTGTTCCACCACTGGGCTACAATACTGCTTGTGTATAAACAGCAAACAAGCGCGGGGGGGGGGGGGGGGGTTCGAGGTGTCTTGGCGCCCGGAGTAAGGAATGTCCAATACCAGGTCTATCAAACACTTTTGGATCAGTGCAAGCTTGGTAATGTCAGGAACATACTTCGCAAACACCAAAGGTGCTTAAAATAGTGACGACCAGTGTCAATACAGGCATAGCATCGAACAAAAAACTGGCGCACTCTACCGAGTAGTGACGCATCTCACGAATCCCACCAGCTGCTGCAAGTATTCTGGCAAGAAGTGTTTCTTTAGAGGAACTTACGTCACGCACAAGAAGAAATCATGAGGCGTCAGGTAGAGTGGTGTGACCAATCAGTCGCATACTACAAGGTGCTCCGTCAGATGCCCCCACATCGACTATATGTATCAATTGCGAAAAAAACTTACATCTACAATGTTGGTTCAGGATTACTTCTAAAGTTCTTGTATTTTGACTATTTTTATATACCTATTAAGTTTGTGGTTTACCTTTCAATAATTCTGTATATAATTTAACATAGTTGAGAAACCTAAAACGAAAGGCTAAAACTGATACAGAATACATGTAGAGGTAATTGCAATAGGCAATTTGTGTAGAATAACTCTTTTGAACGACTAGCTGGTTTCCAAACACTCATTTTAGCTTTAAGTTTTCCGAGGCTGAAGCTTAAAATTCTACACCATGTATGAGAATTGGAATGAGTGCGATTATCTTTGTCGCAGTCTCTCTCTGTCTCTCTCTCTCTCTCTCTCTCTCTCTCTCTCTCTCTCTCTTTCTCTCTCTCTTACTGGATTCCCCTAACTATTAGAACTGATATAGTGCAAATTGAGTATATATTATTGTAGGTTATTGATTAATTCGTTTTATTACTTTATTATTTTTTATTTTAGATACTAGTATGTAAGTTATACCTCTAAACGAATCTTATATTACAAAAATTAGATGTATAAGTAAATTATAAAGTTTACAATATATCTACGCCCTAGTATAGGGAAGTAGATGCCAGGATATTGTATTACAGATTTGATTTTATTCTCCCTCCCTCTCCCTCTCTCTCTCTCTCTCTCTCTCTCTCTATCTCTATCTCTCTGTCTCTGTCTGTCATGACGAATAAAAAATTTATAATAAAGCAACAGTTATCGTTTTGGCAACTCGCATGCAAACATGAGGAAAGAAAGTAACTTATTCATGTGACTTATTTGAAATGGTGCCACAGCTAAGTTAAAGTGAATAGACGAGTGCTTTTTCATGTAAATTTGAAATGTCGCAAGTCACTTGAATGCACTTCATCCGATTTTTATGTGTTTAACAACAATGCACATTGAATCGCTGAAGTCTGTGTTCCATTTTCATTATACGCCGTAGAATAACTTTACATTTATGACATACAACTCTTGCAACTCTTTTCTAGGCTGATTGCATTCTGTGTGTTTACCATTCATGAATATCCTTTCTATCCCTACCAATAGACGTAGTTAAAAAATTCAAATTTGCTTGTTTTTACTCACAACGACTATATCGTTCATTCTCTTCCTTCCTTCACAAAACGAGTGACGATGCGTTGCTCGTTATCGTTGAGATTTCCGTATGGCTTCATTTTCTAGCCTTCCCCATCCCGTGCTTCCTTTACAGATGTTACCTCCACTGCTTGTTGAGCAATGTGCTGCAGAAAGTAACTGAAGCAGGGCCACATAAAATAGGAAATCTCAAGCAATTTATAATTGCCATAAAGCCTGCTCACAGTATTAGTGTGCTCATTACGTTAAAGTTGGTGCATAAAACGCTACTTATCTGTTCGTATCCAAATTAATCAACCACGTGACAGTCATTTATTGCCTAGGATGGCTCTTTTTTTTTTTTTTTTTTTTTTTTTTTTTTTAATCTGGCAGCATATATGATAGGCCTGTATCAGGATGACGTAAGCCTGGAATGAACAGCGCAACATCGTATTGCATCAGCTGCATTTCTTCATTCTGTTACTTTAGCAACCCCACACGTTCCGTTCCACTAAAAAATTCGATACCCTAATTTTACTGAAAATATATGTTTCAAGACTCCCTGAATACGAAAAGAAAGCATTTTTAGAAAATGGCTTGTGTATATGTGTGTGTGCCTGTGAACAGCTTAACTCAAAAACAAAATCAGTAATAAAGGGGAAAGGGAGAGAACGGCTGAAAGGACAAAAATTAAGGTGGGGTGAGTTACATGGAAAACAAGAAAATACCTAACACTATGAGAGAATGTAAAGAACGAAGGAAAAAATATGACTAAGAAAATGGATAACATTGGTAAAAAGAAATAACAGCAAAAGGAAATGCTGACAGGAAATAAGGAAGAGAAAAGTAAACGTCTGGTAGATTTCCTAAGAAAAGGAAAATACATTTTTGTAGCAAAGTAAACAAGGGGGTTGGAGGGAAAAGAAAGGAGGAGGGCTAAGAGATAAGGAAAGGATTCCAGAGAAGCCGGAAGACCAGGGAACAAGGTAAACGAAATAAAAAAGGGAGAGACGATCAAGTTTAAGATTTAAACAGAAAAAAGATTTAACATATGTAAATGAAAAGGAGTGTACAAATAAAACTATCAAAGAAGTAGTTCAGTAGCTTGCATTTTTAGAAAAAGATCTGTGTGTGTGTGAGAGAGAGAGAGAGAGAGAGAGAGAGAGAGAGAGAGAGCACGTAGCTCGAAAACAAATAGTCGGTTAAACACCAAACTTAGTGTTTAAAATCGGCATCTTCCGAGGCTGCGACACGAAGATTTTCTAAAAACTCTCCCCATCCTAGACCTGCCTTTCATGAAACATTGCTGGAAAATGTTGATTTTCTCAAAAATGGCTGGATTACGAGACGTTTCTCTAGAAAATGTTTATTTCCCAGAGAATTCGCCGGCACTTCGCCCGGATTATAAAAACGACAGGACAGAGAGCTAGTTTTAAGTGTGTATTGTTGACGTCAGTGTTGAGAATTTGAGTGTATCGTGAGAAGCATTTTTACACATTTACTGTCGTGTAGGCGTTGTTTGTTGTATGAAGTAGTTTTAGTGAGTGTATCGTCGAAGCCGGTTGTTTGTGAGACGGAGATTAGTAGAAATGAGAGCAGTTTGTGTCAAGGTTGCTATAATAGAGAACAGCTGTGAGTTGCAAGTTCACAACGAATTATAGATTATCCTAATGGTAAAAATAGAGAACTGTGCTTTTGTGAATCGGTTTTAGAAGAGAAAGTGACAGAAAAGGTAGCTACATTTGTCATTTGTCACGGTAATTTACTAGCAAGTTCGCTCTTTATTCTATTTTTTTATCTATTACTTAATACGTTTTCTTGCAAGGAATTTCATCTCAGCTCTAAAAGCTTATATGTATACCAGCTGAAAACGGTGTAATTTCTTTGTTTTTAAGTTGTGCATGTAAATTTAATGGTCATATCGACGGCCTTTCCTTTGCAACATATTGCCTATAGACAATGGTGTTAACTGGTACAAAGTGGGTGTTGGGTCGTTGGGTTTTTGTTCATTGTCTCTCTCTCTCTCTCTCTCTCTCTCTCTCTCTGTCTCTCTCTCTCTCTCTCTCATGCATATTTCTGGGGAGGATTGGGAATAACCACTCCGGTGTAAACATAGGAACCATCTCGTAGAGGAAGTGTTTGTGAATTGTATGTTCTAATTGCCAAAACTCCTTTTCCACTAAAAATATCAAGAGCTTATTAAACAAAAACCGGAAATATTCCAGTACTTCTATTCCACCTTTAAGCTAGGAACGTACTACTTCAGAGGGTGAACGATCAATAGTGACAGCTATATACATTAGTTCTTGCCTCTCTGCAGACAATTACGATGTAGCTTGTTCTATAATCACACTGTGATTGCCACGCTATGTTCGTCATGGTACAACGCATCCATCTGCATATTGGGGTGCATACTCAAGGGAGGTGTCACCTTAGATGGTTAACACTGACATACCCCAAACAGCATTATCCACTTGTGTCTCTCCGTGAACTTGGATTGAACACTTACAACACAAGTCCTATTTGAACATTAATTACTAGTTCAATATTTACATGTTGCACGCGACTGTTCACCAGTCTGGCAATATCTAAACATTTTAAATCGTGAATTTCATTTAGCTGAATATTGACAATATGGCAAAATCACATATTAGGAACTGAAACACTGGATCTGTCTCGAGGTAGCTTAACTCTCCAGAGTGTATTTGACATGGTATATAGTGGCAATAACGATATGTAAAGATATCTGTGAAAGTGTCTGATATATTTGGCACAGTATATAGTGGCAATAACGTTAAGTGAAGCTGCCTCGTTGTATCTGACACGGTATGGAAGTGAGAGATGTAGGTTTAAGGGCGCTCAAGTACTTGGTCATCAGCACCCTTAAAAACAGTTCATGGCAAAAGCCAGATATAAACTTTAATATAAAATGAAGTTACGAGGAAAACCAATATTACAAAACAGAGACAAAAGTCAGAATTAACACAACGTTTCAAACATATCAAAGGAGTATAAAAATTATAACTAACGTTTTAAATTTTCAAGTTCATGTTTATCTATGCTAAAAACCGAAAAAGCCTTTCAACCACCAAGACCTCTGCAAGTCTCGCAGGTAGCTGCAGAGGTTTATCGGAAATTCTTTCACGTCTCTAACCTTATTACGCGAAGAGCTGACCGCTTCAAACCTAATGTCTTCCGAAGTAATAAGAGAGATGGTAATACTGGGTTCTATGGTTGCTGCTCTTGCTGCCAAATCCGCTATTTCATTCCTCGGTAAACCTACTTGTCCAGGAATCCATGCACACACCACGTTCACGCCAGTGCATCCTGGATACGTTATACAATAGGATGAGTGTTGTAAAGTTCACGAAGGCTCTGAAACGCACTAAGAGAATCGCTCAAAATCAGGTAGTTATCTAATTTACGGCGGCGCACATGTAAAACGGCTCGGTATATTGCATGCAGCTCTGCAGTAGAAATGGAAATATTGTGAAAACCGAATGTATGTGGTTCGGTCCCATAAGCATAGGCATATCCATCATCGCTGGTGTTGTATGATCTATCGGTGTAAATAAAACTTCGTTCAGTGTAGCCTGACAAAAATTGTGAAGGTTTGCAATCTAAACATAACAAGCATACCTGGATATGTGACAACTCTCCTAATCAAGAAATCAAATTATTAAATACTTATTTAAAATTTATAAAATCACTTAGTACTGTGCCAGAGGATAAACTCATTAGTTGTAGTCCTCACCATAGAGTCACACCTTCCAGTGTACAGACAGAGTAACCCAATGGCCTTCAGGAGTGCATCAACTCATGCAATGGCCCTTCGCCGGGACTGATCTCTATAAGCGGATACGAACACAGGTTCTACATGATAACCAGAGGCTGGGAATTACGCGGTTACCCAGCCATCCCTTGCGTCACCGTAACCACCAACAACCCCCACGAAAGATATCCATCAGACTATAATTTTGGAGCTCAAGCACATGCGTGGACCGAAGTTGATTGAGCACTCTCACCCCTTAGAGGAACTCAATCGAGAGCATGATTGGAACACCGGGTGTAGGTCCCTGGGAGGAGGGGGGGGGCGTGTATTATAGCAATAACGTTATTTTCACTATATTTATACGGTATATGGTTGCAACAGACATTAAATAAGTATTTCATAATTTTTTTGCCACATGTCAAGGTATGTTTGTTATGTTCAATGTTGACTCGAAGAAAAGCATGCAATATCTTGTTACAAATGAGGTAGACGGTGTTGAACCAGACATAATTTCTCCACTAATACGATCGCGAAACGATTTTTGGACTCCTGAAATCTACTAAGGAACGGGTTGTGTACCGTTGCATTACATACTTACATGGCGAAACGTTTATGAATCAAAGGGATTCACGACTCCACTTTTGCCCACCTCTGCACTAGAGACAGTAGTATTTTCCTCTCAGTGAATTCCGAAACATACTGCTAGTCAAACAGCAATCCTATCATTCTATTCCTGGCTGGTAATCTTGTTTTGAAGTTTATTTCACATTCATACATTGTTATGTGCTAACAGGTATAAAAAATACTGTATAAATCCCCGAAGCATTTTACAGTACATAGAATTAAATACGATATTGGAGTTTGGTTTCGTTTACGTCAAAAGAGGTAAAGATGTGGCTTCTTCTTGTGTGAAAACAGCATGACTCAAACATAACTAGATGCAATGTTAAGCTTGGTATTTAATTTCAGCAGTTGATGGCCTGAAGACTTTCAAGAAAAATCCCCCACTCTAAACTACCTTTTATATGGAAAGGTTTTCTAAAATATTGGTTTTGTTAAAAATGGCTGCAGTGATTTTAACATTTATGTAGTCGGGCGTGTTTTCATAACGTTACTAGTCGCGCTGGGTGTTCATGACACCCCAAACAAAGGCGACTCTAATTTCACATTTGCGCAGCAAATCATTGATATAAATATGTTTATTGAATAAATGACTCTTTAGAATACTGCCTCACCTAGTTTTTTATACTGATAAGGTATCAAATTACTTTTTTAAAGTACATTCAATATTTCCTATTTGCTTACAACCTTTGGTAATATTTCTTTCTGTATTCTTTGTTCTATAAGATAGATTTAACCCATTACACACATCATTAACCATTTATTCTCTGATACTAAAGTTTTATGAATTTGGTCACTGCCACTGTCGTTATCGTAACACTTTTCACATACATTTTTCATGCGGACACAAGGCGATTTAGCTTTTACATCTTTGCTCATTTAATACCTCTTGCAGAAGCTTCCTTATTCTTTCTTGTTCTACTTCTAAAGGATCCATTGCTGAATTAACCACCCACAGTCGCAACAGATAAGGAATACAAATTTTCTCAGAGCATAATAACGGAAAGAGTCGCGCGGGGTGTATGCAATACCCCAAGGCATACTGCTGCATATTTTCCTGGAACTTGGTTTCCATTATTCATTCTATTTTTATTCAAGGCTCGCACATTACTTCCTAGAAAGGGAATGACATGAAGATATACTCCCATCCATATGTAATAAGACATCGATAGGTAAAAATAACTGGGTTGTTCTAAACAACCCGTGTGACCACTAAGGGGTCAAAATATCATTCAAGATATTTTATGAGAAATTGTATATTGAATTTTCTGGGAATATTCTCTGAAGTCTTCTCCGTTCTGGACGATTTTTACATAACTGGTAAACCGTAAGAGATAGACAAAACATTACTAAACACAAAAGTGTAGACCTCATTTGAGCAGGAAGATATTCCTCCAGATATATTGGTTTGGTTTGAGTATTCAATTAAGTTATTTTACCGAAATGTGAAGTCCTATTTTTCCCCATGGACATGCAAAGAAAGTAATTTCGAAACCATCTTAAAATATTCGACTATTTCTTAAGCTACTATAGTCTCTTATTTCCATTGTATCGAATGTAATGAAATGGAAATATTGATTAGCATGAAATAGGGAAATAAGCTTTGTTAAGAATAATTTGTTGATGAATGGGCAGAGAAGTTCATGTGAATGTAACAGATCAGACATTTTTTACAGGCACGGAGAAAATATTGTATAGATCGAGTAGTTAGCTTTGCTAATTCTCTCATTGTGGTTGGCAGTAGCGTAGAATGCATCACTATACTCCCTTTCCTGTCCACTTCCCACAAAGGCAGCGGTCAGCGGCGCCTGTTAGTAATGAGACTAACTACCCTGCAGATGTGACTGTAACGAATGTACGTACTTGACATCAACAGCTCCACCGTTTTCTGAGCAGCATTACGGCTAGAGTTTCAACATATTGTAACAGTTGACAGTGTGACACTAAGTTTTTTCTTGTCAATTTATTGGTCTTCTAAAACTGAAGCACAAAAACACTATTCTTTTGTCGTTAACACAACTCTCAGTTGTTCTATCCTCCCGTAACCTTGACACGTATTTTACTGGCTTTCTCTGTCTCACAAACAGCTGGTTACGACGATTGCTCACTAAAACTGCTTCCAACAAACCACTCCAACACGACGATTAAATGTCCAAAATTGACGACACTCTGAAATTTCTCCCCCTCACACACCCACACACAAACACACGCGCGCGCACAGTTAACGACTCTGAAGAACTGCTCTCTTTCTCTCTCCGCCGCATTCGCTCGAAAATGACGTAATACTGATTTTTCTGAAAGTTCAGCTTTTCGTACACAAGCCCGGTGCATGAACAATTTTCTCAACAGTCTGCAATAATCTTTGTTCTAGTCCGCTCCATTGTTACACGTTTACTCGCCACGCTGTGATGTGAGGGTTTAATTTTTGAAGCGAAAGCCGCCCAGTGGTATGAGGTACATTGACCTTGGGCATCTCTGACGGACGAGCGGCCGGCGTCACAATCTCAAGTCCTAGGCCTCTTAAAAACAGACGTCCTTATAGCCAATGCTGAGGTACTAAATTTGCTAAGTGCGAAACAGTTAGTATCCCAACATTGCTAGTACAAGAGCATATGTATTTTAAGAGGTCTGAGCCTCGTTGATATGTTCAAACTCTAGCCGTAATCTTTCTCAGAAAAGGCTAGACTTGTGGATGTCAAGCACATGTGCTTACAGCCACTTTCTCATGAGAGAGACACAGTAGTTTATATAGATCAGGGCCTCTCAGGGTGCATGCACCAGTGCTTTGCACGGTGTATAGTGCAAAATGTGATTACAAAAAGTTGACCTTGGTCAAACATCTTTCCTTATATTTCCGTCTTCCATACTTTCAGCGCGTTTCTTCCTCACTGCATAATATTTACATGTAGTGCGCAGAGTTAAATGAATATTTTTTTTATAATGATAAAATCTGGTCTTTTCTTCTAGTGATCTAGAAAGCGGCGGTACCGACCTCATTTTTGGATAAAGAATGCTCTTCTACAAGATGTAGTACCTCTATTGTAACCCTCTAGCGTTCCCTATGCTATGATTTCACCATGTTTTTGTGCGTACTCTGTTATAGTGTCTTTCAACAGATGATTATCTTACACAAGTAAATTATATTGTAGATGAGATATGTGACTACCATCACGACCTTCAAAAATATAAGAATGTCCCCACTTTTGGGATTCTTTGCTTTCTTTGGAGCAGGTTACACCTATCTATTTCACTGATAAAAGCCATCTATCGGCACACGCTTTCTCGCTTCTTCGCTCTACAGAGCACGAGTTGAGCCGAACGTAACCGAGTCGCCACAATGCACATTGCAAGGAATCTCTGCACGTTGGATTGCACCCGTTGCGATTTTAAGCTTTGAGAGGCCCTGATGAAGATGGATATATTTATGATATCATCGTGAGTTGTCATGTGTACCGTTTCCCCTTTCCCCTCCGGAGAGCAGAGCATCGCACTGATGTTTCCTCATCCTACGGTATCTTACCAACACATTAAATATCATCCATTTTGATATTTTTTGTAACTCAAGTATTTTGTGAAAACTTCGATGGATAACAAATGGCATCCTTTGTTTTGGTCAACTGGCGAAAGCACGTGTTTAAATTCGTCACTCCTTGAGTGTTAATTACATCATTTACTGCTCCGAAAACTTCTCGTGTTCCCTTCTTTAATCAGTTTTATGGATATCACTTCTAAGCTGTATATACTGAAACTCGGGTGTTTAAAGTTAAACTAAAGTTTTAATCAACGCTCGGGTTTGTGATAAAGAAATAGAAGCTCTAAAGCAAACGAACCCTTTTAATGTGCAAATGAAGCTATCAGTAAGCAAATAACGTAATTTTATTTCTCTTGGGTAATTTTGTATCTTCAGCGTTTTCTCACTTGCGTACGAGCTGCGTTTTCGTTAAGTGCTGGAGTTAACGGCTCGGAACTGTAGTTTATCCAATAGTATCCTTAAGAAAAGTGCATGTACATATATAGATGTACCTCTAAATACTGTAGTAAAGTAGGTATATCGCACAGTATTACACAATTTAAAACAGTGGAAACCTGTAGCTAGGTTTGGATTATCGGTTAAATTATTTTTTAATTTCTCCTGCTAATTTACCTACCATAAACAGGGAAATTATTGCATTCTATTCAAAATTTCTATACTGACATTTTACCAGAAATACACGTTCTGAGACTCCCTTAATCCAAAGGCGTTCTTTCAATCGTGTGTGTGTGTGCGTGTGCGTGTGCGCGTTTGCATAATCACAAAACAAAAGAAGCTATGTAAACTTGGTTGTTCAACACCTTCCAATTGGGGTTAAAGGCATAAATGGAACAATTAAAATGTGGAAGTCCTCTACCATAAACTTACCTTTAGGTGAAAAATTTGTTGGTTATTTTGCATTTTCTGAGAACTGACGTTTTATGAAAATAACATAGGTTAAAGGTATTTTTCCAAGGAGAATAAAATGTGAATATTTTGGGAATAACTGTGAAGCTCGAGTATTATATATATAAAATGTTGCCGTGCATTAGTCTCACAAAAAGTCGAAAACGGCTTGACCAATTTGAATAATTTATTTTTGTTTTGTTCGCCTCAATAGTGGAATGGATTAGAAAAACAGAACACTACGAAAAACCCAAATAGCAGCGGAAAAATTGACAAAATCAAACTTGGTAATTTTGTATGGTATTTTCAGATTACCTTCAATATATGGCATTTGTGGCGGACCTGTCACTTGACAGCTACATTTATTGCACTCAAAATTGTTTTTCCGTACAAAGATATAGTGAATTTTGAGAACAGATTTGATTAAATCGAGTTTAATTGCATTTTCCGAACATTCATTTTGATCAGCCATTTTATTAAGGCAAATTAATCTTGCAGACTTAGACATAAACAAAAAAAAGACTCAAATTTATTTTAGCAAGACCTTAGTTTGAGAATTTCAATTTCATGAAGTTCTCAAGAAAGATTTGCATTGCATGTTAACTGCGTTTGTCTTTCATGTGAATAAGACAAACTAATTCCATTTAATAACCAAACACTAACTTACACGATGTGTCAAATATTATGCATTTCAATGAATTGGAGCTGGTTGATTAGGATGATAATCACTTATGAAGGATTACAATCAGGTCAGTCTTGAACAATCGGTTAACTTTAAGAGGTAGACGAAAACTAAACTTTATTCTGAATATCCGGGGTTGCACAACCATGGGAAAGATGATTGAGGGCATTAGAAGGGCAGAATATTTCTGAGCCCTATGTCGTGTTGCAGCGCGGTTTACACAAGTCGATATTTCAAGCATGCAGACTATTATAGAATAATTGCATGAAGAATAGGGGGAGATACATAAAATGAAGTTATCATTCACAATTTCAAAAGCTAACCGTATAAAGCTGGGTAAACCAGCTGGTGTGTGATAAATGGGAAATCTGTGAACTGATAAATAATGCCGTATGAATGTAACAGAACTACACGACCGTATGGAGACACCTACAACACGATGTTTGGAAACAAGTTGAGCGTATATACTGACGTGTAACGTAAGTCATGTCGTATTTGATCCGCCTTTTTGGCAAAACCCGATAGAGCAGTGATCCGCGAAATGAACTTCAGTCGTGCTATTGTTTCCAGAGCAGAGATAAGGGCGTCTGGAGGCGGCGCGGATGGTGGAATCAGCGAAACGCATCCGCCTTTGCTAACAGCAACACACTAGATGGAAACAAATACAGTGCAATAAATAATCCTCAATGTCATCAATCAGTATGTTTCTCTGTTGTATTGGTAAACATTAAGACAGTTGAGCTAATGCTACACAATTTTTAAAAACAACCACAAAATTTTATACCGTGAAATAAAGAGAATATTTTGGGTTTGGGCGTGCAGAACATATTAAATCTATTGTGTTAAAATCACAAAATCCAGTTCATTTATTTTTTCTATCACAAACACAGTTCTCTTTTGCTGACGTTAACAGTCTACAGTCTTTCGTGATGTTACAAAGCACAACTATTTTCTTCTCGTAACCTTGACTTTCACTTTCACTTTATCAAACAGCTGACTGACGATACAATCACTCAGCACTCATTAACTGCTTCGCTATTTTTCTTTTGACGTGATCGTACTCACGCAACTGGTACACACTAAAACTAAAAACAGACTCCCAAACTCTCGTTGCCTCACCTCCTTATATAGCGAGGATGATCTCACACGGACCTTTTTCGAACTTCTATAAATACGTCGGCCATCGGACAGATCTCGAATCATCTCGAAAATCCTTTGTACTGCCGCTCTGATTGTCGTCACATGTTCACAAACAGTCGCGCGAATCAGGCTGATCTTGGGTGCCTGATGCGCTCCGCCCCCTATGTGGTGTGGTAGTTTCGCCCGACCGTCGTTCGTTGTGCGCCGCGGCCGACGTCACACTATTTACTGATTAGTATATAATAGGTAGGTTTATATTACCCTTGACTGGACGCCACCTGTTACCCAGAGTGAAAAGCAAGTTCCTTGTGACAAAATTATCTACAGGGCCTTCCTTTGGAAAGTCAGAGCGCTGTTTACCGGCAGAAAATTCAGGCACATTGAATTCTGATCCAAATCATAAATGTAGTGACCATATTGTTTTGTCACAGAAGATGTTGGAAGTATGTCCGTGTGCCGTCCCACATCTCATACCTTTTAAGAAATTTTGCATTAACACATTCATGTGGACCATACCTCGTCCACAAAACGAACTCAAACATACATGGACGTTTTGGCATTATAGCCGGTTAGAAAAGGCGCATGCTAGTGATACCAATTCCCGGCAATTCCATTCTTTGTCATGGAAGACTCACAATGCTGCTGCAATGACTTGAATGGTCTATTTAATGCTATGGGAATTAAACATTTACCAGAGGAATGGCGACTATTCGTTGATGGTTCCAAAACTAGCCTCAGAGCGGTACTCTTTCACAATAGCAATGTATATCCTGCTATTCCGAAAACTTATGCCACTAAAATGAGGGAAACATACAACAGTGTGGAAGTTTTGTTGAATAAAATTCAATATAACGTCCACAAGTGGCAAATTTGTGCTGACTTCAAAGCAATTGGGACACTTACAGGATTACAATCTGGATATATAAAGCATTGCTATTATCTTTGTGAGTGATCAGAACGGATGTATTTGGCCTTCCCGTGCACAAATGGAACCTGGTTGCAAGAAAGTAGCAAACGTTCCATTGGTGAAATTGAAAGGCATTTTGTTACCACCACTTTGCATCAAATTTGGACTTATGAAGCGTTCATTGTTTAAATGGACAAAGTTTTGAGCTCTCCTGAACTGAACTGAACTGCTGGAATTCTTTCAGAAGACTGTTCTGATTTGTTTGGAAACAAGAGAGCAGACAATAGTAATGGATTAGTCAACGAACTACTATAGTCTTAACGTGCTGTTAAAAATACGCTTTCTTCACTCACACTTAAATTATTTTCTTGCTGGTGCTCTTGGACAAGTTACCGATCAACATGGGGAAACATTTGATTAGACCATATCTATATTGGAACAGGAATTGGAATTGCTATCCATTGGAAGGGGCAATGTGCAATAAGTATTTACGAACGAAATCATATTGTTTGAGCATCACAAAAATCGACTAGAACAAGATAGTGAGTGGTACCATTTACACTCAAACTGTGGGTGCTGTGGAAAAACCAATGCTAGATTGGTATTTAGCAGGTCGAAGTACATAAGGATATCCCATTTTGGTGCTGAAAAATTGTACAAAGTTGAATTTTGTCGACCAGTGACATTTGTCAGCATGCCTCAGCAAAGTTGACTGCACGTGTAGGCTGGGAGCATGGCTTAAACATCTGTCCCTACAACGTGAGCTTGAGGAAATGGCTTGCACGTGTGCGAACTGTAACTCGCACGTCCGGACTTAAATTATATCCCACATATTTAAATTCTACATATTCGTCCTTAATAAAAGTTTACAAACATGTAAGCAGTGGAGAAAGTAAAAATAATTGAAAAAGTACATGTTTATGGGTATGCGCATGAGTTATATGCGTGCCTGTGCATGTGCGTATGCATGTGTGTGCGTGTGCACCTGCGTGTACGTGGAGTGCGGTGCGCGTGTACGTGTGTCAGTGTGCCTGTGTGTGCGTGTGCGTAAAGCATAAAGCGTCAAACGAAAAGTGATGCGACACAATTTTCCAGAAAATCCCCTACTCCAAACTACCCTTTACATAAATATTTTCCAAAGTTTTTTATTCTCTCTAAAATAGCTCCCACGATTTTGATTAAAATACCGCATGTTTAAGATGTGTACATGAAAAATTAAATGTGGGTTTCGATTTTCTGGTAATAGCCGTGTAGCGTTCTTTATACAGAAGAATTCTGTGTAACATTACCATAAGAGATAAAATCGTGCAACCCAAAACATAGTTTCCCTTAAAACAATAGTTGAAAGAACTTTTTCGTGGCCCCAACCGTTTTCGAGATACCCGTTGACACTGGTTTCAATTATTCAACTGTTTAAAGTATTGCTTACCTTGGACTGTTTTTCATAGAAAGAGCTTGAAATTTAAAATTTCAGGGGAAGAATGTAGTGGCGAGGTTTTAAAAGCTCCCTTTGTACCAATCGAAATTGTGATAAAACTATCTATAAAAATCTTTATCTCAATTTAACTTCCAATACATGGAGGAATACCCTTTGTAAGAGTAGTTTGTGAAAGCTATACGAAAATCGACGATAGTGGGCAGAGAAAGTCATATGAGGATGCTCTTAAAGTTTCCAGAATAATGCCGTTCTATTTCTTTATATTAAATCCACATCTTAATATTTGTGTTTGCTAAAATTGTCATTTCTGCACTATATGGAACATTTTAACTGTCAAAATTTAACTGCATTTCTTATGGGTAGCTACTAAATGATACAAAGCCGAACTGGCATAGCTATCTAGAATGAAAGTATTTTAAAATTTTGATTACAATTATAGCAACTGAGGAATTCAATAAAGTGTATGAAGTTTGTAAAGTAATACATACGTCTCCAGTTCTCGCGAATGGGTATTGTAGACACTCCTAATACTTATTTGATACGATTTTGCAAAACACCGAAATGAAACACGAAATCTCTCAAAACAACTTAAAGACCTCTGTCAGAGCCTCAGTAGAATTATTTCTTTCCTGTATAGCCAATTCCATTATTTACGTTTCTGGAACAGCTGCAATATTTACTGCAATGATTTTTCAATCCTACTGCTCCAACTGCAAACGTGCTATAATGAAATTATCATAAAAGAATTATGTTTATTTCTATATTTATTTCAGTCTGAAATCGTATGTATTCGAACTAAAACTCTCTCACTAGCTTTTTTTGTTCAAAACATATTTCTTTATAGTACTGATGCATTTTAGTGTTTATTTCTGTTATACTTTACTGTCAGTAGGACAAACAAGAAACTAAAAAGATAAAATCGTTAAAATATACCAAGGTCTAAACATGTTTGCACAGTCAATCTTTGCACATGTAGGACGTAAACCAATTTAGAACACGGCATGATGAATATTGCATGAAAAGCTGTTAAATTGCTAAACAGTTTGATGATGAAAGGCAAAATGTTGTGTTCGTATCCCTGCGTCCTTTGTTTCATAAAGACCTGGTAGCTTCCGCCAATCACAAAATCGCACAGTGAATGCCGTTATGAATGACAATCACCTATATAGTAGTGGTTTTGCAACATTTCCTGATGTGTAACAACTAGTGGGATGGAAGTATGCTCAATCACAAAGCGAATTAAATCCGCTACGTGTCTGAAAGCACTTTTATCGCTTATCTCGCAACAAAACTCTGCGGTTCTATCATTTGCCATGCCCGGTTCACATTAGCATCTCTATGGCTCATTGCGAGGGACAGATTTTTAGCTTCTTTATAATCTGCTTAGCTTTATTTACTATGGACGCGATGACATATTTCAAACGCTCCGGAATATTGGATTTAGCAGAGGTTCAGTCGAGGTTTAACATTGTTGATTTGGTGTTGCAATTAGAACGTGCAGCTAGGTCATAACTGGTGAGGGAATTACGAAATCAGTGAAAGATACGTGGGCTGTTACAAAAATAATGGCAACATTGTTGTGGAAGCGAAACAAGAGCGAATTATTTATTGTCACTTTTACCACGTGTTAGTTTATGTGTGACCTCCCCTCCAGCAAATGGACTCTTCCATTAGACTCACAGTGAATGCGCTGTAGAGAGAGGAAATTAGTCTCCTAATAATTATTGCTCCAAGCCGCTGAGTTTCAGTATGTTTACAAAGCAGAAACAGCGATCTTGGCTGAAAATTCAATGTACCTGTGGTCGTACAGCACGGCAATGTCATGAAGGTCTTGATTAATATGGGGAGATAGCATTATCATTCAGGAGTCACTGTGGCGAGCTGAATTTGAGCCTTCACAAAGGAGCACACCCTGTGGAACACCTGGCTTTGCCGGGTCGTCCGAGTGTTAGCCAAGAGGATGTGTAAGCTGTTCTCCGCACTAGTGGAAAGCGTTCTATGAGTCAGTATGCGTATTAGTCTTGAAGATTAGTCCTGATAAGTACTTCTCTATCCACAAGTCACCGATCATAAACCCTTGCGACTACGATTTGATCCCAAAGACCATTGAACCATTTAGACACGAGATCCCTAGATTCTGAGGGCATTAGGGTGCTCTATCAGATTCATCTACAGAGCAGAAGCTGGTACTGCGATACTACGACTTCCATCTCGCTGCCAACGAGCTTTAGACAAAGCTGGGTACTAAATTGAAATACTGCAGAAGTTTAAGAGATGTGTCACTTGTATACTATACTGCATCTTTGGCAGTCAGAATAATTTAGCAATTGAAATAATCCCACTTTCACGCTCATCTGTTATTACTACCGTTGCCCAGGTAGCAGGCGAAACAGTCTTCATTCGGGACATTGTTGTATTGTGTCTGCTTCTTCGCGTGAATGCTGTGTTGGAAATTGGATTGTCTTCCTTCTTCTCTTTACACCATTGGTCCTTTTCATCATTAAAAGGTAAGTCAGACTTTAAAATATGTTAATTTCTCTCCAGAGTTTAGTGTTTCATGCTCAGTACACGCAAAAATAATTTTATTAATTTAAAATGCACAGGGTTAGTTTAAACCAAAACTTTCTCGTCATGGTCCATGTGTCAGATCACAATAGTGGATTGTTTAATCATTTCATAGAGCAACATTCAGAATCTGTGGTGTTTAACCAAATAAGCGTATTACATGCTTAAATATGACCTAAATTAAAGAAATGGGTAAGGTATAAAAAGAATCAACTAATAAGGAAGTATATAACTTGAAGTCATCAAGTCTTAAAATATGTAAAATGAAGTTTAACATTATTTTAATATGCACAGATGATGTGGCCCTTTACTCATCATCCGAATCGGACAATGTATTGGCAAGTTATCTGACACCAAAGCATTGTAAAATCACATGTCGGACGTGGTAACGTATTGCATTGCTAATTTCATGTCACGAAAACTTGGAAACTTGGCTATCTCGATTAGAAGTGCACCCCTATGAAGGTATTCAGTATGAAATGAAGCAAGAGTATTGCGGCATTTTATGGCAAATTCTGACATTACTATCAGCGATTGAGGAAGTGACCATGTAACTGAAAGAAACCGCTACAAAGGCAAGGTTGAAGATAAATGTAACAAAAACAATGGATTTAGATGATGATATTAAGAGAAAGAGATGAAATGGATAGGACATATGATGAATGAAGATAGATCGGTGAGAAATATTTTTAAAACGAAAATAGATGGAATGAGAAGAAAGGGACGACCAAAGACAAGTTGGATCGATGAAGTAGAATAGATTTGAGAAGGCTTAAAATTAAGTGAAAGGGAAAAGCAGAAGATAAAATTTATTGGCTTGCTATTATGGAGAAGGCTAAGATCATCATAGCACTGTGACGCCCAGAAGTAAGCAAGCAGGCAAGCTGACATTACTATCAGTAATGTTTGCTACACTGAATCTCTTCTTGGTTATCTTGAAAATATTTTAAAACTCTATCCTGGGAGATAGTAAGCTTCTCCTTCTTGAGAACAGTTCTTTTGAACAAATCTCCTACAAAATCTGAAAGGGAATTTTTTTCTGCCAGAATCAACATGTAACTCATTTTGGGCCAAAAGTGAGCTACCTGGTTGTTCTCAAATCCTTCAATTGAAAGTGACACAGTCCTACATCGTCAAGAGTTTTTGCACGTAACTGTGCGCGAAATCGTACAGGCTGTGGTTTGTTTCCAAGGTACAGATGAAAAAGAGCATTTATCTGTCTGCAAATTCCCCTTATCATACGTTAGCATCTATTCCTATAACCAAAGTAATCGTTCTCCGAAGGAAGAAAAGAGCAATAATACATGTAAAATAGTTTAATTTATTTCAATTTTCCTATCTGCCAAAAACATGATTTACAGTTTGTAAGGTAACATCTGCACAATCACATTACATTTTAATCCAATTCCATACAGGGAATACCCACTACCAACATCCAATCTTCTAAATCTACATCATCAATCACGCTAACAATACAATCCACTTAAAATGGACGCATTTACCTCCGTGCAGCACTTAGAGTTACGTGTGTATGTACGAAGGATCAGTTGATGCTTATGGGGCAGTTTAGGGACATAGGTCATTTGTATTCCACTTTTTAATATTTTAGTACCATCCCAACATCATTTCCTTCCCATTTTGCACACTTAAGGAAATCAAATCAGGCTTGCTAAAATACGCTCCTTTCAAGATGAACATGTTGATACATTATGTTGTATTCAACAGAGCATCTCTCAGACTAAACAGACAGCTAATGGATTTTTTCCGAGTATGAGGAAAAACGCGCCATACGCTAAAAGCTGTTGTGTAAAACATGAGGTGATTTATGATGATTGAACTTTCTTCGCCCTTGGGAAGCGCTGGGACCCTCCTCCCATATCTCGGAATCATTTTGCCCTCATTCGATTCAACAACTTTTGAATATTGCTGTTATAATAAAAGAACGTTCAGGCAATACTAATCAGTAATTAACCATCCAAAATCTATTAGGCTAACTTGGAAAGCTAGAATTAGACTGAAAAATTCAATGCCATAGCCGGGATTTTAACAAGGGGTCAATCATTTGAGCTGTCATGATAACATCAGGATACATTAAATTATCTTTGTAACCACAAGTCGCTCTCAAATTCATTCTTCAAACAGCTCAGCAGTCGGCAAGTGTCGGATTTATGACGTAGGAGCGGGCAAACTCTGACGGAGCACTCTGTGAGGAGAAGACACGAGGAGTGCACATACAGCAGCGTTAAGTACGTGTTGCGCTGTGGCAGCTCGTATTGTTTCATTTGTTGCTAAAAGCAATCTAATTCTAGATGATTCAGAGTCCAATATGAAATGCTAAGAGTGTTTGACAATATTTTTAGCGAGCTTGTGTAACATTATTAGGGCTAGGATACTAATGCCCTATAAAATACTAAAAGATGATCTTTAAAATGCAACTATAACCTGAAATTCTCAAAAAAAAAACGCCCTATAATATTTAAAACATGCCTTTAAAACTGAAAAAAAATTAATAGTACCATAAAAAACAAGCCTTGTACATTGAGAAGCTTCTTTCCACTTCACTGATACTAGGGAAGGATACTTAAAGTAAACTATGTCACTTGCTTCCAAATCTCCTCTTAATTCTCCAAGAGAAAAGTCCCCAATCGACAGTACATCTACAAATTCTTTAGAAAGTGTTGTCACGCCAACTTTCTTATGTTGGGTTTGAAAGTATTCAGAAAAATTCAATGTCTTCACTCCTTATTCCTGGGATCCATTTCAAGTGCAAGGGCTTTGTCACGTCGTGCAATTCCTGAAATGTTTCCAAGCGTGTGCATACTTAATTCAACAACGGCTAAACAAAGAATTTCTCATAAAATAGGCATTTCTATTTCTTTAAAAGCGCACAATAGGCCAACATAAAAGAGTGTCGTTCGTATTGTTCGTTGAGGTTTACTTTCACGAAAACGCCGTAAAAAATAATCGCTTTATCACTGTCACAGTGTGGCATTGTTTATCAGTTCTCAGATTATGATCTCCAAATACCTAACCCTGTCCTCAGTCTTAGGAGTAATTTTTGTTGGTCGAACAAATCTTTTAGCGTCTGTAACCTCCCCATCGTCTTTTCTTGCCCATTTTCTGACTGTTTCTCGGCTTTCAAAGTTCGACCGACTTCTTTTATTGCCATGTCGGAATGATAAAAACATTGAATTTTACACTTCACACGCTCTCGTTGTGTGAGTGACATCTGCAACAATTGATAAGCCTTATGATGCCGAACGTTGCTCAATAAAATGATTAAACAATCCACTATTGTGATCTGACACATGGACCATAAGTTTCTCACCCCGGTAAGAAACTTTCGGTTTTAACCAGCCCTGTGTCAAAGCGTTTTAAATTAATAAAATTATTTTTGTGTGTACTGAATATGAAACACTAAACTATGGAGAGAAATTAAAATATTTTAAAGTGTGACTTATCTTTCAATGATGAAAAGGACCAATGGCACAAAGAGAGGAAGAAAGATAATCCAATTTCCAACACTGCTTCTTCGCGTGAATGCTGCGAATCAAGACTGTTCCACCTGCTGCCTCGACAAGTGCTACCAACGGTAATAACAGACGAGCGTGAGAGTGCGCGTCTTTCAAATTATTGATAAATTATTCTTACTGCAAAACATGCAGTAGGGATGAGAAACCTTCGGACCATGCTGTATATGAAATAAATTATATTAGAGCTGACGCAACGAAAACAAACGTGCAAGATGCGCAGAAGACTGTTTTTGTAAACGTAATGTTACGTAGGAGAACGACAGTATCTCCATTATGGGCACCAGTATCTAACAAGTCTGGAGATGTGCATATCGCAGTTAATGAGTTTAGGCGCAGTGGGCAGTGGGAGCGACAGGTACAATGCGGGGAGTGGAAGTGGCATGTAGCCTGTCGAGCGAGGTAGCGACTTTGTTCGAGCAGTATCAAAACTTCGCGGAGCTCTCTTTGGCAAGATTTCGTTGCGTTACACCTATTTATACAACAATATAAGATTAGTACGAGTAAGAGCATAAATAGTACTGCGCATTCAGTGGAGCATGCAGAGGGCACGTAATAAATAAAATTTAAAAACATTGACATTGTTCAAACCAAACAACTTATGTTGAGCAAATAGATTTAAAATATTTTAAGACTAAATAGCAATGGAACTTTCCTGCTTTGTTTATTGCGAAAGAGAAACAATTTAGTATGTTGATCATAAGGAAGCGTAGGAACATTACGTGCATTAGACAAGAAGGTTATAAACATGAAGATTATGTAATTTGCCTTATCACAGTAGGTGGTTGTAATAATAATTATTGTATGGAAAATTTTTAGTATAAACAAAATATTTAATAACAACTTAGAAATTATTATTACCGTGCAGATGGAACAAAGTATGAATGATACATTCTGCAAGTACCAGTAAAGATTCAAAATGAAGATTTCAGAAAAAGGTTGAAATTCAAAACTGTGATTAATATTTTCTAAGAACTGGGCATGTTAATATTAAATGAAACCAAATCTGTCAGTTGATGACTTCATAATACTTGTAAAAAAGGTTTTGCACAAGATTCACGGCACAATTGTTCAGATTTACATGAACGCCAGATTTCAACACAGCATAGTCATATTTCCAACATAGTGATGCCTTTACTGCTACTACATACTTAAAGCAGAGGAAGCATTTTATTCCGCCCAAAAATACAATAGTAAGGTTTTACCTAAACACGTGCTTTGAGGCCTTCGAATACAAAAGACTCAAAGTGTGTGTGTGTGTGTGGGGGTGTGGGGGTGTGGGGGTGTGGGGGTGTGGGTGTGGGTGTGTGTGTGTGTGTGTGTGTGTGTGTGTGTGTGTGTGTGTGTGTGTGTGTGTGTGTGTGTGTGTGTGTGTGTGTACGGAAATGTCGTTAAAGATGTCCAAAAATCATCGACGAAGCCTCATTTGGTGGTATTTATGTGCATTTCACATTTTGAAGACAAACTAGGCTGTCAGTGACGTGGAGCTTCTCTACACATCTCCTCCCCCCCCCCCCCACTCCCCCGTCTCTCTCCTTATGTTTTTCCTTTAAAATGCTTCAAATCAGCATTCATTACTTGGAAACAAATGTTCCAATCATGTTCAATAATTATCTATTATAAATGAAGTTAGTGTAGAAAGCGTGTAAAATAGTAAAACTATGATTAATTTGCTACATAACGTAGTATTCAAGTTAAGAATTCACTGAAAGTTATTCCAAATGAAGCACACTAAGGAAAATTGGAATTATTCCACTGCTGGATTTTTTAAAATAAATACAAAATATTCATTTTTAATAAAATCCCAACACCAACATATCGATTCCCAGTAATATATAATCCACTCTGCTACACCACATTTTGTATTGGGGAGATATTGGACTGCAAACTAATGAAATATTTTCATCTCAAAATCCATCAATTCGTTACTCCCCACATAACGACAATAATAACATTTCCGAACAAACGATACAATACGATTAATCAATTACCACTCAGTTTGTTGTACGCGCACCCAAATGTATACCATTGTGGTAATAATTCCCTCCCCCACCTATAATACCGGGATTAAAATCAAATTTATCTTGAAAGTTTTCGATTCATTTAAGATGAGAAGCATCCAATACATTCGGTAATGGAAAAACAAATAAACTAAATGTACTCATTGCCACGAGTGTATGTTGGAAGAAGTGTGGTCTGTTGTACCAGAGTTTATATTTTGAGGCAGAACCTAAGTTTGCTTTTGTGATAAGCCCATTGGATAAAAACATAAACCGAAGTCAACGTTTAATAATAAGTTCTCCAAAGTGCACAGTTTAGCCACTTTAAGTCTAAAACAATAGTAAAAATGTGATGTATTGCACTCACGTGACTTTTTCTACTCATTTACTAATCATTCTTACAAACTCTTATGACTAAATCATCTTCGTATTATCTTATTGCTTATATCCAAGTAGTTACAAGGAGAATATGAGAATACAGTAGGCCTTGAGCGATAGTCAAATCTTTAAAGCTTTGACATTCCATTATCTTTGCACGGTTAAGATATAATAAAAATGAACAACGATGTTGCATTTAACAAAAATTTGCTTTCCGAAACTGACACAAATAAGGAATATCTCCGAAACGGTTTACTCTGTAAAAAATATGTTTGTACTTAGACTGTGTTTTAGCGACATCTAGATTTTTTGCACTATTGTACTATATTTCCCAACTGAATCTATGTTTTTTAGAACTACAGGACGTTCTCAAATTAATTCCGAGATAACATACACTAATGGCAATAATTAGCAATCTCAAATATTTTAAGTCCAGGATTTCATAGTTTAACCATTGTGTTATTGTTCTTTCACACATCATTGGCGTAATAGTGGTTAAACTATAATGCTTCAGACTTAATTGCATAGGCGATTGTAAGTCGCAATTGATCTATGTTATCTCAAAGTGATTTTGAGAATGCCTTGTGGTTTGCAGGAAAAAAGCATTTCTCACACGCCTTTGTCTACCCATACGTCAATCTTACAAGAGCTTATGTCTCTATCTACTACGCATTAATTGGGATAAAGATTTGTAAAAATTGTTTATTAAATCTTTCCTTTTAAATACAATAGAAATAGAGGTATACAGTAGGCTTAAGGGACAGTCAAAACTTAAGCTCTGGTCGTTATGTGATGGCTTTAAAATTCTATTCTCTTTATACGAATAGAATAATCACTTCCCATTTGAGAAACGTGTTGGAAAATTCAAACCAATAACAAGAAGTATCTTGGAAATGGGTAACTCTACAAAATTGTATTTGGCCTAAATTGTGTGGATTTACGGGATCTATATTTTTTGTTAGTAAGTTCTGTCTGTATGTTATCGTTTACCAGTTATGAAAATGTCATCCAGAATGAAGGGGATTAAGGCAAGTTCCAGCAAATTCAATATTTACATTTAATTTTTAATGAAAATAATTTAATAATCCTTTAATCAAAATTATCAAGAACCATTTTCGAGAAAAAGAAATCCTTGTTTTAAAAACGTACTATATAAAGGAATTTTTTTTGGAAATCGGGTCGTATCCTTGGAAGTGATTCTATTTTGAGTTATGCTGTGCTCTCTCTCCGTCTCCCCCCCTCTCTCTCTCTCTTTCTCTCTCTCTCTCTCTGTCTGTCTGTCTCATGCACACAGACAGTCGCATGTTATGTGGCAGAGTAAGTAAAAATGAGTCAATTGTGGATTTTAATGTCGTACCGGCATGTTACTATGCAGCTCAGTTGGTTAAGAACAGCGACACAAAACGCCGAGAACCTGCAGTTCAAATCCCAGATACACCATTGAACTTTGTCTCATTCTACCTTTTCAACAATATTTAATGTTTTCCCTTTTACACTACTGTGACAAATTCTAAACATTCAAATGGTTATATTTCACTACGAATTAGTAAACAGCCAGTACTTTTAGCTCTATTCAAAGCAAAGGGTTAGACCTATTTCCTGATTTCTTCTAATACAAGGATAATCGCTAGGAAGACCACTGTGCCAAAGCTATTATGTTTCGCAAATCTATGGTGGATTTCTACTAAATGATTCACTCTGAAGTAAATAAAACCAATTGAAATTTCCGCCGGACAAAATGTAAAGGAATTGAGTAAAAGGGGTAAAAGTCACAAAAGTTCTTAATATAAAATGCTGAATTCAGTGCTCAAGAAAATGGTGCAAGAAATCCCGCCAGCCTTTACAATGCACCAATATATCTCTTAAATTATAGCCACAAAGAAATGCCAACAAAGGTTTCTCTGAAGAAGTTTATCATCTGTGAAACACGACCACATTCTTTGCATTTCAATCCTTGGTTCTATTCCTCCAGATAATAATTCACAATCCATTTATGTGCTACAAATGCAGAGGGCATAACGCTGGAGTCTTAAAGCTGCCAACAACACAGTCTTCAATTATCAGATAAGTAGAGCGTGAACGGAAATGGAGCTTCCACGACTTACATTGTCTCTAAAGTTTCTACTCGTACTTTCTTCCCTACAGTTACTTCTCCTGTTAGGGTAAGAGTTTGTTCTAAATCTGGTATATTAGGACTTAGTTTGTCGGTCCAATCAAGTTTCTCAAGGTCTTATGTTTGAACAAATATGTTAAAAAGCAAGGGGTGTTTTCTAACTATCCGACTGGAAGAAAGTTGGTACCCTAAACAACCCTCCAATCTTGAACTTCGAAAGTTTCATGTGTCGTCTGAAAAATCGACAACACTATCGTTACGCGCATAAAATACTGCCAATATAGGGGTGCATAATTCAATTGGTACAGAAACATCAGTCTCTAGCTTTTCCTGCTTCCCTCCTCATTCCCAATCACAGAAATAGTGTGTGCGTGTGCGTGTGCGTGTGCGTGTGCGTGCGCGTGCGTGTGTGTGAGGGAGAGCGAGAACAGCATAACACAAAAGCACGTTAAGGACCAAAATTGGCATTTAAGTTTAATGTGTTTCAAGGATGCGACGCGAAGATTTTAAAGAAAACTTCTCCACCCTAAACAACTCTTCACATGGAAAATTTTTCGAAAATTTTGATTTTCCCGAAAATGGCTCTAACGGTCAGGTCAGCCATTCTTCCCGAATAGCTTCCATAGTCACCTTCCCCACCTCTGTCCCCTAACCAATCATGCGCCGACTAATGCTAGAAAGCATGCCCATGAGCGGAAAGCAGACGCCCAGGTTCGTCACAATACACAATATCAAAGCATATCTTGGAACTTTTCCATTTCTTGAAATAATGTTACTCAACAAAATTTATTCATCTATTTTTGTTTAATACTGGAGGTCCAATTCTTCATGTACTGTAAACTAATGGTGAAAATTCATTTCTTCAGCAACCACTGACAAAACGGAATGATGTAGGTACATTACCCATTGATTTTTTTAAGTTTGAAATTAGATGCTATTTGAAGGTTCGAACTCCGCAATCTGCAAGTATTCTTTATTAATACTTTTCATATAGATACTTTGTATGTTTATGCAGATGGTGTTTCGTTATGTTTATCTTTAATTTTATACTTCTGAGTTACTTAATTGCTATTTTCGAAAGATAGAGAGAGAGAAAGGAGGGGGGGGGAGAAGGGGAGGAACATATTAAATTAATCAAAGTAGGACAAAAGTAATATTTTGTGTGGCTCTCCATCAAAACTGCTTTATCCAGCAATAACCACGCCCAAGCAGCAGCGCTCATTCGACCTCTTCTAGTATGATCAACTAGATAGCGTCTATTCATGTCCCACTGGGTCTGCATGAGAGAGAAGGCGAGGTACTTGCAGTACTGAATGTAATTTCGTCCTAGAAAATTACTTCCTCCAATTGAAGTTCTCAGAATTCTGAATTTGTCAGTCTGTCAAACAGTGGGTTTTGGTTAGCTCTTCCTTATTTGGTACACATCTATTCCGAGCAACAGTCTTTGCAACAGTCGCAAACAGTTCATGCACTACCAGGGAATAAAGACAAAATCCTATATTCAGTGGCGGTTATAATGGAATCCCTTTCTACCTTCGTTAAGAGACACCAATCTTCTTCCTCGGACAAGTTACACACTTTCTCGCAATCCGATTAATCTACAAAATGCCGCTCACATCAATGCAGTGGACTTTTTAATACTTACAAATGCTATTTGGCCTGAAAATAAGAGCGGAAACAGCAGAAACTGCCACAGCTAGAAACTAGATGTGTTGGAGTCCTTATGTAAAATATACAACCTTCTTCGGCAATGTTGAAAAAATCAACATTTTCGAAAAAGTTTCCATGTACAATAAACATATTATAAATTATCGTCACATTCACAAAGCATTGGAAGCTAGACTCAGCAGCCTTGAAGATATGATAACACTCTCCAGAACTTCAGTCTTCCACAGCTACCTTTATGCCCTCCTCAAGTTGCAGGTCGGTCTCAGAGCATCGGTCATGACACTTGACCTGCCCACACCTAATTTTCCTATCATGCACTCACAATTTGCCAGTTGCTTCGATGGTACCGGACACCCCCACATAAAAAAATACACCGCCTGGTTATGATGGGCGATTTGACTGGCTGAGCTCGTGAAATGTTTTCTCGTCGTAATAGCCCGGACCCCACCATGCCAAAGATGTACTAAATCCAAATTGTTAGCTCAGCGAGGCTCTCGAGGCTACGTCGCGAAACGACTTTGATTATTGTAGTTCGTCTGATCGAGAATAAAACGCTACATTAACTTCAATGTCGCATGCCAATCGAAGTGGAAATGTTACAAGTCTGAGATTCGCGTCTCTACTCGTAAAAGCGCATCTGCATAGTGTTCTCTTTAAGAAAAACTTAATTCTACCATGACAAACTTTTCCCCCTTCTTTTGGCTCTTCGCTAACTGGTTCTAAAAGCACAACTTCTGTTTTTGTCAATGTTATTCTTCTCTCAAAATTATTAAGTTTATTTGGATTGGCTCGTTTATATATTGCTATACGCCCAACGACAGTGGAATTTCTCATTTCGTGTTTGAGATGAGGCATGTAGGCTTTCTACCCAAGTTAAACTTCTTATTGTCTGCCATGCACCAGGGTTGTACAAATGTCTTCCTGCCAGTACAGTTTGCCCAGATCGTCCTGACACTCCACATGAGAGGAAAAACTGAGAAGTGACTGGTGTGGTGGGAACAAGCGAGAGATGTCGGAACTCAGGCAGGCAGTGGTATACTAATCTCACCTCTCATAATATGCAAGTAGACAGGTCTATCCCTAGCCTGACTTCCTTTGTAAGGGGAGTAAAGCCGGTGGTCCCATGTAGATTTACAGCACATAAAGGAACCCCAAGCATAATAAAAGAGGTCTCTAAGCGATATTTTACGCCCAATATAGAATGGAACTCTGTGAACCATAATAGTTAAAGAGAGTCCGTAAATAAAACTCAATTTCAGTTTCAAAAGAAGGGAAATCTATACAGAAAACAATTGGCGTTCACCAAGAGTTAACATGTGATGTCAGTGCGTGAAGCGTATGCTATCTCTGAGCTATTTGCTCTTTAGCCTTCTAAGATTGGGTTCTCACTTCTTATTAACAACGAAATAGCCGGGGTTTTGCTGATAAAGTCATTTCTAGTTTTACGGACACTGACTTACGTGGATTCAGTTCATTGGCCGTGTTCGTCAACCGAGGTTTGGTTCCTCCTCTTGTTTGTGTAAAACTAATGAGCATTGTATCAGACATATGGACGTTTGCATTCTATAGTAAACATTGGCTACGGAGAAAGAGAAGGAACTGAGTTAACGGGCCTCACTATCCCACTTTCAGAACGGAGCAAATGGACGGGAAAAGTTCGCTGGACAGACGACGGGCGGCGCCGTGGCCGAGCGGTTAGCGCGCTCGCCTACCACCAAGGCGGCCCGGGTTCGATCCCAGGGACCCGCATGTGGTATTCGTGGTGGACGAAGCGGCGTCAGGGCGGGTTTTCTCCGGGTACTCCGGTTTCCCCCGCCATCTCATTCCACCGGTGCTCCATCTTCATGTATCATCAGTGTCACCGCCTGCGGTGCCGTAGTAGTAAAAGCGGGCGTTAAACACTACAACAACAATGGACAGACGACCTGGATCTTGTTATTGCGACGCTTGGAAACGGATCCGTGGAACCCTTAAATCCAGGGTGCCCTGTTCACAGAATACCCTCAATCATTTTATCATCCAATTCACCTCCCTTTAGTCCCCCTTTTGAAACTGAGCTAAAGTTTGCCACGTTTATACAGCGTACTCCACAAATTGTTTTATATTTACCTATTTTAACATACTGAAAATGTGTTTTCCATTCACTATGTATTGTTATTTATATATAATTCGTTAAAATATTTAACTTCATGGAGTTACTACACTATTTGATTTATATTTACTTCTAATTACATTCATGTAACTCGTAATGATATGAATTTAAAGAATGACGGCATGAAACTGAGTCCCAAGTGCCGTTTAAACCACTTCTCGAAAACTGATTCTGCAAACTCATTTTCAACTATACTGAATACGGACCTATAAATAGTGTGACGCCGGTCGCGGCGCACAACAAGCGACGTTCCGGGCCAAGCTACCTCACACACATCAGGTACGGCGCGTATCAAAGGCGCTCAAGGTCAAGTTGACCTCACACCATTCACGCGAGCAAACGTGTGGCAATTGGAGCGGCAGAACCAAAAGGGGTTTTCGAGATTATTCGCGTACTTGTAGAGATTCCAGAAAAAGTGAAGTTTGAGGAGGTATATAAGGAGGCGAGGCGATGAAAGTAAGTTTGAGTTAATAGTAGTTATAGGCATGTGTCGTCCCAACAGGAGTGTGTGTACAGTCGGAAGAGATACATCTGGTCGAAGTAAAGCCAGTGAAGCAGTCTATTGAGTGATGAGTGATTGTATCGTCAGAATTGTTTGAGAGACAGAGAAATTGAAGAAACACAGAAAGGAGTGAGTCAAGACTATGACAAGAAAACAATTGTGAGTTGTAATATCACAAAGGACTGAAGACTGAAACGTCAGTAAAAGAGAACTGTGTGTTTTTTGCAAAAGTTTTGAAGGAGAATTAAGTGGCAGAGAAATTAACTGGACTGAACTATTGTAATTTAGTAACACTGGTGTCAGAAGTGGTATTTGTCGAATTTTTGTTCTGTTGCAACACTTTCTGCTATGTTGCTGCTGGAATATGCCAAAAATGCTTAAAAACCAAGCAGTTCGCAAACTGGATGCTGTGTTCCAACATGATTCAGTGATAACCCTCAACGCCCTTGCGATACTCCTCGCTCAGAAAATTACCAGTAACTTCTAACTTTCTGAATAAATAATTCTGTGTATCATAAGCTGCTTAGTGATCAAAATTAGGTTTCTGTATAAAGCTCCCTCTTACATTAATTGGAAATCATTAGTTCAACTTCTAATTATACAGGTGGAAGTGAAATGATCCGCCAGACTTTAATAGTGAATTTCTCATGTTGTGAATAACAAGAAAGTCTAATACCAAAATGTTGAAAAGTTTAGTTTTCTTGAAAAAAATACTTTTATCAAAAAAAATTATCACCTGACAGAAAAACTATTCATTGAAGATTCTTGATTTATGGATATATTCATAGAAAATTCAATAAAGGACAACTTTTTCCTTTGGCGTATTTCAATAGATTTAATGGCTTTTGTGTAAATTAAATTTAAAAGAACCCACAATTTGTTGCCTATTTTGATGCAACAAATTGTGGGTTTTTGTAATTGTGGAATAATGTAATTTCATTTTACTTTTTTTAAAGAAAGTTAAGCTCAAAATGTATTTTTAATCTTTCGTTGAGGACATTATTCTATATGTTGCAGTAAATATCCTCCAACAAACTTTCAACCTCAGTTTTAAGCAAAGTAGTTTAACTCCATTATACAGCAGAATAGGGTATCAAAATGTTCTGAAATATATTCTCTGTCGTGAACTGGCTTCCTCGTATTTCGTAATGACTTCCCTTTCACTCCCACGAGATTTGTTCAGTGATTGAATTATTCCTCTTGATAATAATTGGTGTAGATGTTGGTTATGCAACTGCAGAAATTCACAAGACTTGATTTTGGAAAATGGGATAAATTGTTCTTGTTAGGTGCTTGCTAAAGACTGGTAGGTATTACACTAAATCAGCAATTCAATGTGTGGCTTGCTCAAACTTCGCAAACAGAATAAGAACTTATGGATATTTTGCAGAATAGGATAACTGTGAAGCCTTACACAATGTCGGAAAGCTTCATATAAGGTTTCTTTCGGAATATGCCATTTCGTAGTATTCTGTTGTGGACAGATTCTGGCTCATTGCTAGCATACTGGGAAGCGCTCGTTGATCCACTTACGCCCAAGAGTTCGTTGAAGCGTGCTACCAGAATTGCGTGGCTCACATCGGATAGCTCTGAAAGTAGTCAAAATATTAAGGTAGGCGTCCTAATAAAATTGTTTAATCATAGTTTTACTTTCTCTGCCACGTATATAAGTATTGTATTGTACCCAAAAATTCGATGCCGAGATTTCACCGGGAATACATGTTTTGAGGCCCCCTGAATCCCAAAAAGCATTTTAGATAAAAGTCTGTGGTGTGTGTGTGTGTGTGTGTGTGTGTGTGTGTGTGTGTGTGTGTGTGTGTGTGTGTGTGTGTGTGTGTGTGTGTGTGTGTGTGTACACAGCATAACTCAAAAATGAAAAGTCGCTTAGAAACCAAAGTTGGTATTTAAGTTTAATAGGCTAAAAGGATGAGACACAAAGATTTTAAAGAAAATTCCTCTACCCTGAACTATTCTTTACATAGAAAATTTTCGAAAATTTTGATTTTCTCGGAAATTGCTCTAACGATTTTGATTAAAATGCATTATGTTTAAGATATTTTTATGACAAATGAAATTTATATTTTGAATTTTCTAGCTGTAGCCTATGTAGTCCTGTCTACTCTAGATGACTTTCGTGTAACTGGTATACCGTAAGAGCGTAAGAGATACACAAAATTTCACGCTACAAAAAATGCGTATCTTGCTAAAACGCACAATTTATGTTCAATTTTTTTTAAGAGTGAACCATTTCGGAGATATTTCTTATTATTTTTGTGAGTTTTGGAATACTTAAACTTTCGTCAAATAGAAGATCGATATTCATTTTTTATATCTTAGCCGTGCAAAGAGAACGGAATCGTTTATCTGAACTAACGCGAAGAACATAGAGGAATAAGAGTTTGTAGAAGGTTATTACAAGGTTATTACAAGGTTAATAGATTAGGTTATTAGATAAAGTCATGTGAGTGCAATACATCAGATTTTTATAATATGCGTACTAAATTTAAGTTATTGAAGAAATGATGGAATTTTTTTACTAAATATTAGTCCGGTGTAACTTTATTATAATTATTTTCCAATGTACGAAGATGGCTCATGATATTGTGATACCGGCCGCGGCGCACAACAAACAGTTGCAAACTTCAGAGTGGTAGAACCACAAGGAGTTTTTTCCAAATGATTCGAGAAGTGTCCGGCGGCCAACTTGTTCGATTAAATCTGACTACGCGATCGTCTGTATAAAAGCTTGCGGCGTGCGTAAGTGCAGACAGTTTTGAGTCGGTCACTGTCAGTGAAAGCGAGACTGTAAAAGAGTGTATAGTGATGTATCGTCGGAGTCAGTGTTTGAGAAAGAGAAAGTAAAGAGAGAAAGTAAAGAGAGACAATGAAAGCAGTGAGTTAAGGCTACGGGAAGAAAACAGTTGAGTTGTAATATCACGAAAGACTTTAGACTGTGTTAACGTCAGTAAAAGCAGAACTGTGTATCTGTGATAAAGTTTTGGAGAGAAAAATAAAGTGACAGACAAAATAACTGAACTGGATTTTGTGAGTTATGTACAATATTGTTTTGTTGAAGCATGTGTAGAGAAAGTCATATGAATCTAACGTGATATTTCTACCTCTTCTACTATGCTCACGTAATTAGAGGAAGTATTTTATATCACCCAAAAATCAATATAAAACATTTTAAAAGCAATGCTTGTTTTTACTAGCGAAGTAAATCCAGCTGGAGTGTTTGCATAAAGTGATATACGGAATAATTTTGAGGCTTTATATGGGGGTAATATTTGAGTATTTTCTTAGAGGGAATGTGTTTAAAAATGTCTTAACGAGCAAGAGACCACTTTTGCGATATATACTGTGTATATATGTAGTCCTAAGTGCTAGATCCACGGTAGGTGTTTCTGAAATGTTCTGTGTCAACAAGAAATGGACATGTGAGTATCATTAATATAACTGTATGATGCAGTATTACTTCGCGCTGTGATCCACAAGACACCAGCATTTCTTCTCCAGCGTTCGTTTAATTTTAAATCTGCTTTAATATAATACAAATTTGTGACTTTGCATACACATATTTGTGACAATCTAATCTGAGTACTGGTACTGCAACAAAAATTCTTTTAAATTTAATTTACACAAAAACCGTTGAATCTATTGAAATTCGCCAAAGGAAAAAGTTATTTATTCAAGAACCTTCAATTGTATTGTATTTTTTTGAGCATAAATCATTCATTGATTCATTCATTCTGAAAAAGCTTATGTCGATAAAATGAAGTACATAGATAAGTATTTGCAAGAATAGCATGTGTAAGAAAGTATAACGCTACATATATTTGCGAAAAGAGCTTCTCAAAATTGTACCACATTAAAAGTCTGTATCGTAATATGTTACGTGATGATCACTTGGCGGATATTCTGAGGCTATGCAGTTCAACTTCGTCGCCAAATATCGATTGACTTCTTAAGCGTAAGCAGTACCAAAGAAGTCACTACTGAGTAGATGTTTATCTCATAAGATTTGAAAGTGCTTTCGTAAATCAAACGTAGCATACTAACCCACCATTGAACATAGTATTATCACCCATTTTTACTGTAATTTGTGGTACTAATTCTGTTTGTTTGAAAATTTAATAACTTTATCCTAGGGAATGTTGGATGGATGGGGTGAAAAGGAGTATGGAGAGAAGAGGGTTAAAGGAGGAAGATCCTATGGACAGACTTGTGCAGGCAGAACATCGTTTTAGGATGAAGGAAACCCATTGAATTGTGGAGTACTCCTTAATAAAAAAATAACTTGCTGCATGCAAATAGATCTACGATTAAACAGATCTACAGATTAAACTAACTCATTAGAGTTCAGAAGCAGGTGTTCCTAATAATTTAAGGTAGTTTTGTCTTCGCCTAGACAATGCCTCCGTGGAATGTTCCTCATCCAGGTTTATACAGTCCAATACACGCGCATTCCAGATAATTTACACCTGATTGCTTCTTAAGTCACTAAGTTCACTAATTCACAGTTCATGTCCCAGAAGTATCTACATAATTATTACGCATTAGTTCTGGTATTTTGCTGCTCACAAATCAACATTCCCTATCTGAAACTACTAACACGTCAATGTTTCTGACACTGCACAATCGTTAGCAAAGGGGTGTGGCCATTAAACAAATGTTATGCAGCTGTTTGAAGTACATTTACAATCATTAATGTAAATGTTTGTTACCTGTTATTTAAATGTGATGAGTGACCCGACCAACAAATGTGTGTATATGTGCTACCAAGCCAAATAATTGCATCGAAAGCTACATTTATCTAGTGTGATTGGGAAAGCAGGCAGTTTTTTAAATTATAAATTCGGGTAGTGTGTTACCTATTCTAAAACTCTGATGACTTGCACTCAAATGGCTTACTGTACTCTTCTACTTGCTGTTCTTACAAACTCATTCCTCGATCTTCATGTTAGTCGAGATAAACATTTGCAGAAATTACCTTATTGCTTATTTTCTTTTAGATGTAAGGGGAATGCAGCAATACAGCAGGCTTTGAGTAGTAGTCGTGTTTTGAAACTTTAAAATTCCGTTCTGTTTGCACGGCTGATATATAAAAGGCTGAATAACGATCTTCCATTAGTGGAAAGTATAAGTATTACAAAACTCACAAAAATAACGAGGAATATCTCCGAAATTGTTCACTCCACAAAAATGCATACAGATATAAATTGTGTGTTTTAACGAGATCTACATTTTTTGTAGAGTAAGATTTTGTCTATCTCTTACGGCTTACTAGTTATGCAAAAGTTATCAACAGTAAACAGGACTACATAGGCTATAGCCAGTAATTTTAAAATACAATTTCATTTGTCATAAAAATATATTAAGCATATCGCATTTTAATAAAAATCGTTAGAGCCAATTTTGAGAAAATCAAAATTTTTTAAAAATCTATGTAAAGGGTAGATGAAAGAATTCTTCAACATCTTTGTATCCTTGAAACACATTAGATTTAAGTACCAACTTTGGTTTTTAAGCGACTTTTCGTTTTCGAGTTTTGCCCCCCCTCCCCCCCCCCCCCCCCCCCCACACACACACACACACACACACACACACACACACACACACACACACACACACACAACACAACACAATACAACACACACACTTTCTAGAAATCCTTTATTCTCGGTGAAATCTCGACATAGAATTTTTGGGTGAAATACAATACTTTTGCTGCTTACTATATGTAGTCGAGAAAGTGAAAACCAGACTGTGTTACCGTCTTCATTGTACTTTCTCATACAATCGATTCATTTTTACATTTTTAGTTTACATTTTGGTAAATTTAATATACCTTTACATATAGTTCAGTGTCCTCTCGAAATGTAGAGGACTGGCTCTGGCAGAACAGGCATTAAAAACTTTTTATGGAAATTTTTGCCGTTATTATTAACGAGTCTAGTACAGAAAGTAGTATTTGTTGGTCAATCGGGATTATTTGGCCGAGGGTTAGTGACGTAGGGATATTGAGGTCAGTAACAACCAATTCTCTAGAAGAGAAAGAGCGCAAATATGTGGAATTTGGTTGGAATTACGTTGTTAAACAAGTTAAGAATAACTTCAGGTGCAGCTTGCTTTCGAATTGTTAGTATATTGTCGAGTAGGCCAAATTATAACGTCACCCTTTGTGAGCTCCTCTAATACTTTTCATTCTATATTTGCAATTTTAGGATATACTAGCCCACCAGAGGAGCTGGAAAGATGTGTGCAATTTCCTGACCAACGTACGCAAATTCGAATCACGTTGTTCGATTAGTCAAAGGAAAATGATCTCCAGTTTTACATTCTCTACCACCAGGTAGTATTGCATTCGACCCAAAAATTCGATATCAAGATCTCACCGACGTCTCAATACATGTTCTGAGGCTCCCGCATAAGCTTTTCAACTGAAAGCTGGTTTTAAATATCTGCAACACTTCTTATAATTTGATATAAATATATTCAACATATGATTACAGCAAGAGTCCAATCAGCAGTAATACTACACATTTACAAAATTATACCTAGTACAGCTTTCTAGTGATTGCTTTAATTTATTAACGTGCACATTGTGTACAGCACAATACCCTTTGTATTGATTTAAATTTAATTTAACCTTCTGAATTCCAATATACCATTGATTGTATATCTGATTAATGAATGAACAAACTCAAAGCATCACACTGCTCTTTCCACGAATTCATAATTAAAACAATTACAAAGAGCTTCATTTCTGAAAATCGTATTTAAAGTGGGCGGATGAAATAAATTGCGCAGTTATTTTAATAATGTTCGCGATACTACGTCGACTTCCTGTAGGTATACATTTCGACTCTGTAAATACAACCTGAGCACAAAATTACACAAACCGGTTAATTCTTTCTGTAGAAACTTGCTGTTCACGCACCGCAGAGGTAAAATATTAATGACATTTGAACACAAGGGTACGCTTCAGTAGCAAGGTATCGAAAACGGCTAACCAGTAAGAAATTTGAAGTTTGAAGCTATGTATATTTGACGAAGTGACAAAGTCTAATTATTTTTTCTGTCATTTTATTTGTTCCTCCAAAACTTTATCACAAATGCACAGTTCTCTTTTACTGATATTAACACAATCTAAAGTCTTTTGTGATCTTGCAACTCAACTATTTTCTTCCCGTAGCCTTGACTCACTCCTTTCACCTTCTCTGTCTCTCAAACACTAACTCCGACGATAAAGTCATTCAACACTAGTTAAAACTGTATCTTTCACTGACACACTGACCGTCTCAAAACCTATCTTCACGCACTCTGCAAGCTTTTCTACCGGCAATGACCTAGCCACATCTTTCTCGAACATCTACAAACAAGCCGGCCACCGGACGTTTCTCGAATGTACTAATTATTGATACTAAAATAAACTCAAAGCCCCTTAACAAACTACAAAGAAACAAAACATATATATAATGCATCTGGAGAACCCTTTTTTGACGTGCTGCGCTCATTGTCACGTGTTTGCTCGCCTGGTGTGGTGTGAAGTGGCTTGGCCCCGACTGTCCTTTGTTCTCCTCCGCATTTCAGGTTACATCATAAGCATTTGAACATGCTTTTACTATATGCTTCTTTATAAGTACTAGGGGAGTGCAATAGGTTTAAGTGATAATCACAATGTTTTAACAGCTGGTTGGAAATTAATCGCACAAAACATTGTGACAAATTGCATGGTTTAACGAAATCTGCAATTTTTATGTAGTGAGAAGTCTATTTCTTATGGTTTACCAGCTATGTAAAAGTCGTTCAGATTAAAGAGGATGTCAGTCAGTATTACCAGAAAATTCAATATATCTATTTCATCAAAATATCAAACATGTGGAGTGTTTATTTGGAATACAGTACTTCCATTACTTTAAGTGGTTCCTAAAATAGAAAAAAAATGTGGTAGCTATTAAGAATATGACGAATTAAAATTTGAAAATTTAGCTAATTACTATCCAGCCAATAAATAGCCACCTTTAGAACACTTCAGTAAAGTCACGAATTATTAAATACAGGGAATCAACCAAAATAAAACTGGTTTTATTCTAGAACAACTTGTTTATTCATAATCTCTTACGTAGGACTGTACAGATGGGGTTTTTGTTTGAGAAACAAAAAACTCAAATATATTTTCAATTGGAATTGCTAAAAAGTGTGTTCAGGTACTTAAATAAGTAAAGGTTACTTAGCTATACTTCAAAGTAAAAACAAAAAAAAAAGTCTGCTGGTTGCACTCTCACAGGACTTTTCTTTACTCTCGTGCAAACTACTGATACCAACCCATTCCTCTATTTGCTACTTGTTAACCGAGATAAACCGAGATTTGTATAAATTATTTTATTGCATTTTTCGTTGAAGGTGTAGGGGAATAGCAGCATACAGTAGGCTTCAGTAATTGTCAAATCTTTAAGAGCTGGTTGGTATGTAATGGCTTTGACATTTCGTTCTCTTTGCATGACTAGTTAGCATTCTAGTTTTCAAATACAGAGTTGAATCTCCCGGCTGGAGACTGGGAATTTTTATTTAAGCAGAATTCTTCCCCATTCTCCTTAGTCTGGAAGTATGAGTTACAAATTTGCGCATATCTGTATGTGCGTGAATGTGTGTGCGAGTTTAATATAAATATAACATCCTGCTAACTAAATAATCCCTGACCACCAAAGGCCAAAAGAAAACAAGAAGGTATGTTTATTAATCCAAAGGGTCTCAAAACGTGTACGCACTAAAATCCCGAATCCTATTAATGTCATTCTTATTTTCCCTATTAAAATTAAGCATTTTTAATCTTTAAATTACGTATATAATTGGCAAGTATTTAATTGATATATTTCTGTAGTAGAAAACTAAGTGTTATTTTACAATAGCTGTGTGTAAATATTTAAGATGTTTTGCACAGAAGTTATGGCTAAGTTGAGCAGTGACACAAATTCGTTGATTGAACACGTCACAGCACTTTGTTTTTGATTGTTTAGAATACGCACTCTACATAAGAAAATAGTTTTTCAGGGTGTGGCAATTGTATTCATCCAAGGAATGTTTTTGAATGCATCAATATTGCGTCAACATTTTTTGTAGTGTGATTACCAAACTGGAGAATAAATTGTTTATTTCTAACAGTTTTTTTTAACCATGTTGGTGTGTATTTCTCCTATACGATCTGGAGCAATTATCAGAGAGCTTAACCGAACACCTACAGAAACGCTTTGCGGTAGAATTGGCTCTTGTAGAGCTGGAATTCCTTTGATGTCCATTGCTGCTGCTGCTGCTGCTGCTGCCGCGGCCGCCGCCTTCCGAATATTTCTTTTATTACAGCCGAGTGAGGGTTATTGCCCACAGTTGTTTGAATTCCCTTAACACAAAGCTATTCGCAAAACAAAGGAAATATTTTTATGATGAAGCATTCCGGAACAAGGGGCATTCTGTGTATTTCATTAATTTCTGCGCGGAAAGCGTGTGCGTTCCAAAAAAAAAAAGTGTGATGTACAGGATTTGTAGCAGTGTAAGTCTTGTTAAAGTATCGTCTGAAAGAGTAATAGCTATGATAGCTAGCCTTCACAATGACAATTGCATTCGTGTGTATACAGAGTAAAAGGGATTGGATCTCCACAGACTCTACAAGGCGCTTGAAATTAAATATTGCAGTATTTCTCCAATTCTCCCAGTAATAAGCTCTCTAATACCAACCGTGTAAGACATTGAGATATTATTCCGTTATGTATGCAGTACGCAGTGACGCAATGAATCGTCAATACGGTGTTTTTGCATGGACCGATAGGCATGCGTTTCCCACCGCTGGTGTAGCTTAGACCACACCAGTGTCTGGCTGTCCGATCACTATATCACATCACTCACTAAATGGATCACTCTCATTGAGGGATTGAATTTGCAGAAAAATTCCTGGATGCTAAGCTACACGCCACACACAACGCATAATATTTTGACGCCGGGCTTAGCGCACAACAAAAGACGACGGGCTAAACTGCTTCGCGCCACATGCCAGTCGGGCTGTATATACGTGACTAACAATGGAAACGCTGCACAGAAGGGGCTTTCTCCAGAACTTTTGGGAAACATCTCGCCACCTGATTACTGACGTGTGTGTAGAAGTCAAGAAAGGTTCGTGTGACGTCATCCCTCTACATTAGAAGACCAGGAAACTGCGGGGAGTGGAGTTTGAGTTAAAGACATAAGTCGGTCAGTGTGTCAGTGAATGTGAAACAGCTGCGCGTGTGTAGGGACGTTGTAAGAAGAGTCAACTATGTCGAGTGATGGCATCGTCGAGTTCATGTACGAGAGACTGAAAAGGTGAAGAAAGACACTGAAAGGATTGAGCAAGGCTCCGAGAAGTAAAAGTTGTGAGTTGTGATAACTTGAAAAATGTTAGAATTGTGTTAATGACGAGAAGAAAACTGTATTAGTGATAACATTAGAAGACAACAAAGTGATAGAAGAGTAACCGGAAGGATTTTCTCATCCTTATCAAAATATACAGCATCAGTTTCATACCGCAGGAGTCTTCACTGCAAGAAACATTAAGACAGCTTAGAGTTCTTACTGGGGAAACATTAAACGTATCGGTCATAGTTTTAGAATCCCCATTCCCTGCCAAACGAGCATCATTAAGAGTGGCAAAGTTCGCATAAAGTGGAGGGAGGTAAATGCAATCTCTCCTCTTTTATAAACATTGGACATCGTTAAGATACCCTGTCCATAGTGCGTATGTTTTTTAGTGAAGTTGAAGAAAATGGACATTCTTTTCCTTAAACGTAGATTTTGGTAGATTTTAACATAATTTATGTACTTGCATAAAATAATCTGGCCCCTTGGGTTCCCGCCCCCCCTCCTCCCCCCGCGACCTATACATAAATGAAAACATTTCGCAACAAACTTGCAGCTGAAATATGACAATGTCATATAGCTAACATGCCCTTCCGTGATTAATGGAGTCCGTCTTAAAGAGATACCAAAATTCTTGAAAGAACGACGAGGCCAATTCACCTTTCATAAAGTTGGAAAATAGAGTTTCTTATTAAATAGAACCTCTATTACTAGTGCCCGTATTACGCAGCTACTTGGCCTAACATGCTCTGTTTCTAACTGGTTGTGTTCCTCTTTGCTTTCCCTGCATTCCCCGGGCTAATCAGTAGATGCCGACTTTCTACAGCGGCTGATGCGCTTTGAGACCATGTGCTTCAGTGTAGCTGTTATAATGGCAAAAGTGTTCGTAGTCTAACACAAGTATCTTCATGTGTGTATCCCTAGGAGACAAACTTCTGTAGCGAAGTGAGACTGCGATAACAGCAGAGTCCCTGATGTTCATACTCTTTACAAAGATTGTGTGCAATCTTGTGAATAAGTTTAATAAAGCGAGAACTGTTCTTGATAAGAAACCGAAAGTAGATGGCTATGTTCTTACACAGGAAAAACTCGATGATACCGGAGAAAAGTTATAGACACCGTTTATGCAGAAATCAGGAATTTCCAAACCGCTGCTTCGAATGCCACCAATCTAAAAGCCTTTAAGTTAAGTTTCTACATTTCAGTGTTGGATAATATTAATGATCTCTCCTTCCTTTCAGATGAAGTGTCGTTTTAACTGGCCAGGAACAATCTGATGTTCCTCACAAATCGTTACTGAGCTTTCCACGAGCGTTTGAAGTTTTGAACTGGATTACGCAGTGCTGTCATCTAGATCATGTGTGTAGAAGTATTAAAGAACCACTTTACATTTTTTCATTTGTACCTGCTTTTAGGTTCTTTGGTCATATCGGAGGCTTTGACTTGAGAAACAACTGATAGTGTTATTACTCGCTGAACTGTAGGGTTCATTAACGTTAATTTTTATCATTTTTAACATTAAACACACACATTCACTCCCATTTTCATACTTCCTGGTTCTGGGGGTTAGGAAAGTATTCTGGTCAAAGAAAAGTTCCCATCCCCAGCAGGCAATCGAACCCGGGATCTCTGCGTTCAGAAGCCAGAACACTGATCAGTCAACCGCAGAGGCAATCTGGAAAAATTTTCTTAAGTTGTTAATAGGAGTTATTTTATTTGCCGCAGAAATTGGACGCAGTGCTGTATAAGCAACTAATGTTTGTGTATTGCTCCAGAAAATATTCGTCCCCGATTTGGAAACAAAATCTAGTTAAATGGCTATCAAGATCTGCAGATCTTACCCGCATGGATTTCTTTCGTAGACATTTTCTAAAAGATTTATGCAAGAGGAACACGCGCCCACACACGCACACACATACGCCCACACGCAACACACACTTTTTTTAAGTTTAATGTTTTTTAAACTTGTAGGTCATGTGAGACAAGGAATAAATAGGTAAGACTATGCTTAGATAAACCAGAGTCTTTACAGCTTCAAGTTTCCACACAATTCTCTTCTCACGATAAGGAAAATCCCCGGAAAAAAAGTTTATCTGGGTAATTCACCCTAACGGAAGTTGGAAATCGGGATCTTTTGAATGCGAGGCAGGCACTACCTCCGCAGCAAAGAGGAGGACTTTTTTCTTTTTTTCTTTTTTCTTTTTTAATTATATGATTCAGTTCATTCAATTCTGACACTAGGGCATTGTCTAGATGCCGAAGACCAACAATTTGATAACTTACTACAAAATATTCTAATGTGTTTGTGAGGTGGTAAATCTTATACACCAGGATTTGTTTGCGTGCTTTATTACAGTGGAGTACTGTACATCTATTCATCCTGTATACCCTTGCAGCATTGTGTTTGTTACATTCATTATCAGTATGTAACCAACATTTCTTGAATGGTGCAACATGGTGGAATACAATGTGAGTTAGTGAAGCTTCAACATATTTCAGCGCATGCTTTACACGACTAAAACCTCTATACGTTGTTCTCTGTACGCTATAGACTTGTCTAACCTACAGCATAAACAAATCAATACGCTCTTGTAAAACCCAGCATGAGTATCCCAAATCAGATAGAAAGCCTTTACATGCATAGAGGTAGCGGTTTACGACTGATGTCAATACAGCAAGTTTCAAATTGTATTAAACCTCAGCTGTTGTCGGTAGAAGTTCTACCTCAAAAAATAAAAGAGCGTTGGTAAAAGTTCAACTGCATTAAAAATTGTTTTCACCACACAAGTCGTGTGTAGGACAAAGTTGGAAAAGCAGTCAGATTGAAAAATTCAATGACGGTCGGGATTTGAACTACGGATTTCCGTCCGGTTGCAGTGACCAATTAAGCCAGCATAGTTCCTCCACACAATAGTCTGTGTAGAACGACCTTGGAAGAACATTAATTACATTGCTTGACCTTATAGTTGGTTAAACTGGAAGTCCGTCGCCATTAATGTGTAATAATGAATTTGAGGCCTCCTTGTGTGATTTAACCAGCAAATATGCAAGTGGGGTGCAAAATTTAATGTTGTGTTGGCACGTTGGCCATGGTAGCTTAGGGGTTAGAGCAGCCGGACGGAAACCGAAAGATCCGTGTCTCAAATCCCCGCTATAGGCGATGGAATACTCAAATGAATTCATTCTAGGGATAGAATCTCTGACCTTTAGAATGCGAGCAGATGCGCAACGGAAGTAGGTGGAGATCTTTTGTTTATACGGTCTTAGATAAAGATACTCGGGTGAGAATTCATTCTTATGTTTTCCATTAACCTCGAACAGAATGCGTATTTACTTAAAATGAAGTATAGATACACTAATCCCTATCAATGTCACGCCACCTACATGCTTTTATAACACACGGAATAATAAATATAGCAAAACAGAATTCAAGAATAAAAATTAAATAAAAACTAATTACAAGAAAACACCGCTGAAGTAAAAACTGTACAAAGCCATTCAAATATAACTGTTTAAAAGAAAACCCAACAATATATTGTAAACTGTATTGCGATACACGGTCATGGCTTAAAATATTATTCAAAGAACAATTAAGGTAAATGCAATACACAATGCATTAGCTGGTACACCCACAACAAAAAGTTTAAAAAGTTTACCAAGAAAACTAACAGAAAAAGGTCTCCATTTCAGAAAATGCGATAAGACAGATTATATGTTTTAGCGGTTATTGATTACTTCACAAATTTATCTCTATCAGTTTATACAAAAGTAAATTTCATGAATTTAATTTTGGAACTATCTTTCATAAAAAGTTGAAAATTATGTGCAATTTTCCAAAAAGTTATAAAACACCTAAAATACAAAACATAAAAATGGTCGTAAGATACATTCATAAAGTAAGCATATGATCCGTAACTTCGAAAAGAAAAACCCCATTAGCAGTTGCATCATTCCAGGAGCTCCGTGGATGGCAAAAACGACACATTTTCAAGTTTGTAAGCATGTTTATAGTTAGAAGCTAATACAGTAAATCCATTTGTACAGTTCCAAGCATTTGCATGCGTAACAAATATTTTTCTCTTACGAACTAAACATCTCTAAGATATCCTAGTTGTGGAAAATTTTTACTAAGTCCGGATGAGATTAAATGCATCCAAAACAAAATGAGCTAGCAGGTACTTACCGTTTCAACTTCTGGGCCGGGTATTCCCTTTTGACTTCTCAGACCACGATAGAGTAAATAGGACCTCATGAGCTACGCGTGTAGCCCATGTTCACTTCGAATACCAGCAACTGGTGCAAACAGTCCTCTGGAAACGAAATTTTCGATTAGATTTTAAACAGCACAAATATAAAGTTAATCCAATCTACAAAGGCTATAACTTGAATCAAATACATTTTCAAACCTGGGCAATTTAAACGTACTTTAACAAATGAAAACACTAGTTAATACTAAATACGCTTTATTTATCACTTAGGCCAGAGTCTCCCAAAGCTTGAAGTTGCAGCCCAAGGTGTAGAGTTTCCTTGTACCGTGCGTCGGGGCGACTCGGTTAAGATCGGCTCAATTCGTGAGCTGCAGAGCGAAGAAGTTAAGACTCGAGAAAACCTGTGTTGATATACGGCATGTCTATCTGTGAAACAGATATAGAAAATACCTAACTATATAACAACTTGCTCCAAAGAAAGCAAAGAATGCCGAAATTCTATTTAAATCAGCGTGGGAACTGGCATTTTTAAAGGTCGTTGCGAAGAGCCAAATATCTCATCTGCAGTACAATAATTAGTGTGTGAGAAAATCTACTGCTGAGAGCCACTGTAGCAGAGTGCAGAAATATAGGGTGAAATCTCAAAGGGATTTATAGAGGAAGAATTAACGAGGTTGCTATACTTAGCAGAAAAGCAGCATTCTTTATCAAAAATGAGCTTTGTACCAGTGTTTTCTTGATCACTAAAACAAAATTAACCAGTTTAACACTGCACACCGTGCGTAAACGTTACGCAGTGAAGAAGAATCAGCGCTGAAAGTGAGGAAGCAGACGATAAAGCCAGAGAGATAACTTTAAGGAAAGAACGAATAGAGGTCTGCACAGGGGTAAACTTTCCGTAGTCACATTTTGCACCTTGCACCGGTGCGTGCATCCTGGGAGACCTTGACTTGGGCGCTTCACGTAGTGGAAACGTTGCACTTGTGACACAAAAATCTGATGTGTTGCACTCACATGACTTTCTCTACTCTTGTACTAACCATTCTTACAAACTCTTATTCCTATATCTTCTTCGTGTTAGTTAAAATAAACATTTGTACAAATTATCTTATTGCTTATTTCCTTGTAGGTGCAAGGGGAATATTGGAATACAGTAGGCTTTGTGCGATAGTCAAATCTTTTAAAGCTTTGAGATTCCGTTCTCTTTGTACACGTAACATATAAAAAAATGAACAACGATGACCCATTTCACGAAAGTTCTACGTTTTCCGAAACTCACACACATAACAAGGTATATCTCCGAAATGGTTCACCCTACAAGAAAATTTATTGAGACATAAATTGTATATTTTAGCAAGATCTACATTTTTGTATAGTATAATTTGGTCTATCTCTAACGGTTTACCAGTTATGCAAAAGTCGTCCAGAGTAAATACGACTACAGGGGCTATAGCCAGAAAATTCAAGATATACGTTTCATTTGTCATAAAAATATCTCAAACATATGACATTTTAATCAAAATCGTTAGAGCCATTTTCAAGAAAATCAAAATTTTTGAAAAATTTTCCATGTAAAGGGTAGTTTAGAGTGGAGCTATTTTCTTCAAAATTTTCGTGGCACATCCTTGAACGACCTTAAACTTAAATACCAACTTTGGTTTTTAACCGACTTTTCGTTTTTGAGCTATGCTGTCCACAGACTGACAGACTGACAGACTGATAGACACACAGACACACAGACACACACACGGACCTTTTTCTAAAAATGCTTTTTTTGGATTCAGGGGGCCTCAAAACATGTATTTCCGGTGAAATCTCGAATTCGAATTTTTGGGTGGAATACAATACTTCCCCTACTTAACAGTAGAGAAAGTAAAAAATTGATCCATCAAATCACAACTAAAATGGTGAGTGGTAACTAGAGTTCGGTCAGAGTACCAAAGCGCTTCAAGTTTAGTATGGTGTAGTCCGGGACGGAGTGGGAAAGGGTCTGTGGTTAGCCTTGTCTCAACAACAAAATATTTTTATGTTCAAGTGCAGATCTAGTGCGCAAAAGAATTGCTCAACATAATATGTTGGAAGTAAATGATTATGCAGGTACAGGTTTTAATATTCCAAAATAAACATTTCCCATGTGTAGGAATAAGCACAAACTATTCCTTTATAGCGCACATATCTGCAAAGATCTCGTGGATCTCTTTTGAATTACGCAATAAATTCTGAGTCTGATTCATCTAATTTTGGCACTAGTTCAATTACGAACTGAAGAACCCTAGGGACTTCTATATTTGACGCCTACAGTTGCTACATGGTTTTAGACAAATCTTCAAATAGTTCTAAAGCAGAAATATTACACCACATTACTCTGAATTAAATGTACTTATTAAGTCTATTTTATGGAGCAGCAGATCCAATGACAGCAATGGACTTATTTGTTCACAAACTGGATATCACTAGAAACAATGCAACACAGATCGCATTGCAAGCATAAGGGAAAGGTACATACTTGTGAACTGTAAAGTATTTCACTTAGGTTTAGAGATTTAACATCCTGGACAAAACAGTTTCATTGCCGATTTTTACATCAAATGCTGTGCAAGTTAAATAGAAAGAGAGACGGAGATGGAGAAAGAGAGGAAGAGAGAAAGACCGAGAGAAATAAAGAGAGAAAGAGACAGGAGTGAGGGGGAGAGAGAAAGTGGGAGAGATAAAGGGAGATATAAAGCGAGGGAGAATAAAGGAGGGACAGAGAAGGAGAGGGTAAAAGAGGCGAGATAGACAAAGAGAAAGAGGGAGAGGGTGGGGGAGAATAAGAGAGTAAGAGGGCGTGAGAAAGAGAGGGCGTGAGAAAGAGGGGGCGAGAGAAAGAGAGGGCGAGAGAAAGAGAGGGCGAGAGAAAGAGAGGGCGAGAGAAAGAGAGGGCGAGAGAAAGAGAGGGCGAGAGAAAGAGAGGGAGAGTAAGTGAGGGAGAGAAAAGAAGAGGTAGAGAGAAAGAGAGGGTAAAAAAAGTGTGCAAGGAAAGAGGGAGAGGGAAAGTGAAAGAAAAAGTGAGAAAAGTGAGAAAGAGGGAGACAGAAAGAGTGGGAGGAGAGAGAATGTGGGACGGATGGAATGCAGGGAGGAAAGGAAATGCAAGAAATTGCGCATTTCACGCAATAACGCCGCTGAGTGGTCTACCAGTTACTAAAGTTGGTCAAAGTCTAGAGCGAGTGTGGACTTTATGGGCCCGTCGACGAGGTCACTTCGGTTAGTCTAGAATACCGCGGCACGGCCATATACCATTTTTTAATTTTAAAGTAATAAATGCTCTATCTGTGGTGGAGTTGGATTAGGTTAAGTTTTGCTCCACGCAGTCCTGGAATAAACTAGAGCACGCATAGGGTAGAGGGGTGACAATGTAATCGAGTATTTACCCTCTCTACTTACTGACAATTTGAAGGTCTGGCCGTTTCTGTGAGGTAGATAACAGCGGGAGGCGTGGTCTGGTAGCTAACCGCTTTGAGGCAGTAGACGGGGTTAAAACTACGATGCAGGTGCCGTGACACATTGAGTCAGTTCTCCCCATTTATGAACTAGAGCAGGCATGTCAAACATCACTACCAGGGTGTGAAGAGAGGAGTCCACCCCTCCTCAACTGCAGTAGCACGCGCTAGTAGAACCGGTTTTCGCTTTGTTTTTCTCGTTCTCCGATTTGAAGGGAGGGAAAATAGGGGAATGTTTTCACACGTGCCGAGTGCTGTTTGACACGCCTGAACTAGAGTATCACCAGCCAACGAAGCGATCAAAGCGGGTATGTTAACGAGGACGTGGGAGGACGGTAAAGATGGAAGAAAATGAGTACGTTATTTAGTTTTTCTGTTGATGCATGACGTCATCTGCCCACCCAAAACACACACTTCCAACGCTGAACTTAGTGGAATGGAAAAGCGGCACGAAGATAAATCACGTTAACTCATGCGTGTGCACTTCAGCAAGGAGTAGGCGTGAATTTAGATTTCACACATTTTCCAACCCAACAATGGTTATCGCAGATCACCGTGTGCAGACTACTATCCTGTTAACTTTCTATGCTAGGATTTTTGTGACACACTCAGGATTCAAATATTAAAAGCTCGGTAAACAATATGCTCAAGAATTGCATGTTCAGTAAAGTAAACGAACCAGCAAAATCAATGAGCGTAGAAGTTAAGCGGTCTAAATATTTACTGACTCAATGAAATATTCAACAGCTGAGCCTTTCGTAAAGGTTCTCCTGGAGTATTACAGAAGCCTAACACAAAAGTTCATTAAGTCTAAGAAATCTTAGTCACAAGTCATTCTCGAAATTGCAATCCTCAAGAACTCTCCAAAAGCAAACTTCAAGTTAATAGATCATTTATAATCACAAATTAATTTCTGAGATATAATTTTGGGGACAATTTTAGTATCTATACTTAGTTTTTGCATTCCAAAAGATTTTGGAACATGTGTTTAGTTTGTAAGCAAAACTAATGCAGTCAGAACAAAAGTGATTAGTATTTAAGTTATAAGGAAAGTAATAATACCTACATATTTGTGAAATGTCTAAAATTCAGATTTTGAGGTAAATTCATTTCAGTTTCAAAACAGCAATCAAGATCTAATGTAAGTACACACACATTAGACACCAAATTTTACACGCATTTTTAAATCAATTTCTGAGATGTTTTATTACTATTTTCTTGTTTTAAAAGTTTCTGTGACGAAGACGAAGTCACCTTTTGGAAAAATTGTTTTTATAATTACACACTTTATCGTAAATATCTTTATAACATGGAGATATGAATATCTAATTATATGATTTTGAGAGAAAATAAATTGAGAGAAAATAAAACTCTCATGACTTTCTCTACTATTGCACTATTGCACAACCATTCTTACAAACTCGTATTCATATATCTTCTTCGTGTTACTTGAGACAAACACATGCAGAAATTATCTTATTGCTTATTTTCTTATAGGTACAAGGAGAATATTAGAATACAGTAGACTTTCTGTATCTTTTAAAGCTTTGAGATTCCCTTTTCTTTGCACGGCTAATATAAAAACAAAGATGTTGCATTTGACGAAAGTTTGTTTTCCGAAACTAACACAAATAACAAGGAATATCTCCGAAATGGTTCACTGTATAAAAAATATTGGGACTTAGATTGTGTATTTTAGCAACATCTGCAGTTTTTGTGTAGTAAAATTTGGTCTATCTCTTACGGTTTACGAATTATTCAAAAGCCATCCGGAGCAAATAGGGCTACATAGGCTATAGCCAGAAAATTCAAAATATACATTTCATTTGTCATAAAAATATCTTAAACATATGACATTTTAATCAAAATCGTTAGGGTCATTTTCAAGAAAATCAAAATTTTCGAAAAATTTTCTATCTAAAGGCTAGCTTAGGGTGGAACAATTTTCTTGAAAATGTTCGTGTCGCATCCTTGAAAGACATCAAATTTAAATACTAAGTTTGGTTTTTAATCGACTTTTAGTTTTTGAGTTATGCTGTCCACAGATTGTCAAACACACAGACACACACACGGAACTTTTTCTAAAAATGTGTTTTTTCTTTTTTGGATTCAGGGGGCCACAAAACATATTTCAGGTGTGATCCAGACATCGACTTTTTGGGTGGAATACAATACTTCCTCTACTTACTATACGTAGTAGACAAAGTAAAAATATGTCAGTATTGTAACGTGAGGGTCACCTAAACCCTTACAATTATTTATAATCATACTTATTTTACTATACATTGTACAGTACTTACGGTAGAATACATATAAAAATCAAGTATGTAAGTGTATAAAAAGCAAGCCATGCGACATCCATGCAAATTAATACACAGAATAAATAATTTTGGTATTCTGAGCCACACTTAGGTGCACTTATTTGAAGAACCTGTGTTCTACCCAGTTTAAACTTATGTTTGTTGGACTAGATTTTAAAAACTCTAGTTTTATGGGGAAAATTGCTGTTTATATACAATTTTTAAAAACTTAGCTCCATTTTTGTAATATTGTATGCAAAATATGGCAAACTGCTCCACTCATTTTAAAGTTAATATGATATTTTAGCAGCTCAGTTTAGCTTCCTAGGTGCAACAGTTTTGGAGAAAATGGCACCTACTATAGAAAATTGTAAGTTAAGGGAAAATGCAAAGAGACTAAAATACACAAAAGGTGTTGCATGTTACTTAAAAACGGTTTTGACAACTACAAAATATACAACAACCCTTATATTACATATCAGTGGGTGCGAAGAAGAATGGAAAAGAAACAAAATCGATGTTTCTACCTCAGAAATTACAATATGGCCTTAACACTAACTTACGTATGCATGCATTTTGATGTTAGTATTTTTCTCACAGTAAGATATTGCTACGCCACGTTAAAGCAAACTTATTCATTGCAGAAATGTTTAAAACTCCAACGTACGATAAAATACTGGAACCAACAAGAAAAGACGAAACTACAAATCTTACCCCTAAACGTCCCAGTAGTACGTTTAAGACGGCGAAGGAACATCTGACTGTCGTCACCTTTCACCAGTCAACTCCCAAAACAGAAATACGTGTGCTATGAGGCAACGCCATCTAGTTGGCCTTTGACCACCAATGGGCTTCCTTGCAACGTTGAGAGTCCGAGTGAGTGATCTATTCATCAGGGTCAAATATATGGGACATTTCTGAAATATCACAAATTTAATTTTACTTTCTCTATAAGTGCATCCAAAAATTCTATACAGGGATTTAGTAGAAATACACGTTTTGAGGCCCGCTGAATTAAAAAAAAAAGCATTTTAGAAAAATGTCCGTGTGTGTGTTTGTTTGTGTGTGTGTGTGTGTGTGTGTGTGTGTGTGTGTGTGTGTGTGTGTGTGTGTGTGTGTGTGTGTGTGTGTGTGTGTGTGTGTGTGTGTGTGTGTGTGAACAGGATAACTCAGAAGCGAAAAGTCGGTTAAAAGCCAAAGTTGGTTTTTAAGTTTAATATCTTTCAAGGATGCAACAAAAAGATTTTAAAGAAAATTCCTCCACTCTAAACTACCCTTACATTAAAAATTTTTGGAAAATTTTGATTTTCTCGAAAATGGCTCTAACTATTTTGATTAAAAGATATTTTTATGGCAAATAGAATGTATATCTTGAATTTTCTGGCTATAGCCCAAGTAGTCCTGTTTATTCTTGATGAGTTTTGCATAACAAGTAAACTGTAAGAGATAAGCCAAATTTTGCTGTACATAAATGCAAATCTCGTTAAAACACACAATTTATGTCCGAATTGATTTTATTGTAGAGTGAACCATTTTGGAGATATTCCTTGTTATGTGTGTGAGTTTTGAAGAACTTATACTTCTGTCAAATGGAATATCGTTTATAATTTTTTATATGCTGACCCTGATACACAATCACTCATAAAGGAAAGTGAGGTCAATTTCGAAAGAAAGAATCACGCATGCGTTGTTTGGTCATCCTTAGCTGGCAGAATGAGAAAGCACGGCGTTGTGTAGGGTCAGGGTTCTTATCTACCAAAGCAGCACTCCTATGCACTGATAAAAAGTTAATTTAAGAAACGGTGTTATAAACAAACACTTTTGTATTATAATTTGAAGGAGAACCAAGGGAGAAAAATCTGTGCACCTTTAACACAGGGCATTTGTGCAATTGAAGTATGTCAGACGATATGTTGCTAATTTCACTAAGAATAATAATTGCTGCTGGAATGCCTTTTGTAGCAATTATTATCACTAAATTGTGTTCAAATAGGTATAAAATTAAATTAAACAATGGTCAAAGTGAATTCTTGCTCTTGACAGACGAATGACACTGATGACAATAGTAATGGCAGTAGGTCAAGGTCACACTACTCTAGCATTAAATAGCACCCCAAGAGGTTAACGACAACAATTTTAACTTTCTAACCTTGCATCAGTGGAAATAACATGAAGTATAGGATACTCGTGAAGGCAATGTTTGCTTACATTTGGTTATAATCAACTATACAATTATAATTGTACAAAATTATAAGCGAATAGTAATTGGTTTATATTTGTAAAATGAAAGAGCTTCAATTAACTAAACAATTCTATTGTGCGTAATCTTTTGGAAAAAAGAATTGAAGATCTGGAAGAAGCTTCCTCGTTTTAGATAAAATCGGGAAATAAAGAAAGAAAGAGAGAAGAAAAGAGAAAGAACGGACGAACTAAAGACAGACAGACAGACAAAATTTAAATTATATAACCATTAAGTCCAGCCTCTATTATATATACTGGACTCTTTGGACGTCTTTATTGTTTTCACTGCATCAGAATTACAATTTATAACAATTAAACAATTACAGGAGAATATAAAAGTTTCTTTAACAAAATTAACTTTAACAGATTTAACAATATATGTATTACAATTTATTATAACAGGAAACATTTCTTTCACAAAATCAAATAAAACAGTTTCTTTAATAAAATTAACTTTAACAAATTTAACAATGTTTAACACACAGACAGACAGATAAGCATCTTCAATATTTGAACTTCCATACTTCAGTTTTAGCAACCGGCACTTTTCCAAAGAGCTACTGTGATATATATCTCTGGCATTTCATATTAACACATTTGATGCATGGGAGACCTGCTTTCAGGCTATTTCAGGTGTTAGAAATTAATGCGCTAGAAACATCCAAGTGTCTCCATTACTAGGAACGCCGGGAATCCATGAATAGAATACTTGGGATGTTCCCAAATTTCCCCCATCTTAACTTCTTATGCAATAGAAGTTTGGAAGCAACATAATCAAATTGGGCTCTATAGTTCTCGTTCACAGTCAAATTAAGGAAACAATATGATTTACTCTTTATTCAGTCAGAAGGCAAATAAAACAAACAAATTAAATATACTTAAAACATACCTAATTGAAGTTATAAAAAGTTATCCAGCAAAACACTGAACCCGGAACCATAATTTTGCAAGAAAATACTTTAACCGTTATTCCAAAGAAGTAAGCACACTCAAATGCCTTAAGGTTCATTTTAAATAACAGGATAAAATCAGAGAAAGTTAATATCATGGGCAATTTGTCATTACTCTGCATTGGCCTTCGGACTAGCAATCACCCGTCTCTGTAAGCTAATATAGTTCAAAGAAACGTTAAACGTTATAAATACAGGAGTTTCAGTTTCAATTCACAATTCTGACGATAATGATCATAATAATGATGATCATAATGATCATGATAATAATGACAATAATAATTATAATTATAATGACATTAATAATAATAATAATAATAATAATAATAATAATAATAATAATAATAATAATAATAATAATAATAATAATAATAATAATAATAATAATAATAATAATAATAATAATAATAATAATAATAATAATAATAATAATAATAATAATAATAATAATAATAATAATAATAATAATAATAATAATAATAATAATAATAATAATAATAATAATAATAATAATAATAATAATAATAATAATAATAATAATAATAATAATAATAATAATAATAATAATAATAATAATAATAATAATAATAATAATAATAATAATAATAATAATAATAATAATAATAATAATAATAATAATAATAATAATAATAATAATAATAATAATAATAATAATAATAATAATAATAATAATAATAATAATAATAATAATAATAATAATAATAATAATAATAATAATAATAATAATAATAATAATAATAATAATAATAATAATAATAATAATAATAATAATAATAATAATAATAATAATAATAATAATAATAATAATAATAATAATAATAATAATAATAATAATAATAATAATAATAATAATAATAATAATAATAATAATAATAATAATAATAATAATAATATTCATCACCATCATCATCATGATTTGCTGACGCGCTACTTCCGTAACAAGAGTCGAATAACTAGCTATTTTGTGCCTTGGTTTTGTAATCGTTAATGTAATATAACGGTTACAAGTGCTTATACGTTAATTTTTTATCAGTCCCAAGCACCGAGCGTTCTCTGTTTCTATATGCCAAGCACATTACTATATCAGAGCATGTTTGGGTGGAATCCATTCAGTATATACTCAGAGTAGACGAGAATCTATTTTATCGTTCTTAACATGGAAAGGCAGCCATCTTTGTTCACATATTATTGAGTTTAGCCATAAACGGCTTTTAACGTACAACTACATAAATTCTCAAGCTTTTGGGGTAAATATATCGCGGTTAACTTTAGAGTTGAAAAGTACCAAAATCTGCTTCTTCTTCTATGTGTTCCGCAATGGGAATAAGAAAGCATATCAAATGTTGTATTTTAAGGTTAGCAAAGGAAAGCTACTCTAGAAACGAATTTGGAACTTGAATTCAAAAGATTATTATTCTTCCCTTATTTCTTTTCTGAGAAACGAAAGCAAGGAAGAAAACATTACTATTTTTCTTGGAAATTTAAAATCTATTCAGTTCTTTCCATACAAACAATTAGAAAAGACGTTATGCCACACTTTCTATTACACTGTTAGAATGAAAAATAATAATTGCACAATTGATGAATGTAAGAAGAAAAAACTGTGTGAAATGTTGCATTCACATAACCTTCTCTACTCACTATTCTACAAACCATTCTTACAAAAGCTTGTTCTTCAACCTACTTCTTGTTCTTCGAGGTAAACCTTTATGCATTTCTATATTTATTTGTAGGCATAAGAAGGATGGAGGATAGTGGTCAAATTTTTAAAATGTGGGTAAATATGTGATGGCTTTGAAATTCCATGCTCCTTGCATGATTATGAGAAAAAAAATAGCAATTGATACGGAAATTCGTTTGATGCCAGTGGTCGACATAGTTACTCATTTGACGTTATCAGTCTGACGAAATATCAGATGAATTACGCAAATGTTGTATACATTAAAACACACATTTATATAATACTAAACCCTAAAATAGAAGAAATAAATAACAAGAGTATTACGAGTAGTCAAACCTAATTAAAATTGGTAAAGAAGAAGTGCTGACGCTCCTCGTGGTTTGTTGTGACTTCAAGTGACGGTTAGGATTGTTGGAAGCCGGTCAATGACAGTTGTCTGTCGCAAATGAAATAGTATTTGTGTGAACTAACGGTCGGCACAACTCCGTTAACTGCAACTGAGTTTTGAAGTATTAAAGCTCGTTAAATAATACTTCTGCTTTCATTTTTCGACCAACCTACGCAAATGCAGAGGATAAATCTCATTAGCTTTACTTAAAATTTCACCTACACCTATTAAAACAAGAGTGTAATTTAAAGTGGAATATTTTCGCGCGCATGATTAAAAGTCGGACGTATAAAGTGAGAAATATCTGAACATTCAAAACAACAAAGAATATCTCAGAAATGGTTAACAGTACAAAAATATTTATTGGAAATAAATTTGTAGGTTGACGAGATCTACTTTTTTCCTTTAGCAACATTTTGTCTATCTCTTACAACTTTCCAATTATACTAATCCACTCAGAGGGAATAGAATTATACGTAAAAATGATATATACACTTATTTATACATTTTCTTTGTCATGCAAATATCAACATCTTTATTTCACTCAAAATCGTTAAATGGAAAATAAATCAAGTCTCAGGGACAAACGTTTTAACCTTTTTACATTTTATCCAAAGTATAAGAAAATTCAGAATTACCATTCTCAAGACCTGCTCTATTGTTACTATTAATAACACTGACATTTAAACACTAATTTCCTCGTGTAACACAATATTCACACAACCGCTTTATGTTGAACCTAGTTACAGTGTGAAAAACCTTTTCCGGAATCAACATTTAATCTTTCATGAGAGCAAACAAAAATCTGAAACACATAGAATACATTTTCTGACTAACATCACAGATAAAAAGTGCTCACTTCTGAGGTTATGGTACTTATTTCCAAGCAGAACACAAAAGAGAAGTATTAAATGTTTCAGAAAGCCGCTAATATTTGCTTTGTATAGCAGAAAGAGAATTTTCAATCAGTTGAGTCTTTAAAGAACAATTTTACAGTCCTTTTGATGTTTCAGCTACGGTTCTCCTTTTGTTTAGCTGACTTCTGTGTGCAAGAGGCTCTTGTTCGTATAACATTTAAAGGAGATGGGTTTAGCACTGCCTGCTGCACAACAAAGTAACCGAGCCTTCAAATATTATTCATGTGAGTATATTCAAAATTTGGCAATGTACCTCGATATTTTGTAAAGGATATGAAATGTTATACAATGGTAGAATACAGAAACCATTCTCTTAGGAAGAGATGTTTCTTTGCACAGAAACGAATGAAAAATTATGATGCAGTTTAATCTGTGAACATTTTTTTCAGAGAAACAAAGAAAAGGAGAAAAAGACGGAGAACGAAAGAGTGAGTGTGGAGTTTAAGGGCCCGTTGACAGCTGGGTCATTTGGGCCAGAAAGAAAGAGAGATAGAGAGAAAGGAGTGAGACAAAGAGAGACATAGAAAGACAGAAATACAGAACTACAGAACTACAGAAAGGGGAGAAAACAGAGAGACAGAGAGAGAAAGTAACAGAGAAGAAAGAAGAAAAGAAATAAAGAAACAAACAAAGAAAGAAGGAAGGAGGAGGGAGGGAAGGAAGGGAAGGGAGGGGAAGGAAGGGAGGGATGGAGGAAGGAAGGAAGGGAGAAAGTGAGAAAGGGAGAAAGCGAGAAAGAGAGAAAGAGAAAAGAGAGAAAGAGAGAGAGCGAGAAAGAGAGAGAGAGAGAAAGAGAGAAAGAAAGAAAGACAGAAAGAAAGAAAGAAAGAAAGAAAGAAAGAAAGAAAGAAAGAAGAAAGAAAGAAAGAAAGAAAGAAAGAAAGAAAGAAAGAAAGAAAGAAAGAAAGAAAAAAGAAACAAAGAAAGAAAGAAGGAAGGAGGAGGGAGGAAGGAAGGAAGGAAGAAAGGAAGGACGGAAGGACGGAAGGACGGAAGGAAAGAAGGGAGGAAGGGAGGAAGGGAGAAAGGGAGAAAGCGAGAAAGGGAGAAAGAGAGAATGAGAGAGAGAGAAAGAGAGAAAGAAAGAACGAACGAACGAAAGAAAGAAAGAAAGAGAGAAAGAAAGAGAGAAAGAAAAAAAGAAAGAAAGACAGAAAGAAAGGAGGAAAGAAAGAAAGAAAGAAAGAAAGGAAGGAAGAAAGGGGGAGAAAGGGAGAGAGAGAGAAAGAGAGAGAGAGAGAAAGAGAGAGAGAGCGAGAAAGAGAGAATGAAACAAACAAAGAAGGAACGAACGAAGGACGGAAGGACGAAAGGACGAAAGGACGAAAGGACGAAAGGACGGAAGGACGGAAGGGCGGAAGGACGGAAGGGTAGAAGGGGGGGAAGGGCCGAAGGGCCGAAGGGCGGAAGGGCGGAAGGACCGAGGGACCGAGGGACCGAGGGACGGAGGGACGGAGGGACGGAGGGACGGAGGGACGGAGGGGCGGAGGGGCTGAGGGACGGAGGGACGGACGGACGGAGGCACGGAGGGACGGAGGGACGGAGGGACAGAGGGACAGAGGCGGCGGCGTGGCCGAGCGGTTAGCGCGCTCGCCTACCACCTAGGCGGCCCGGGTTCGATCTCAGGGACCCGCATGTGGTATTCGTGGTGGACGAAGCGGCGTCAGGGCGGGTTTTCTCCGGGTGCTCCGGTTTCCCCCGCCCATCTCATTCCACCGGTGCTCCATCTTCATGTATCATCAGTGTCACCGCCTGCGGTGCCGTAGTAGTAAAAGCGAGCGTTAAACACTACAACAACAACAACAGAGGGACAGAGGGACAGAGGGAAAGAAAGAAAGAAAGGGAGAAAGAGAGAAAGAGAGAGAGCGAGAAAGAGAGAAAGAAACAAACAAACAAAGAAAGAAGGAAGGGCGGAAGGGCGGAAAGGGCGGAAGGGCGGAAGGGCGGAAGGGCCGAGGGAAAGAGAGAAAGTGGGCGGAAGGGCCGAGGGGCCGAGGGACCGAGGGACAGCGGGAAAGAAAGAAAGAAAGAAAGAAAGAAAGAAAGAAAGAAAGAAAGAAAGAAAGAAAGAAAGAAAGGAAAGAAAGAAAGAAAAGAAAGAAAGAAAGAAAGAAAGAAAGAAAGAAAGAAAGAAAGAAAGAAAGAAAGAAAGAAAGAAAGAAAGAAAGAAAGAAAGAAAGAAGAAAGAAAGAAAGAAAGAAAGAAAGAAAGAAAGAAAGAAAGAAAGAAAGAAAGAAAGAAAGAAAGAAAGAAAGAAAGAAAGAAAGAAAGAAAGAAAGAAAGAAAGAAAGAAAGAAAGAAAGAAAGAAAGAAAGAAAGAAAGAAAGAAAGAAAGAAAGAAAGAAAGAAAGAAAGAAAGAAAGAAAGAAAGAAAGAAAGAAAGAAAGAAAGAAAGAAAGAAAGAAAGAAAGAAAGAAAGAAAGAAAGAAAGAAAGAAAGAAAGAAAGAAAGAAAGAAAGAAAGAAGAAAGAAAGAAAGAAAGAAAGAAAGAAAGAAAGAAAGAAAGAAAGAAAGAAAGAAGAAGAAAGAAAGAAAGAAAGAAAGAAAGAAAGAAAGAAAAGAAAGAAAGAAAGAAAGAAAGAAAGAAAGAAAGAAAGAAAGAAAGAAAGAAAGAAAGAAAGAAAGAAAGAAAGAAGAAAGAAAGAAGAAAGAAAGAAAGAAAGAAAGAAAGAAAGAAAGAAAGAAAGAAAGAAGAAGAAAGAAAGAAAGAAAGAAAGAAAGAAAGAAAGAAAGAAAGAAAGAAAGAAAGAAAGAAAGAAAGAAAGAAAGAAAGAAGAAAGAAAGAAAGAAAGAAAGAAAGAAAGAAAGAAAGAAAGAAAGAAAGAAAGAAAGAAAGAAAGAAAGAAAGAAGAAAGAAAGAAAGAAAGAAAGAAAAGAAAGAAAGAAAGAAAGAAAGAAAGAAAGAAAGAAAGAAAGAAAGAAAGAAAGAAAGAAAGAAAGAAAGAAAGAAAGAAAGAAAGAAAGAAAGAAAGAAAGAAAGAAAGAAAAGAAAGAAAGAAAGAAAGAAAGAAAGAAAGAAAGAAAGAAAGAAAGAAAGAAAGAAAGAAAGAAAGAAAGAAAGAAAGAAAGAAAGAAAGAAAGAAAGAAAGAAAGAAAGAAAGAAAGAAAGAAAGAAAAGAAAGAAAGAAAGAAAGAAGAAGAAAGAAAGAAAGAAAGAAAGAAAGAAAGAAAGAAAGAAAGAAAGAAGAAAGAAAGAAAGAAAGAAAGAAAGAAAGAGAAAGAAAGAAAGAAAGAAGAAAGAAAGAAAGAAAGAAAGAAAGAAAGAAAGAAAGAAAGAAAGAAAGAAGGAAGGAAGGAAGGAAGGACAATAGACGAAAGATTGGAGCCACTCACACAAGAAGGATTATAGCAAGTGTTGTTGAAGTATGGCAGAAGAGCAACTTATTTGCATGGTATGTGCAATTTGATTGTCAAGCGCATTATTTCGCCACAAGTCAATATTTAAATAAATTAAATTTACGCGGGAGTTAACACGTTGCAATAATGGGTTTGTATAACTGATCTCATGGTGGCCATAGTCAGCAGCTCGTGCTAAAGCTCCATGGCTATCAGCTTTGTACAGCTTTTGTCACGTGGTAGCAACAAGGTTTCGCTCAGGTAAGTCGGCTGGAAATAAGAACACAACACATTCTATATATATGATTTTATTACCTAATCAGAATGTCAATTTTATAGCTAACCATAGTTAATAATGTTCTTGTATTCAAAAGTAAGTATCATTACACTAAATAATTATGCACATTCGCAAATTCTTGAAGATCATTTTCATCCGCTTATCATAAGTAATGCCACGAATGGTTGTCAATTTATCCAGAGAATTTGATTATCACAAGTTGCATTTATTAAGATTATTTAACCAGTTAAAGGAAGATATAGCCAATGAAATGTTATTTAAATGCTGCATTGTAATTACCAATCTCTTAAAAGAAACATGTAACATCAATATTTATAAGCCTCCATTGACACGGCCTACAAGATTATCATATCGATGCTCCTATTTTTTAACATCTTTTCAGGAACTAAATAAGGGAAGAATAATAATCTTTGGAATTCGAGTTCCAAGTTCGTTTGTAAAATAGCTTTCCTTTGCTAATCTTAAAATACGTTTGATATGCTTTCTTATTCCCATTGCGGAACACACAGAAGCAGATTTTGGTACTTTTCAACTCTAAAGTTAACCGCGATATATTTAACCCAAAAGCTTGAGAATTTAATGAAGATAAACGCACCATGTGCTGGGTTCTACATAAATAATATAGCACTTCTTGTTGTGGTTTTGAGGCACACAATAAGCTCGTTAACTTTTATTTTATGTAGTTGTACGTTAAAAGCCGCTTATGGCTAAACTCAATAATACATGAACAAAGATGGCTGCCTTTCCCTGTTAAGAAGGACGATTATTATTATTATTATTATTATTATTATTATTATTATTATTATTATTATTATTATTATTATTATTATTATTATTATTATTATTATTATTATTATTATTATTATTATTATTATTATTATTATTATTATTATTATTATTATTATTATTATTATTATTATTATTATTATTATTATTATTATTATTATTATTATTATTATTATTATTATTATTATTATTATTATTATTATTATTATTATTATTATTATTATTATTATTATTATATATTTACTTTTTTTACTATTATTATTGTTGTTATTGTTATTAATATTGTTATTGGTATTGCGATCAGCTTTAAAAGTCTTGACCTTCGTTAAAGTATTCTCATATTCCTCAGGCATCTATAAGGAAATTAGCAATAAGATAATTAATTTTTCCAAATACTTTATTCGTGTAACATGAAATAGGGCAATAAGCGTTTGGAATAATAGTTTGTCTAAGTGTAGATGAAGTCATGTGAGTGCCACGCATCAGTTTTCAGCATTAAAATGCGTAAAAATAATTAATAAATGTGCCAAGTGAAAAATTATAAATGTATCATAAATCACAGCTGGTGCCATAATATGGTTTCTAAGCAGATGTAGTTTCATTTGTTTCAACATCTATAGAGCAAAATGGAAGGTAATGACAAAAATATTGTAAATATGGATTGCATTCCGCTTGAAATTTTGAACCAAGCTAAGAGTTTTGAGAACTTATTAAATCCATCAAAATCAAAACATGTTTGCCATTAATATGTATATTGTTGTTGGTTTTGGTTTTAAAATAAATTTAATCAGATTACACTGTTATGCATGGAATTTTTTTTAAATAAATGAGCATTTCTGAATCACATTTTCACACTGATTGCAAAACTGCAATCTGTTTTTGCGTACCACGTCAGAACTTTTTTTGCAAATCAAATTTTGTTTTAAATATTTTTCATAAACTGTAGTAATATTACCGCGTGTTTATCGCTTGTTAGAAGGGCTCAGTAGCTTATAATTTCAACTCTATAACTTAAAATGTGGAATAATATAACTATTACTATGTATATATTTTATATTTTTATATTTATATATGTTTTATATTTATTATAATCTATTAACTATATCCGCCCTAGGGGATGTACAAAAATTTGGCGATAAAAGATGCAATGTTTATTCTTGAATATGTTTAAAAAAGACCCAAATTATGTTAACATAGTGAAAATGATGCTACAAAATTTCAAACAATTTGATCGAAACACGAATGTCAAAATAAATTTTCCTCATTCTCATCTAAATTATTTCCCTGATAATTTAGGATATTTTAGTGAGGAATAGGGCGAAAGGTTTCACCGGGATATAAAAGTTTGGAAATGTATTAAGGGAAGTGGAGTGTTTACATGATGGCGGACTATTGTTGGATGTTAAAAAGGGACTGCTCCGAACAATATGCGAGAGGGTCAAAGAGGAGAAAATTTGAAGTGTAATATTGAAGTAAGGTGCTTATAATTATCATTAATTAGTGATTAATTAGTAGCAAATAAATTGTAATTATGGGCTAGTTTTTTATACAAAATTCTTGTTGAAAGTAATTTTTATTACATTTCACAAATTTGTAATTTCAGTTATTTATGAATATTTTGAAAACCTGAAGTGATGGGAGAAAATGGAGATTATTTTCGAATTCAGCACAAAAAAAATCCGTTTAGGATCACCTATCAGATTAAAAAAAACAATAAGTTTTGAAATGCAGAACTGTGTTATTTTTGTGTTCGAATGTTGCTGCGCTTGCGAAAGTGACGATTTCATGTTTTCTTACAGATACACTGGAGAAAATTAGGTATGTTGTGGAGATGACGTCATTGCTGTCTTGTTACCATGGCATTTACGTCATTCATTTTCTGGCACTAGTGCCAGGAATAGGGTAATTTTGTACGATTTGTACCGTTATAATAAGCCGTTTTAATGGTAGTATTGCATAAAAAGCTTTCTCTGAAACACTAATTGAAATTCGCAAACACCTCATGGTGTACAGTAATTGGAGTGAAAAGCAGAGCAGGGCAAACACTAAGCCATCGGTAATTAAGATTGAGTGATCACCTCACCACCAATTGCCATTTTAATACCCAGGCCCATGTTTTGTGACTGCTGCAGAAAGATTATGTGAAATTTATAGCACATAATTGCCTACTTGCATGTTTTGTGCCTATATCACTGCTAATGTGTGCGTTAGGCAAAGAACGATGGTATCGTTGATTATGTAGAATGAATTATGTTCGTGCTATGTGATCTCAGGACACAAAGCTCTGAAACTATGAAGAAACAAATGTGACATTTTATTTAGGGCAGTGTTAAGGATAGAGGTGTTTTTTAACTTATAATTTAAATATTATTGCTCTCTCTACCACGTAAATGGTCGGGAGAGAGGGACTTGCATTCCACCTAAAAATATGACATCGAGATTTTACCGGAAATACACGTTTTGAGACTCCATGAACCCAAAACAGAAGCACTTTTAGAAAAAGTTCAGTGTGTGTGTGTGTGTGTGTGTGTGTGTGTGTGTGTGTGTGTGTGTGTGTGTGTGTCTGTGTCTGTGTGTCCTGTTTATGTTTCTAAACAGTATAACTCCAAAATGAAATTTCGGTTAAATACCAAACCTGGTATTTGAATTCAGCATCTTCCAAGGATGCGATACATAGATTTCAAGAACAAAAACCTACCTCAAAAAATGTATTGAAGATTTTGATTTTCTCAAAAATGACTTTAACGATTTTCATTAAAACATCGTATGTTTAAGATATTTTCATGACATTCAAAATGTGTGTTTTGAATGTTCTAGAAACAGGCTCTGAAGTATTATTCATTCTGGATTACCTTTGTATAACTGGTAAACAGTAAGAGACACACAAAATGTTAGGGCACAAAAAATGTAAATGTAAATTTCATTGTTTTATTCCTCCTGCACATGGAAAAATAACAGAGCCATTGTACAGCAAACAGCTATTAAAGATTTGACTATCGGTTAACTGCTATTTCCTTTGTACAGCCATGGGGGAGGGGGGGGGGGGAATAATTGAGCGTATTAAAAGAGCAGAATATAAGTCCCACGTGCTGTTGCGGCGTGGTTTATGCGAGTCAATATGTTATCATCTGTTGGACACACAAATAGGATGTGTCTTGAATCACCACTCAAATTTTTGTCTCCGACGAACATAACATATGGAACAGAGACTATCTATAAAATCACCTGCATGTTGGACTTGTGTAAACCGTGCTGCAACACGACGTGGGACTGCTCTCCTAATACGCACTTTTTTTTCTCCCATAGCTGTATCTACAAGGAAAAGTTTAATAATACTATTTCTATGAGTGTTTTTTTCGTATTAACATAAAGTTTACTTATAGAAGAATAAATTTTCTTAAGAATAGTTGTTGAAGAATGGGTAAAGATAGACACATGAATGTAATACGTTCTTTTTCTTTCCCATGTTCACGCATAGAGAACAGGATTTTAAAGCGTTGCATGGCAACAAGTTTGAAAAGATGGGACAATCGCCTTAGCTTAATGCATTCTTCTTATACGTATAAGAAAATACATTTATTTTGATAGAAGAATAAGCTTTTGTAAGAATAGCTTGTACAAAATTACAGAGAGAATTTCGTGCGAATGCAGTATACCAGGAATGTAACATAACAATGCCCAGCCAAACAGTCAAAACAAAAACTTTTTCAGCAATAGAGATGTTTAATGTTCATTTAACTTAGATAACTATATTATGTATGAGCCTACTGTGTACAAATTAAATATGCAGATATATAATATACTTGCTATTTTCTACATGAGTAATTTAAGTGTTCCTATTGCCCAAATTTTGGAATTGATCACTGAAATATTACCACTCTTCGTCATCTCATGCGGCATTTTTAATATTTTTGGAATTTATATTATAAACGCGTATAATATGAACTACCCATTTTAATTCAGCAAAAGAATAGGGCAGATTTCTTCGTGAAATCATTCGAGCCTACAGCCCTAAACACAGGTGTATTTAAACCGTCAATCTCGTGGATACTATGTGGGTGGGCACCTTCGTCATATCGTCCCACGGAGAGGAAGCCCTCCAAGTGCAACAAATCTACCTTTTTTTTTTTTTTTTTTTTTTTTTTTTTTTTTTTTGAGGCACCATGAATAAAAGAAACCTCTTTATGTAGAAAAAGATACGTATGCGAGAGAAAGAGTGTGTGTGTTGCTGTGTGTGTGTGGGCGCGCGCGCGCGCGTGTGTCTGCTTGTAAACAGCGTTACTCAAAAACGAAAAATCGGTTAAAAACCAAAGATGGTATTTAAGTTTAATACGCTTTAAGGATGCGACACGAAGATTCTGAATAAAAATTCCTCCATCCTAAACAACCCTAAATTTTTATTTTCTCAAAAATGGCTCCAAAGATTTTTATTAAAATGCCATATGTAGATATTTTAACGGCAAATTTAATGTATGGATTGAATTTTGTGGCTATAGCCCACGTAGTCATGTTTACTCTTAGTGAGTTTTGTGTAACTGGTAAACTATAAGAGATAGACCAAATCTTACTATTCCAAAAATTTAGATCTTGTTAAAACAACAGGTTACGCCCAAATGCATTTCTTGTGGATATACTCCTTGTTATTTGTGTAAGTTTTGTAATACTTACACTTTTCTCAAATGGAAGGTCGTTATTCACTTCTTTATCACTTCTTATCATGCAAAAGAACAGAATTTCAAAGCCTTCATCTAGCGACCAGCTTTAAAAGATTTGACTATCGTTCAAAGTCTACTGTATTCCCTTATTCCCCTTGCTGTAGGAAAATTAGCAATAAGATAATTTCTACAAATGTTTATCTCGACTGACGCGAAGAAGATGGAGGAATAAGAGATTGTAAGAATAGTTGGTACAAGAGTAGAGAAAGTCATGTGAGTGCAACGCATCAGATTTTTCAATTTAAAAGGAAATGCAGCTTTCTAAAATAAAATTAACAAAAACGACATTGAAGTGTAATGTCCATAGAATGAGTTTCAACACAAGTTCTATAAAACCGTTATATTTATTATATTCCTTTTGATACTAGATTACTGTTCAACTGAATGTTTAGATCTTTACTGTTTAATATCCTTTTTTATTGCTTACTTATTAGTATTTCTGTTCCTTCATTAGTAACTCAATATTTTAAAAACGTTGAATGGAACAAATTAGCAAAAGTGTGAGCGTTTTCCATACGAATGAATAACAGTAGTTGCTATTCAATAGAGTGCAGATCCACGTTTGCTCGGTCCTCTCTTTAAAATGTTTAGTTAATCCCAAATATAATGTAAAATGAAAGTACTTCTCTTTGTGCTAGTTTTACCCAATTTATATTTCGACCTCAAATGTAACGTGCACATGGATTTTCCTGGAAAAACCTAAACATTTTATGTTTCTTATGCATCTGAATGTATGCATTGCCTAAATTAATATGCTTAAGGTTAGTTTGTTTTTTCTAGCGAATTAAATAATAAGAAATATACCAAAAGCTTTTTGCAATAGTGTGTTTGCTTTTAATCCTGTTTTTTCCTTGCTTTTAGCTTTCAGGTAGTAATTATTTTTTTTAATCTGCAGAACAGTAGGGCACCACTGAAAGCATTTTAATGCAATTTGCACTTGAACGCTAGAAAACAGTTTTCCTCCAAGTGTAACAATGTGAAACTTCGATAAATGTTTACGTGTTTTGTTTAAAATCCTTAACACTCTTTCGTAATTTTCAACTTTTATGTATATTTTACTAAATATTGTCATGAAATTACTGGTACGTTTATCCGTCAATTATTCTTTATTTATTAATTTCCACTAGTTATATCAGGTATTACCTCAAACATACAAATTAACACAAATACAGTAAAACCTCATTTATCCGGACTAATTGGCACCAAAGGCAATCCGTAAAATAGAAAACTCGGGCAATCCAGAGTATATGGGTAGTAACATTAAACGTCACTAAGTGTCACTTGACACAATATTTTAATCGAAATCGTTGGGGGCACTTTTGAGAAACTTAAAGTTTAAAAAATACTCCATTAATGAAGAGGGATTTTCGTTGAAATCACTTTGCATCTTGGTAAGACACTGGAATTTAATATCAAGTGCAGTATTTCACCAGTTTTTCGTTTTTGAGTTATGCTTTTCAAAAAACACACGCACGCACGAACGAACCTTTATTTAAAATATTTTGCCGTTGCATTCAGGAGGTTTCAAAGCGTATGTTTTTGGTGAAATATCGGTATCCAAGTTTTGCAATATGTTTTTCTTTACCACAAAGCAAGTAAAAATCGGAGCAATTATGCCTGTTGCGGTAATCGCTCACTAAACTTCAATTTTTTTTGTCACAGAGAGAATTCCTCTCAACGCCCTGTATTTTCAGAATATCAACAGTTGTATTGCATTTACATGCCTAGTTAGGTTGAATCACGCCTCATTTGCAGAGAACACAAGCTGAGCTGAATTAACCTTTAGTCACCACTTGCAATAATACACACGTGCCACGGAATCACGTGGTTTTAAACAATGGACTGTTGTGCATATGTAAGGCTTCAGCATGCTGTTTCTCTATGTGCAGAAGTCGCTGCAACCCCAACTTGTGGCAATTTCAGTACTGTTTAATGTCCGCTTCTATTTACACTGGATTTTTAACCGTGCTATTGCTTTTTTCACTGAACCAGTAGCCTCAAAATTCTATTCACAATATCCTTAATTGAAATTCTGGAAAGGGGCAATTGTCCAGGGAACTTCAGGATAACACCACATGATCGTGACAAGGTATTTTGTGTTTATCACAACAGTTGATTGCTTATCGCTTATTCTTCTATCTACTTCACGTTAGTTGAAGTGCACACTTATAGAAAATAATTTATTACATATTTTTGTGACACAATGGGAAAAGGGAATACAGTAGACTTAAACGATGGTTAAATCTTTTAAAAACTGATCAGTAGCTTTGAAATTCTGTTCTGTTTGCATGACTAGGAGAAAAAAATACGAATGACCGACCATGTTATAAAACTATAAGAGTTGGAAAACAAAGTCGTAGATAAAAAATCGGCCCCCATTCCTAATGTAGTATCTTGGTATTTGCAAACAGCACTCGGATTGTTTTTTTCTTACCTGTCAGTGACCCTTGGCCTCTGCTATTTTTAATCTTTCGTTTGAGTGTAGATAACTTGAAGCAACTGCTTAAGAATTTATATGCCAACTTATGATGGCCTGTAAAATATACCGTTGAATTAGTCTGCATATCACGAGGTTAGACAATAGCACTATAAATAAACTCAACAATTTCTTAAATTTTCTGTATAATATCTGCAGTCATCAGTGTTGAATTTTAAGTACTTGGGAAATAACAACCCCACTCCGAGTGTAGTGTTAGTTTTAGTACAGAATTTATACATAAAAATATAGAGAAATTTAAACATCATAAGGCCGTAACTGAAGCTTCCACTCTCAAAAAAATAAAAGTTGACTGCAAATTTATAAAATTCACTTACCACCCTTGGGCTAATAAAAATGTTTAAAGAACATCTCATAATTTGGGCTCCTCAAAATAAATATAATATAAAAAATTTGCTTAATTTTTATAAAAAGCTCAAAATTCCAAATTGCAAAAGGTAAGACAAAACTCATCTGAAAACCAGAAAAAGAACGTGTTAGAAACATCAAATATAAACAGTTAGAGAAATTGGCAGTGGCAGATCAGTTTTGGTCACTTAACTATAAAATAAATCCATAGATTAAATTATTAAAGCAATTAAACAGACCCATTAAATTGATGGTTAGGGAAAAATATTTATTTTGAAAAATAGGGACCGTGTTATGAATTTTGAAATACCTTCTACTGATTTTCTTACTAAATTCGTTTTGAGATCACGGGTGGGGAATGACGTCCTAACATATGATGTCAGGGCGAATGATGTGCACGTGACGTCAGCGCTAGATTGTAACGGTTGGGTGGCCAAGGTCAGTTTGCCTTGATAACGGCTCAAAGGTGTGTCGAAACGATCGTTGGTGGTGTACTGAGTTTAACTCAATTTTATTGAACTGAATTTTTTAGCCTCTACATACTTGTGTTATTTGTGAATCATTTCATTAATTTCATTCATTCATCGTCCAATATTACCTTACGCTGGAGGACATTAATGTACAAAACAAAAACGAACAAAAAACCTTGGGAAATAACAGCATATTATTTGTCAGATAGTATGCATTGAGAACTAGTTGCATCCGTGCAGGTACAATTTTATGAGATTCGTGTTTAAATAGCTCAAACAGTTTTCTCATTTTTCAGAAAAGTTTTAGTTTTGGCCAACCCGGTACTTACAATCAGATCTCCATCTCAATGTGCAGTTTAATTGTCAGTAGTACAAAGAAATGAATAGATCATAACTCAAAGTATAATTAATTCGCTCCTCTTTTGTTCGAATGTCAGGGACAGTTTTTGTTCTTTCTTTTCAGTTCTTTTTATGTCAGAAACAGAAGTAATTATTTTAGTGCTGATTTGCTTTGTGCTTCTTGTTATTTCTGATACATAAAAACGCCTTAGTTTAAAAATAAATCGCACAGCTGGAGAACCTAAATCAAAGAGAACATCTTCCTGGTTTCCTCTTCATTTTTTTGACGCGGGTGTGCGGGAGATATTTTTTGATACAGGAGCTGACATTCAACGTTTACTAATTAATTTCCGGAAAGGCGTAGTTAAAGGGGTAAAATGTCAATGTTCTCTTTGTACGTTTTTCCCAGTGAAATTTGCATGTGTTTCAAGAGGGGCAAATCTTCATACTACAATTAAACCAATCGCAGATAGTTCAATGTGTGCATAACTCGAAAACGAAAAGTCGGTTTAATTCCAAACTTGGTATTTCAGTTCAGCTTCTTCCAAGGACGTGATATCACGTCTTTAAAGAAAATCCAAAATTACCTTTATATAGAACGTTTTATGTAAATTTTGATTTTCTCAAAAATGTCTCTAACAATTTTCATAAAATACCATATGTAGGTATAAGATACCTTTGTACTAAATAAATGTACTTATGTCTTGAAATTGCTGGGAATGTCCTCAGACATCCTCTTCATTCTGGATTACTGTGCATAACTGGTAAATCCTAAAAGATACACAAAATCACCTTGCACAAAAACTGTAAACGCATAATTTGTCAGACATGTTTTCCAATATATTCCTTGTTACTTGTTTGAATCTTCCAGGACTCATACTTTTCCCAAATATGAAATCGTTATTCTTTTTTTTTTTTTTTTTTTTTTTTTTTTTTTTTTTTTTTGCGTAAGTACTTAAAAATAAATATGTGTTTTATGCACTAATATTTAAATAATGCAAAGCGAATAGAATTTCGAAGCCATCACATAGCGATCACCGTTTAAAGATTTGACTACTTATTCTCCTGTTCCTATTCTACCTAGAAGGACATACATAATAAGATTATTTCTATAAACGTCTATCTCAATTGACTTGAAGTAGATACAAAAATAAGCATTTTTAAAAATTATTTGTGCAATAGTGAGTAGTGAAAGTCATGAGAGTGCACACAATATTTCTTTTTCTTTCTGGTTTAGTCCATTAAAATAGTTGGCTTGGAATTCTTCCTTTCTTAATACTCTTAAAGTTTCTTTAAATGTCACTTGCTCATTTTGGATATCATCTAGTGTGGTTTCATATATATTTATTATTTCTCTGTTCATTTTATTTCTTACTCTGTCTAATTAGGAATCCTAACACAGGTTTTAGATAATCCATTACTAATGCTATCACATGCCTCTTTTCTTCTAATGATAGTGCCCATTCTTCTGACGCGTACTAAGATGCCTAGTAAGTATAGTAATAACAGGTAATTATTGTCCCTTTTGAATTAATTTTAATGTATACAAATTCCAGTTGCAATCTCCTCATGAAGGAACTTTAATTCAAAGAAATAATAACCTTGAGACATTGGAAGGCTGGGGTACCTACAGTGTCAACCTTACGAACAGACACACCCAAGCCAAATTGATAAACTCTGGCGTAAGTGTTTAAACTCATCGATTGGTCAGATTTCCACCAAAGCGTTCACCGCTGAAATCCATTGAAGTTCGCTCAGTCCTTCGTTTTACTTCCTGGTGTATGTTGATGCTTTCCATCGATTGCCATCAGATCCATCGGGCTAAACATTCATACATGTGAGGTCCTACGAATTTTATAACCCAAGCAGCAGCGTAAAACTCAATGGTTTAGAAGGCGTAATGGGTGAGTTGGCAGTTCAAGCCGCAGTTTATATAAGCTATCCAAGTTAGACTATAAAACCGCGGGAACAAGCAAAACATCCTTATGTTTCACATTCCCAAAGCTTTTTCTAATCCTATCAGTTCAATTATTATTAGCGATATCATGGAAAGAGCATGGAATTTCAGCGCCAGTTATAAAGATTTGGCTATTGCTACAGCTTCCTGTATCACCTTTGTATCAACAATGACGTGTGTAATGAAGCAATTTTTGCAAACCTTTATCTCTATTAACGTTAATTGGGGAGAAAAATGAGTTTTTGTATATACAATAAATGTAAAAATAAACGATAGTGGCTTAAGAGAAAGATATCCTTATTTATGAACAGTTAACACAAGTAAGAAGCAAATTAATTGTAATGAGGATTAAAAAGGGATAGGTTGAGGATGAAGTGGCTTGCATTAGGAAGTATTTTAAAGACAGTATTTCTATGGAAAATACTCGTATATTTTTGTGTAAATGTGACGCAGCAGAAGTTTTATTATACTGCAGTATTTGATTCTTTTAGATGGTATTTTATAAGGAATTAGAAATGGTGTTTAACTAATACTATAATAAACAGCAATGCTTTGGTTCATAGTTACTAGGCAACAAAACCTGTACTTCATATTCTAACAAAACACGCTATCGAAACATAAAATGCAGGTTGAACAAGACGTAAAATACACCTTAATAATGATCATCTCTATCTTATTTTTGTTTATAATTATGTGCATTAAGAAAACTTTCTTCCTAATTGATAGTTATTGTAATATTACAACCATAACAATCTGTAATACTTATTGGAGGCTCATTTTCTCTTTTATCAGAAGCATTGTTTTCCACACATTTGCCCTTAATTGAAATGCATAAATAAAATTTCATTTATATTTCTGTAAGTATATTAATAGTAGCATATTAACATATGAACCGTGAAAATCACTTCCTTCACTCATGTTAATTTCTCTACTACATATAGTAAGTAGCGGATGTATTGTATTCGACCCAAAAATTTGATGTCGCAATTTCACTGGAAATATACGTTTTGAGGCTCGCTGAATCTAAAAAGCACCATTTTTTATAAAAAGGTCCTTGTGTGTGTGTGTGTGTGTGTGTGTGTGTGTGTGTGTGTGTGTGTGTGTGTGTGTGTGTGTGCGCGCGCGCGCGCGCGCGCGCGTCTTCTGTGAATAGCATAACTCCAAAACGAAAGTCAGTTAAAAACCTAAGATGCTATTTAAGTTTAATATATTTCAAGGGTGCAGCAAAAAGATTTTCAAGAAAATTCCTCCAACCTAAACTACCTTTCACATGAACAATTTTTCGAAACCTTTTATTTTCTCAAAAATGGCTCTAACGATTTTGATTAAAATGCCATATGTTTAAGATATTTTAATGGCAAATGAAATGTATATTTTGAATGCTCAGGCTATAAACCATGTAGTTTTGTTTACTCTTGATTAATTTTGCATAACTGGTAAACAGTAAGAGATAGATCAAACCTTGCTATACAAAAATGTAGCTATCATTGAAACACACTACTTATGTCCAAATGTATTTTTTTGTGGAATGAACTATTTCGAAAATATTCCTTGGTACTTGTGTGAGTTTCGCAATACTTAAACGTTTCACAAATGAAAGGTCGTTATTCGCTTTTTTAACTCTTGGCCGTGGAAAGTGAACTGAATTTCAAAGCTTTCATATAGTGACCAGCTTTAAAATGGGTTACTATCGCTCAAAGCCAACTTATTCACATATTCCCCTTTTACCTACAAGAAAATATGCAATGAGACAACTTCTGCAAATGTTCATCTCGAATTACATGAAGTAGATAGTAATAATAGTATAAGAGTACATAAAATCACATGAGTGCAACACATCAGATATTTTACTTTAAATCCGCATATAAAACTAATATCGAAAATTGCAGAGTATAACAGCTACTTTTGTTAATGTATCGTGTGTTTTCTTTTTCGGAGGGAGGGTTTGTTTTTCGAACACCTTTTCCCTTCGGCGTGTTCTAACTTGATCCTCTCGTTACTGAACTACTTTCGTAACTAGTATTCTAAATATTTACTTCCTGTCAAATTTTTGCCCCACAAAATAGTAAGTTGTTACTACAATGCGATGCCAATATGGTGTTGATAATATATAAAAGAGATATCTTTGGTTCTCGTTCTGAATTGGAAAAAATGCGTGTGTATGTTGGGAGTATATCTAGGTATATATTATTTAGAAGAAACAAGATTGTGCACTCTGTAGGTGTTATTAGAGAAACTCAATAACTAATGTTGAAACACAGACAGCAGCTGCGATAACTTCCAAGGGTTTGCTCGTTTCACAAAAACAGTTCCCTCAACTCTGCCCAAGTTTCCTTTTTAAACAAGTTTACTCCACAAAAAAAGTCTCTATGTTGGGAAGCATGTGCTGCTAACAATACATGGACAAGACAAAAAACTTAGGAAAGCTATTTATCCAATAATTCTCTCGCAATAGGGTCACATCTGTGGCTGGGTAAATAGTTTCTCCACTTTGAATCTCAGTATACTGCTAGTTAGGTGAGAAAGTAATCATTGTGTTCAAAAATATATACAAATGCACTGAAGACACTTATCCTACAAAGAAAAACTCTGATGTGCTGCGTCCACATGACTCTCTCTCTGCTTATTTTTATACAGCTTATTAAAGTATTATTACGAAAGCTTTCTTTTTCTGTTTACTGAACTTACTCGAGATAAAGCTATGCAGAAATGCCTTCATTAAAATTTCGTTGTAGAAAATTCAAGATTATGTTTTATTTTTCACGTCATTATCATAAATATATACTATTTTAACCAAAAGCGTTATAGCCATTTAAAGAAAACGCAAAATGTCAAAAATTATTCAATGTAAAGAATAGTTTGGGTTGGGAATTGTCTTAAAAATTTTCTTGTATCAAGTTTGTTATTGATCAAATATTTCGTTTTTGAATTTTGCTGTCCACAGTCTCACAGATATACATAAGGTGGTTGTTCTTTTATTTTTTTTTATTATTTTTTTTTTTATTTTTTATTTTTATTTTTTTTTATTTTTTATTTTTTTTTTTTTTTTTTTTTGCGTAGGTAAATACGTAAAAATAAATATGTGTTTTATGCACTAATAATTAAACTGTCATTTCCGCATTTGTCTCTTTATTCCTCTGCGCCTTTACACCCGAGATACGCCAGAACAAAATAAGGACCCGGTGGCTGGCCGAGGAACGAGACAGTGAGCACGAGACATACAACCCCTAAAGATGTATTTCTGGTAAAATCGGGATATGGAACTTTTGAGTGGAATGCAATGCTTACCTACTTTAGGCAGGTGGCTGAGAAAGTAATAATTGAATGCTTCATAACCTGTTAAAGCAACTGAGGGGTGATTTACCCTGTATATTGGTGCATATTTTGGACATTAGTGCATAGTTAATCGTGCCGGATTATTGTGTATATTTTTTCTACAGGAAATTTTGGTCACAGGAAATTTTAGTATAGATGCGGAGGTGGATTTCAGTACTTCGACCAGCGCTAATCTCTTGTGCTCATGTAACGTCGAGGAGGGCAGGATGAGATGAAAGGAGTACGAAAGGCGGTCGACCGGGGCACGACAAGCAGGTGCCCCAGGGGCTCCCCAAACTTAAGAGCGATAATGGTACCGCGGTATAGATGTCACCCCGGAGCGATGCTCCAAAGTACAATGCTGAACGAGGAACCCACACCTAACCAACGAACAAGGCGAACTCTGAAAGACGGCAGGAACTAAATGGCTTGAAGTGAACGAAAGGATATGCCATGGTATGAATAATCAGCATTTGCCTGGTGACAAGGGAAAATCACAGAAGAAAAAAAAAACATATTCAGAGAGGCCAGCCTCAGGGATCGAATCCGACACCTTCCGAATGCGAATCTCACACGTCGCAATCCATCTAACTCGGTCAAGGAATGTTACTTTTTCCTCCTTTCTAGACTTGGCTACAGGAGAGAGATAGGCAAAATGGAAAATCAACGATTGAACACATTGATGCGACCGTCGATGGAGATGAAACAACGGGTTTTAACTCGGATTAGCGCGATGGATATTGCAGAACTCGGTTGTAGCTTGAGAAAGTTAATCAGTTGTCAAGAGTGAAATTATTGCTCTTTTAGATTCGGAGTAGCAGAATGAGGGAGGAATAGAGAAGGTGTGTATGTTGTAGTTCCTTTCCTCAGTAACAACTGTGGACGTGGTGAGTCGTGAGGGTCTTATGATCAAGGCGAGGGTGTGGTTATTCCAGTTCTGCTGGTTCATTTGTAAAATAAAACAGCCATAAGCTCAGATTAAGCGGTCATTTCGTTTTCGAGAACGCTATTATGCTCGAATTAATTACCAGTTTATTTTCACTTCCAGTAGTGCTCTCCCGACTACGTAAATTTCTTTAATTTACTGTCCAACAGCCATCTATCGGTTCCGATATACATATGGCAAAACATGCCATCTCTTATTCACGTACGTTTTCCCAATGCACTTTGTCAGTTTATAACACACGCCATCTACCTCCTCAATTTGAGGTAGATAGTCATTTGATGTTAGCAGTCATGTGTTTTTAAATGAATAATTTACACCTTATAGGGAAGGAACCATTTATTAATATAAATCATAACAGTAATAAATTAAAGATAATAAATAATATTGATATAGTTAAAATAATTACGAAGATAAAACTATGAAAATAGAAAATATGTAGGGAGACGAGAATATGGCTTTTAACGTACATTTTCAAATGTAGCGTGGCTTTGCTAAGGAAGCGTCGGTCACACACTTGCTTGTTGTGGAAGATTGCATCGTCCAGTTTACACGTTATTAAAATTCAAGTAATATAACGTTTATATCAACCAATAAACCAAAAGATTATTACAGTGAACATTAATATAAATGAAGTACAAAGTTTAAATGATAGCAATTATACTAGTAGATTAGCGGTCGGCACATCTCGTCTCAAATAACGAACATTTTCAGACATCAAATCTGGTGAAAAGTGAATCTTTGGTCATCTATTGTTACACCTACATTTACCTTGATATTGAAGTTTCGTTGCTGAAATAGCTAGCCCAAGAAGGAGAACTTCAATTACCAGAACTCAAAGTGCATTGTTTGGTAATTGAGTGTAATCTCAAATTTAATGCTCCATTGTCAACCCTACCAAAGTCACAAAGGATGTTACCAGTTGGACACCGTAATTGTTGCAACCTCCATGGGTCAGGAAGGTCGGTCACGGGAACTGAACCCATAATCTCCCGAACGTGGGCTACAGTTGCTGAGCAATACCGTTCGGTTAGTAGGAGTGACTCGACGCCGCTTCTTTCACTGACTCCCATTTCATCCCTAATTATTTTCAATCACGTGACATTTGCCTTCAGCAAAACAATCCCCCTATTCCTCTGGTGTTACATTTTCTAGTGCAACTAGCTTATTGTTCACTAGCTTTATTACTAGACCTCGGACTTTTAGTTCCTAAAAATCTTAAATTAGGTACCTAAAATAGGTTCTATCACAAACCAAAATAGGCTCTAAAATTGCAAAAATAAGCGAAGAAAAAATTATATTATTTATTTTCCATTACAAATTAACCTAAATATTTTACTGTCTTTATTGTATATGTCCATAATTAGACTCGCAGTAAACAACTAACACCTTTTCTAAGTTTTCCATTGAGAGAGTGCATCGTTTGTCACCCGCCGACTTAAGCACGTTTTAGCAACTAATTACTTAAGCCTCTCCAAAGAGACAGGGTTGGACATCGCTGATCTAACCCTATCACACCGCCAAACTTCACCTTGGATATGTACCAAACTCAGTTTTATCACAAGATAATTGCTGCTTTCACAGGGAATCATTTTTATTCATTATTCCATGGTTATGTCTCGTACGTCATTTATTTCCAATAGTGGGTGGTTTACAATGGTATTTCACTCCGGTTACACGCTCTGCCGATAATTGAGCACCGAACTCTAACATCCCGTGTTCCTTTACGATATCAGGTATAACGAATATGTGCGCAGTGGAAAAAGCTTCTAAATTCAAATGAATGCTTAACTCATATGATAGAAAATGCTCAATGCGATGAAAAGAAGTTGAATTACGACCAGTCAAGTGGAATATCGCAGTGAAATTACCAAGTCTCTTTACCTCCGCGACGTGCATTTGTCTTCGGATTACCGCCGCGACGTGCATTTGTCTTTCATTCCAATCTCAAATTAATGTCTGTTTTGATATGACTTGAAAAGATTGGCTATTAATAATATATATATATTATTATTATTATTATTATTATTATTATTATTATTATTATTATTATTATTATTATTATTATTATTATTATTATTATTATTATTATTATTATTATTATTATTATTATTATTATTATTATTATTATTATTATTATTATTATTATTATTATTATTATTATTATTATTATTATTATTATTATTATTATTATTATTATTATTATTATTATTATTATTATTATTATTATTATTATTATTATTATTATTATTATTATTATTATTATTATTATTATTATTATTATTATTATTATTATTATTATTATTATTATTATTATTATTATTATTATTATTATTATTATTATTTAACCTGAGTTTAAGGGAAACAATGTCTTAATGTATTCGTTAATTAGTCCTAACAAATACCATTGGAGAGTGTAAGCTTTACATTTAAATTCACTCACTGCGTTGTGAATTTATCGGCAATCTCAAATCCTCTTGTGATATCTATGAAACAAGTAGATTATATAAACATGAATGTTGAAGATTCAGTTGCCTTTACCTCCAGTAGAAGTACAGACACTTTATCCACATGAATTAAAAGGGTGCATTACGCATTATTAAAATATGTGTAGACAATAAAATTAGAAGGTTTTCTTCTTAGGGCAGTGCTGCTTATTAAGCAGGAGACCCATCTTCGATTTACGACACCAGCGTGAGGATTTTCTACTGCACCCTACCAATGACGCCTGTCAGGGCAGAGGTGGGGAACGCAGCGGCTGGGCGGCACCAGGGGTTTTTTAGGACACTTGGTCCGTGGTACGCGGGGTTCCTCTGGACCTTTGAAAAGCTGATTCAGGAAAAAGTAGTGGCTGCACTCGAGGTGCCAACCATGCCCCACCCGCCAGTACTGCGCCCCACTTATGATGCCCGTTGTGGGTGGTGGATGCAGTGGTCGGATGTCAGGCCTTGGCCCGGCATCGGTGTGTTGCTCCGAGAAGTTTACTTTAATAAAATGACGATATGAAAGTATATTACTGTGGACAACAAAAGACCGTTATTAATCCTGCTTGGACTAAATTTGGAGAAATAAAAGACAAGAACGCCCTAAACGACACTAGATTTATTGGGTATTTTTCATGCTCAACTATAAATAATGTTTCAAAAGTCCTCTATGCTCGGTTCCTGTCAGGAATACTCCGGGGTAAAGATAAGGTAACTTACAAAATGCAGTAGACGTTTCGAGACGAGTTGTTGAAATACAGAGAAACCCAAAAACATCCGAACCGCTGTGCGGTGTGTTTCCACTGTGCACACAGATACACGATAACGCAACTGCTGTGCACAAGTTCATGCGGTTGACTTGTTTTTCTCTGCTCTGAAAGTGCAGTATTGAGCTGACGCACTATCGTGTGGTTGAGTTACTAACAGTGTATGTGTTATTTTGTCCTGTACTTGGTCATACAATGTATTATGGCTCAGCATTTGTTTTCTACTGCACAGCGTGTACTTATTTATGATTCGTATGTGTCGACTCAGTCAGCTCGCCAAGTGAAAGTGCCATTTGCAGAAAGATTTCTAGGTGATTTGCGATTTCTATATCTGGGGTAACTTAAAGCATAAAGTGTATAAGACAAACCCACACACCTAGAAGAATTAAATAAAATATCCGCCAGGAAATTGCCAGCATTTCTCAACGTGAACTACGGCGAGTGATGAATAGTTTCCTAAAGAGGTGCCAAAAAGTATGGAAAACGACGGTGGCCAGTTTCAACATCTCCTTTAACAACATTAGTAAGTAAATCCTTTAAAACTAGTTTTAAAAATGTTGCATGGTTTCATCCGTGCTGTTCTTAACACGGCAGTCGGCGACAAGCGCCGAGGACGCGTACAGGTAAATCACAACGCAATCGGTTCGGAGTCTTTTGGATCACCAATTATATGCAGTTAATGTATATCAGGCTATTGTCCCACTTAATTCAAATAGCGGTCGATTTTGGAGCTAAATGTGCTTATTTTGATGTTTCTAAGTGACTTGTATGTATTAAATCTCAAGAGAGTGAGAGAGAAAATAATTCCGAAAATATTAAAATTTACATAAAAAGTATTTGTATCTGTTGTTACCGATTTTGGACAAAAAGATTCACGATTTTTGATAAAACCTTTGGAAAGAAACCTAAGGTATCCCAGGGAGATTTGTGTTGATAATCTCAAATATGGAAATATGAGTACAAAGTTTAATCACATAAGCTAATTTACGGTCAAGCCTACGCTTCAGAGAACAATAACTCTACTTCACGTATGCAACATCTTACTGGAACAAATGTTTGATTATTTCCAATCACTTTCCTGTGTTATTATACATGAAAGCATCATATGTGGATGTTCCAATATCCTGCACATTAGACTTCAGTTTTATTAGGAATGACATGTGACAATTTGTTGCTTATAAACTCTCTGCTGCAAAACTGTGCTATGTGCAGCACATTTTCTGTTAAAACAAAGACGAGGGAAATAACAACAACAATAATAATACTTGTATTGCTAGTAGTATAATAGTAACAGTAGTTAGCTATCGCAACAAAAATCCGTAATAATACACTTATAAAAAGGAAACACAGAGATAGACAAATTCTTCACTACGGAAGTTCGAAATGCGGTTTCCAGTGTTACAGGCAGGCATGTTGACCCTTGCAATACAGTTCAATGCTCCAATGTACTATATATGTTATTCTTAGGGCTCGGATTCTTATGACCTAAAATCTCTTGAAACATACATGCATTTATACTGTAAAAATTACCAAAGTATGACCTAAACTTCTGAAAATATATAAAACTAAAAACGAAAAAAAGGTTTAATTTTAATAGTTACATATAAAATAATTCTTAACTCTCTTAACCTTCATTTTTAGTAGAATTTCACTTGATTAACGTAACAACATTAAGCTTTAGATGATCAATCTTGAAGGATCTTCGGTTGTCAGCAAGTAGAACCTTATTCTTAAAGAAAATTCTTTGTACATCAAATTATTTAATAGGCCAAACTTGAAATAAAAGAAATCATTACCAGAAAGTTCTGGTTCACTTTAGCTCATTTTTGTTTCTTTGCCACAAAGAATGACCCCGACTTTACACATTGTTGTATATGCAGGATTTCTTCCAAGCACTCGACGTAATCTCTCCCAAATCTTGCCAACTAGTTCGACCTGTGCATTCCATAACTGGGCTTCGAACCTTTATACAGCTATCGCGAAATAAGGCGCCCGCAAGTTACCTGCCACACGGGCAGAACGTGACGTCATTGCACGAGAGCAGTGAGAGCACAAGACGCGAAAACAATGCATAGGGTCTCTCGAATGTGCCTGTGTGTGTCGTACCGAAGGATACGTTAATCGTTGTAAAGAATATTCTAACGGGCGTCGAGTGATTGCATCGTCATACTGTGTATCAGAGACAGAAAAAGTGAAGAAAGACATTGAAAGGACTGAGTCAAGGTCACAGAAGTAAAAATTGTGAGTTGTGGTAGCTTGAAAGAAGGGAGACTGTGTGAACGACGAGAGGAAAACTGTGTGTGATAAAATGTTGGAAGACAATAAAGTTATAGAAAAGTAACTGGTCCTGATTTTGTTACTTTATCATATGTACATATATGTACATATTACCACGTGGATTCCCAATTTTTGTATTACTTCGCTTTGAAAGGGTGGTTGTGGCAAGAGGTTTCTTTTTATTGATGTTTCAAATTAATATCTTGGTTCTGTTACCTTCCTGTAACTCGATCCCGGTACTAACTCAGATGATTCTCGTGAGATCTTTTCTCTCCAGGTGTTGGTGACAGAAAAGCTATTATTGTATTATATGAAATGACAAGACAATCGTTATATATCATTTGACCTTTTGTTTTCTTTGCTCTGATTTACACCACGCTGTGGAGTTACTGATACACTGGATATATTAACATTTACTTTTCTCATGAAGATTTCTGTTTACACTAAATTGTTTTCGCGCTTTTTTGAATCCTTGTTACCTTTCATTAATATATGACTATCGTCTTCCCAAAGCCTCTATGTTTTATGTTTTCTTATGAGGGCTTCCAAAGAAGAACTGATATCATAAAACATTAGCCCATTTGAGCACATATTTCTTAGAATTTTGTGAATATGCGTGTAAGTGAATCAGAATACCTGCTTCTAAATTTGTCAACGAAGTGGAAGAAACCACCCTTCTGACGTAAAAGAGAAACTGGCGTCATCCAGGTTTCTCGGAAAGGCGGAAGTGAAGAAAATAATGTAACGCCCACTGCTGTGTCGTTGCTGAGGTTTCTTGAACCCCACCTGGATATGAAACACATCCATTTCTCTGATGAGAGTAGAAAATCCATTACTCCCCATAATGTGAATACAGCAAGGATGAAAAGAACCACCACTTAGTCCCTATCTCAGAAAATGACATCTCTAAGAAATAAAGACACAACAACACAAAGAAAGAACATTTAAAATATACTCAAGAAAGTGAAAGGAAATAAATATAAGACTTTCTCTATCCACTGTCATTTCATAGCAGTTCCACAATATGCAGTAAAAGGTTTCCCTGTCTCTAACACTAACCTATAATAATGAGAGAAAACATTGCGTTCCTTTCAATCGTCTATGTAAAACTTTCACAAGAAATCCACATTTGTAGTTTTACTGACTTAAATGTGCAAAAAAAACTCTGTGTGTGTGTGTGTGTGTAGTGTGTGTGTGTGTGTGTGTGTGTGTGTGTGTGTGTGTGTGTGTGTGTGTGTGTGTGTGTGAGAACAGCGTAACTCAAAAATGAAACGTGAGATAAAAAATCTTGAGAATTTTATGGCATTGAATTTTTAATCTGATTCCAACCTTAGCTTACACACAACATGTATGGAAAAACGATGACTATGGCCCAGATTTTCATATCCTAAATAATATTAAACAATAACCTTAAAATGATGACTTAATGACCTTAAAAATTTGTTTAAATGACCTAAGAGTGACTTCAAAATTGAGTTTATTTGTTGATCTCCTTGCACATTTCACTTATATTTTATTTTTAAATACTGAATTATAATACTTTACAACAATCTTTTGTAAGTTTTTAAACTTGAGCTGTCTGTCGTCAACTTACACATAGAGAAGTACTCTCAACATCAACAAAAGATACCGAGGGGTGCTTAAAGCAACAAATATTGCTATTTCCAGCTCTTCCTCATCCAAGTTCCAGTTCCATTTTATTGTTTATTTTGCGCAAATACTGAGGCATGATGGTATAAAAACCTCACGTCAACCACTAGCATCTGCCTGTGAAGACTGCATTGTGTGACCCTCAAAAGTAGCAGGTAGATTCACCTCACATTCCTATACGGGACAAGTCACTCTTACAATAGACGTAAACTGTTTAGTTCAGTGAATTCCAATCTTGTCTCTTTGGAGATGCTTACGCAGTTAGCTGCTATTCCGCACCTCCTCTTTCAGAAGGAGGATGAATCAGCCTATGGCGTGAAGCCTCACTCAAACAGTCAGTATCCAGTGACGGACAGAAACAGATGATTCCATGGCAGTTTCTAAGTCGTGCCTTGAATTTTCTGGAAATGTCCTCAAAAGACTTCTTCATTCTGAATGATTTCTGTCTAAATGGTAAGTAGCAACAGACAGCTTCTAAAACTTGATTCTACTGATAAAAATAGTGCAACCAAACTCGCGAAAATTGACAAATAGCTAGATTTGTTCTTAAAAATTATTTCAAATAACTTATAAGCTGTAAGATTGTTATTTCAGATGAAAATGTCCAAAAGGGCAGAAAAATGGCTTAAATGTGATTTAATTTCACTCAAAACGTTATGAGATTCGTATATTTTCTATATAACATCTCCCTATCATAGAAAAAAGATGCAGTTATCAAAATCCGACTCCTAATAATAACAAATACTAAATTTGGTATTTATGTGAAACATTTTCCAGGATATAAGATGAAGGTATTCGTAAAATTCCTCCACTCCAAACAAGCTTTTACACGAAAAATATTCACTAGTTAGGGAATATTAATTTTCAATTTTGAAGAGAGAGAAATTCCAGGATAGTATTTTAGGATTGTCATAAAGACACGGCCTTCTAATAAGTCTACAGAAAAAGGCAATTTTAGCCACTATTTGGTCATCAGCGCCCTTAAAAAACGGATCATGGCGGAAGCCAGAGATAAATTTCAATATAAAATAAAAGTACTAGTTGTAGCAATTAATATTTCTTACTATCCCTCATTGGTGTTGTAATATTATTATTGTATTCCCTGGCCTAGCTGCAATCGGTGAATGTGTAGAATCTTTTTAAATTTGATTTTTTATATGAAGTTAGAAGTTGCTTTGATTACTCTATTGATATTAATAAACACTTTTTAAACAGTAATCTTCGCACCTTTCAAGTCGCTAAATAATCCGCTAAATTATGGTGGATTCGTCGTTATTATACAAATAAATTTGTATTCGATCAATCGTTCCGATTAATGTTCAAACAGTATCCAGAACGTTCATAGTGCAGTTCAAACTTCACGAATATCGCTTACTTCGTCGATGATCACACTTTTAAATATACTTATTCGTATTTAAAGAGACAAGTAAATCTCAAACACTTCTTTCGTCCATTAAAGTCAACATAGGCCAGCCATATAACAAATTATTACAGGAGGCTGCCTATATTTCCTATATTATATATACTCGTAGATACAGAGGACTTATAAAGAAATAAATAATTGTAGAGGGCTTAATGAGAAATACTGTCTCATAGTAAAACGGAAAATATACATAAATATACCAAAGAGGCAAAATCCGGAATTAAAACAAAGTTATAAGAAGGTGAAAAGGTATAAAATTTCGATATCTAAAGTTTTAAATTCTCAGGCTCATGTTTATCCCTGGTAAAAGCTTCAAAACTCTTTCGACCGCTTGTTTATCGTCCACCAAGACCTGTGCAAGTCTGTCAGGCAGTTGCAGAGAGTCTCCAAGGTGCGCAGGGTCTCCTGTAGAGTTGCAGTAAAAATCTTTGGGCCCGTTTATGAATTTAGTGTATTTTTCTTATTGTATTATGTATTATATTATAGTAGGATTTTTATAAATAAAATATGATGCCGGCGAATTGATCAATATTTATTAAACACATATGTTCCCCATGGCTATGCTTATGATGTACTGGGAAGTGGTTTCTATAGAATAGACTGATATTTTTAAGCTGAAGTGATTCACGATTCTACAAATCATTTCACGAACATGTATGATAGTACAGTTTTAAAATATAAAATATGTAAATATCTAGCCTACTGATAGCATTAGCGACATTTAAACAAATTATTATGTGATGGATTCAAGTGAATGAATCATACACTATATTACCAGAAGAACCTCCTGTAACCCCTTGGAATAATAGATCTTCTGGGCCAAGGACTACCGCCCAACCGCTGCGTCCCCCGCCTCTGCCCATTACAGGAGTCATGCGTGGGGTGCAGTACTGGAGGTGGGACGTGGTCAACGCTCTGATCCCTCCCAGGTGGCTATGCGGTCTTGTCGACCCGGGCCGCTACTTTTCACCATGTAGCTCTTCGATTGGTCCCTCAGGGACCTAACGAGGCTGAGTGCATCCCGGAACATGTCTCCCAGCAGGACAAAATCCCCACGCTGGTACCAGTAATCGAACCCGGGTGCTCCGCTTGGTAAGCAGCAGTGCTAATACGGCGCTAAGGAGACGACCTATTATACCAAAGGGCAATTATATTAATAACCGATGAGTGATTTACGTAATGACTACGTGTGCAGACATAATTTTCTGACTTTATTACCCACTTCCAAGTCCGTTATCTATTGAAAACACACAATAGTGTACGGAAGGTACTTTGGTGACATATTTTTTTCAATTTCCCAAAACTTCTGATATTTCCGGGAGTTGCAAATCTGTTAATCACTATGACATGTACCAGAATTAAGGTCTATGAATAAACGAGAAAAAAAAAAGGGAGTTGATCTGAATGTCAGCTGTCCGCCCTAGAGATCCGACAATCAATCAAAAACAACCCTCATATTCGTTTTCCTTACCTGAGACATTTATTTTCCGCATACAAACTGGATTTATTATTCACCAAATGGTTTTCGATAAGTGCAAAGGTCCTATTCAATTTATTACGAAGCTTAAGTTCTGAGTCTTTACTATTGTTCATGGAATTCCTTTTATTGAAACAATATCTCTTCAAAACTTGTGGCGTCACTCCTATAGGTGCTAAGATTGAAATAAGCACCATCATACTGTATTAAAATATAAAAGAAATCAAAGGGATACAAAGGTGCAAATATGCCCGAAATAAAATATGAGCCAACAAGGGGGAAAAAAGAAAAGCTCTCAAACAATGTAAATTAAGTGGGAATAAATATAAAACTTAAAGATGAACGAAGCATATACAGGGGGATAAGCTGACCCAATTTTTATTTTTTTTATTTATTTATTTTATTTTTATTTTTTTTATTTTATTTATTTTTTTTTTTTTTTTTATTTATTTTCGTATTTACGCAACGCGCAGATTATAGTCGTACTTGAAAACAACGTCCCTTTGCTACACGAGAATTTGTTTTGTAGCTGTATTACCTCAAATACAGTTAATCGTTCTATTCTGGGCATATTCTGATAGCCATTGCGTAAAGTTCCGTGAACACTAATAAGCTGGCAAGAGCTAAAACATAGATCTTGTTTAGCTGACTAGCAAGTAGCTTGTACCTAAATGTTTTGGGTAAAAGATCTCAATAGAGGCTTGTGGTCGAGTGAGCTAGAGGTCAGTTCGTTGTAAGGTAAACGGACATTTCCTAGGTTCGAACATCCTTATATAACTAGCTTTTTTATCTTTTTTAAATCAGCAATCAACACATTGAACATACTAAGCGGCAATGAAAAAAAAAAAAAAAAAAAAAAAAAAAACAATACACAGTAACTACAGAAAAATTATAACATTATTAAAGTATGGTGGATTTACAGTCACGTGTAAGAAAGTTAGTTCGAAAGGTAATTGATTAATGAAGTGGTCAAACTGCATTTTCATCTGTTTAATGTAATTTATTTGATATTTTTTTTTTTTTTTTTTTTTTTTTGTAATATCTTATTGGTCGAAAGAAGTGAAATGGAGGGTGACAAAACTGATCCATTATCGTAGATTCGAACACGTGTCCTCAGATGACCGGCGCTTCCAAAACGTAATAACTTCGCTCGACCATCACAGCAGAGATTCACCATTTTGTTTTAACTCATTTTGAAAGTGAATTTATTACAATTGGTGCTCATTCAACAGGAGTTTCGTGAGGACGTACGTAGAATGTATACTTTAAACAAAGTGTATACATTGTTTAGAAACCTGGTGAAATTCTTAGTGTGAGTGCGATTTTTTGGAATGGATTTATATCGCGGATACGTTTTGTCCCTTAAATCACGTATTCACTGAATGTTAAGCCGTCTTCTGTCTATGACCATATGTGAAGCGTAGACTTAAGGCTGCTTATTGATTCGAGAAACAAATATAGGGGTAGGTGTTTCACCTGCTGTTACGGTAGATAATATGTCATAGCTAAGAGTAAAGTTAAGATATAGACAGGGATTCCTGCAGACAGGGCACTAATGGGTTTCCATACAGAAGTAAACAATAGCACATATTCATTCACGTTCACAGCGAGCGTTGCTAAAATTAAACAATGCTACAAAAAACCTCCAATTAGAAGTAGTAAATCACTACACGTGTGCAGAAGAAATAACACGATGCATTGGGTCCGCATTTTCTAACACTGGAGAGCCAATCAGAGTAAATGTGAAGTTGGCGCGATCGTCAATGAAATCAATCAGAAACCACGCGTCTAAAATGGAAACGGAGCGAAAATAGCAACAGAAAATTGCCTAGGCCAGGAACTGAATTTGAGACAATATTCACTTTGGCCTTTCGTGTCGGTCATCTGTGTTGTAACGATTTTATTGTTCGTTTTCTTCTTCTTCTTCTTCTTCTTCTTCTTCTTCTTCTTCTTCTTCTTCTTCTTCTTCTTCTTCTTCTTCTCCTTCCTCTTCTTCTTCCTCCTCCTCCTCCTTCTTCTCCTTCTTCTCCTTCTTCTCCTTCTTCTCCTTCTTCTCCTTCTTCTCCTTCTCCTTCTTCTCCTTCTTCTCCTTCTTCTCCTTCTTCTCCTTCTTCTCCTTCTTCTCCTTCCTCTTCTTCTTCTCCTTCTTCTCCTTCCTCTTCTTCTTCCTCCTCCTCCTTCTTCTCCTTCTTCTCCTTCTTCTCCTTCTTCTTGTTATTGTTATTGTTATTGTTGTTATTGTTATTGTTATTGTTGTTATTGTTATTGTTATTGTTATTGTTATTGTTATTGTTATTGTTATTGTTATTGTTATTGTTATTGTTATTGTTATTGTTATTGTTATTGTTATTGTTATTGTTATTGTTATTGTTATTGTTATTGTTATTGTTATTGTTATTGTTATTGTTATTGTTATTGTTATTGTTATTGTTATTGTTGTTATTATTGTTGTTGTTATTATTATTATTTATATTATTATTATTATTATTATTATTATTATTATTATTATTATTATTATTATTATTATTATTATTATTATTATTATTAATTATCATCATCATTATTATTATCATTATCATTATCATTATTATCATTATTATCATTACTATCATTATCATCATTATCATTATCATCATCATTATCATCACTATCATCATTATCATCATAATCATCACTATTATTATTAATATTATTATTATTATTATTATTATTATTATTATTATTATTATTATTATTATTATTATTATTATTATTATTATTAACTATGCTTAATACACTTTCAATGTATTTTATTGTGTGTTTTATATGATTACTTTTGTACTGTGCCCTTGTGTAATGTATTTGGTTGTTAACAGAACATTAGTCTCATTAAGAAAAAGCAGAAAGGCTTTTATTTGAAAACAAAGTAACACTAGCTTATTAAAAGTCTCTAGTATTCTTCCGTTACATCTATTTTGAATAATACCAGGCTGCTGATAATTTTTCAGTAATTTGTTTGAGGTTAACGAATGCTTGTTGTAAGTTTAAAAGCTCAGTTAAATTATGTACCTAAGAAAAGTTATAACCAAAAGGGGAATTCGGTAAACTAAATTCAAGGTGGAAACGATGCTACTTTTGAACACTTATTATAATGACTGAAGTGATTGCAATGCGAGAAAGATGTCAATTTTTGTACTTTCAGCAGAATTACTGACGTGTTTCATCTTACTGAAAACATATGTCGTAGTATAAATAACGTACACAAACAGCTAGGTCTCCATACTTAAACTCTCTTTATTTTTACAAAACAAAAACGCATCTGGTGGCGTTAACAACAACTATTTGGTTATAATCACTGACGGTAGATGTCCTCAGCTACTCTGTGTCCTCAACATCCTCCCCACCCTGGTCGATTTCCAGTGGAATCACCAGTTGTACCGGTCGACTGATCCTCGTACCATCGGGTAGACGCAGGATGGCTGTCCTCACTCGGCCATCTCTCCCTTGTAGTACTTCGTCGACTTGGGCTCTCTTCCACATGTGTCTGGGCAGGACGTCTTCTTGCAGGAGGGCGACGTCTCCAACTCGCAGTTTCGGATGTTTGCCGGCTGGACACTTAACCTCGTGGTAACTCCGCAGTTGCAGGAGGTATTCCTTTTTCCACCTTCGCCAGAAGTCTTCGGAGATTTTCATCTTCTTTCGGAATTCCTTCGTAAGATCTTTTCTTCCGTCAGGCTCAGGTCCGTTCGGAATGGTCGTGAGTTTCTCTCCGTTGAGGAAATGGGAAGGTGTAAGAGCTTCAAGGTTGCTCCCGTCTTGTACAATGGGACGTGAATTTAGGGTGGCTTCGATGCTGATCAGAACAGTGTTGAGTCCCTCTTCATCGACCTGTGATCGACCAAGTACCTTTCTGAGACAGCGTTTGGTGGAACCGATCATCCTTTCCCACCATCCTCCCCACCAAGCCGCCCGTGGAGCTATGAACCTCCAGGTCACGTTGTGATGCGCTAGATATTCATGCGTCTTCGGATCGGTGAGAACTTTTGACAGTTGAAGCTCTCTATTTGCTGCTTGAAAAGTTTGAGCGTTGTCAGAGTATATGATTCGTGGTACTCCTCGGCGTCCCACAAATCGCTGGAATGCCATTAAAAAGTTGTCAGTAGATAGGTCCGTAGCCAGTTCTAAGTGTATAGCTCGTACCGTTGCACATGTAAACAGAACGATGTAAGCTTTCTTCATCTCGTTCCCCGATTTGATATAGAGTGGGCCGGCAAAGTCGATGCCAGTCACGGCAAATGGTCGAGTAGAACGAACACGATCCAATGGCAATGGGGCTTCGATCTCTTCACACCTCTTCTTGTGGGATATTTTGCATGGTAGACATTCATGCAAGACCTTTTTGATCACCTGTCGAGCTCGCAAAATCCAAAATTCCGAGCGAAGCTCTTCTAGTATTACACGGACACCCATGTGATGAAGCCTGATGTGAGTCTGTCTGATAAGAAGGTATGTGAATGCATGTGATCCGTCTAAAAGCACTGGATGTCTTTCATCATTTGTCAGATCTGCGAATTGTAGACGTCCCCCAAGGCGAATAATATCATCACGCAGGAAGGGATTAAATCGAAAAATCTTGGAAGATTTCGGCAGTGGTTTACTTTTCTTCAAGGATGCTAGTTCAGAACCGAAGCATTCCCGTTGCACCTGACGTATCCAATACATCCTTGCTATCTCTATTTCTTCTGCAGATAAATAGTTGACACATCCCTTTCTTTTTTCTTTTATGCATCTTACAAAGCGAAGAATCCACGCGGTGACATGTAATATTTTCCAGTATGAACTGTAGCGTGACGCTCTGAACAGTGTTTCTGGGGCTGTAACAACAAGGACTTGAGAGATCTTCTTTTCTTCTGGTAGAGCCGTGTCCGGCACAGTGATATCACGAGGCCACGAGTTAGGATGTTGGACAAGCCATGAAGGCCCCTTCCACCATGAATCCTTCAAAGACAGCTCTTTTGCTTGTAGTCCACTTGAGAGGTAGTCTGCAGGATTCTCGATGCCGGGACAGTGTCTCCATTGCCTAGACAAAGTATACGTATGAATTTCGGTCACACGGTTGCAAACGAAGGTTTTCCATCGATTTGGATTGTTGCGAATCCAGCCCAAAGTGACGGCCGAGTCGCTCCATAAGGTGGCACAAGAGGAATCAATTCCAGTTTCCTTGCAGAAGTAGCGAAGAAGACGTGATCCAACCAAGGCTGCAAGTAATTCCAGTCTGGGAAGTGTTACTCTCTTCACAGGTGATAACCTATTTTTGCTGAAGACAAGTTTGGCATTGCAAGTGTTGTCAGTGGTTGACCGAACGTATAGTACAGCGCCATATGCTCTTTCTGAAGCATCACAAAACACATGGACAGACAGATTATCACTTAATGTGGATACACCAATCCATCTTGGAACCTGAATAGAAGACAAGTACGACAGATTTGAATTCCAGGCTTGCCATCTCTGGCCAAGATCAACTGGTAAGATACTATCTCATTTTAATCCCTTACACCAGGTGTCCTGAAAGAGAATCTTGCCGATGATCAGTACTGGTGAAAACAAACCAAGTGGGTCATAAAATCTGGCTGTAACACGTAGAAGCAGGCGTTTAGTTGCTGGTTTGTCTACTAGTTCGTGAGTAATGTCCTCTGGAGTGGCAAAGAGTAAGTCCGACTGTGCATTCCAGTTAACACCGAGAACCCGTGTTTCTGATTTCACCTCTTGACCTTCTGCTCTCCATATTTCTCTGAGTGGTAGGGAATTCGTAAACCATTTCGACAATGGGAGTTTGATGTGTCGAAGTAGAGCTATAAGTTCATAATAAACGGTAACTGCTAAGTTATCATTATGTACTCTGGCTGCAAAATCGTCCATAAAGGTACAGCTGTCTAGAAGTTGTGCTGCAGTTGGGTACTTCTCATGATACATGGCTGCAAGTTCTCGCAAGGTTGCCGAAAGGAGGAACGGGCTACTGGTAAGTCCAAACGGCAATCGTCTGAAGCGATACGGTACAATGTCCGTGCTCGCCTGCGTAATTCCATCAACATGAGGTTCCACTCGGTACCATAGAAATCTTGTTAGATCCCTATCGTTCTCATGTAGAGTTAGCTGTAAGAATGCTTGACTGCCATCGCAGACAAGGGCAGTTGGATACACTCTGAATCTGAGTAACGTCGCTACGATTTCGGGTAGTAGATTAGGTCCCATTTCTAGTGCGTCGTTCAACGCCGGTTGGCCTCGCTCATGAGAAGAGGCATCGAACACGATCCTCCATTTAGTGCCATCTTTCTTTTGCTTCTTGACTGCGTGATGTGGTAGATAGAAGACGTTTCCGGGAGTCTTGTTCGTTGGAGCTATTTCGACTTGTTCCTTTACGATGTAGTCCAACATGTGTGCGTGGTACATTGCCTTGAAAACCGAATCGTGTTGCATTCGGTGCTCAAGAGTCTGGAATCTTCTCTCAGCTATTGGCAGGTTATTTGACAAAATTACGCCCTTTTTACGTGGAAGTGATACAACTCTTCTACCGTCTTGGATACAGTATGTTTTGTGGAATTCATGTAGGATAGTTGCATCTTTCCCGGACATTTGTCTGCCATGTGTCTCTCGAATACCAATTGTTTCCAGATCCCAGAACTGTCTCATGGATTCATCGGATATTTCGCAGTCAGTGGTTGAGATGTGGTAGGTCGTAACGTGATTAACTGAAGCTCCGGACCTGTTACCTGTCAGAACCCAGCCGAAGACTGTAGGAAGCAGTACAAGTGAAGGCGTTATTGGCATTGGCTGTTCCATTTTTACTATCTTCCAGTAATGGTCAGCACCTATTAATATCTCAATAGGAAGTTCTTCGTTGTTAGTTCCCGGATCAGCAAGCGTTAGATTACTGAAGTCCTGGGTGACACTTGGATGCGATGAATAAGTGTTATCACTTTCAAAGGCCGTGAGAGTGACGGTTTTCCTTGTTGAAAATCCGATAATGTCAAACTGAACAAGCCGTCGTAGTTGGGAACCAGTGGACGTTGCTTCAAATTATTTCACCGATAGGTCTCGCTTGTCAGTTACGTTTAGTTTGAGAGTGTCTACTAGAACCTGTGCAATGAAGCCGGATTGACTTCCAGCATCCAGGATACATCGTGTGAGTTTAGAAATTCCCGTGGGCCCTTTGATCCACACACGAGCAGTTTGGAGAAATGATAAATGTGATATTGCCACTTGAATTTTGCTGACAGTAGTGGGTGGCGTGTTATTGGCGTTACAGCCGGATATGTGATGAAGTTACTTGCAATTTGAGCAAGAAACTTTTCCTTTCTTGTTGCACTGGTGGACAGTGTGTCCTCTGTTAAGGCAAAGAAAACATCGCGTGGAAAGTCTGAGCTTTTGTATTCTGTCTTCCAAGTTGGTTATTTCTTTACATTCTTGGGCCCAGTGGCCTTTATTTTCACAAAAGACGCAGAATGGATTTATGGTTTTCTTCCATCTCGGTTTTGATTTTTCCCTTTTTGCAGAAATTTGAAGAGTGGCCGCTGTCGGAGTATAGAAGGATGGAGCGGACGTGGTGGTTTCTCCTCTGATCTTCTCAGTTGTTAGCGATCCCTCTACCTCTTCATTGAGAAACGCCATTAATGACATCATGTGACCTTCTGTAATGTTTTCTCGCTTTGCGTGTATTAGCCAGCGTCTGCAAATTTCAGCTGGAAAAGCTCGTAGGATTTTTGGAGCCAATATACTCCGTATAGGTTTACATCTTCCCCTAGGGCTATGAGGGCTTGTACTCTGCGATGACACTCCACGTACGTCGAGTTCAACTCTTGAGGACTTTCTGACAAAGCAGGTCTTAAATTTTCCAGGAAGTCAAGGTGGGCCTGGATTATTCTATCCTTGTCTCCGTATCGTGCTACAAGTATCTTTTTCGTCTGTTCATAGGTATCTGCGCTCACTGCTATGCCATCTATGAGTCGCTTTGGCTCTCCTTCGAGGTATCCTCTTAGAAACACGTGCTTATTTATGTCAGATATTGTGGGGTTCTTGTCAACTGAGGACTGGAACTGTTCCCAGAACCTGCACCAAGTTTCTATATCACCGGAAAAGGGTTCGAGCCGTATTGTGGGTAGTTTAACCCCTTGTATGACCGTGGGTATACCGTCAGAATAGTTATTAGTAGTAGAAAGCACACCAGGCTTGTCTTTCTTCTTTGTAAGGAGGGTTTTGGCGTGCTGAAGTGCGCGCTTCGATCTGTCTAAATATTCTTCGCAAGTCTGTGCGTCTGCTTCGCATTCTTCGTCTGTTAACATGTCATGAATATAGTCATCTAAGGTGAGTAACATGTTTAAAGTATCCTGAAGACGATCGCTGATGTGTTCGATCTCAGCTGGATCTGTAGAGTCATTACTGCCATTTAAAGATGTTGCAAACCGTGTACAATTATTGCGCTGAGTGGTACGTTTTCGTTTAAGTTTCTTAAGTTCTTGTTCTTTGTCCGTCATTATGTGAATAAGAATAGGTCTGTTAGCTAAGTGGATTTGTCTTGATTTATTGCTGGAGAGATGGGGCGAGCTTGAAAGAACAGCTGTGCTCTGTGCTATTCCAAGAGGCAACCAGATGGCGTTGGCAATGGCAAAAAAACTGGCTACTCGAAACTGATGAGGTTATCAAGCATACATAATACACAATTCTACCAAATCAATGAAAGTAATGTAGCAAGTGTTATTGCAAACATGCTGCTGCGTTATGCAAATCAACCCGTATACAATGGAATGTTGTACTTATCCGTTGTGTTGAAATGGTGTCGTCGTGTGGCGTTGTGAGGTTCCGTGTCTTATTTCAAGTAATCTGCACTTCACTGCCACTTTAACTTAGTATTTTCTGCTTGAAATCTTCAAGATGTTTCGTTTCGTGATGTAGTGATCCGTGATTCGAACAGTAATTAGGTTTCGGCACCAGTATGTCGTAGTATAAATAAACGTACACAAACAGCTAGGTCTCCATACTTAAACTCTCTTTATTTTTACAAAACAAAGCAAGAACTAAAACGCATCTGGTGGCGTTAACAACAACTATTTGGTTATAATCACTGACGGTAGATGTCCTCAGCTACTCTGTGTCCTCAACAACATACATTTTATTAGCTTTGATTCCAAGCAGAACCTTAGATCAAGAATTACATAAAATACAAACTGAATAACAAGAATAGGATGATATCTGCTTTTAGGAAGTACTGAGATAATAGAATCAAAGCAGAGATTATAGGAATGAAAAAGTGAATGTAGGAGAAAAACTATCAGCTGTTAGTTTATGAGCACCATTCTTTAAAACTATTGTGTCCCATTCTATAGGTGAATAAGGAATCAATTAGACCGGATATTGAGTGAAAGGCGCTCACATAATTACCTGAGTAGTATAGTGTATAGAGTCATAGAGCACCAAACCAATTGGTATATCTTATATGAGGAAACAACTTTTACCTGAAGCTTAGACACGGAGAATGTTGAAATATTCAGTGTAAAAGCAAGCAAATTTAACAATAAAAGCGATTATGAGCCATGTTACAATCAGACAGATTTATTTTTCCATTGGGATATATCAGCATTTTCATAACAGTCACGAAATTTATGTCACATAAACTTGACGTCATCCCCTTTGAGCTCAGTAACGCCCCTATCGGTTTACAGCTGAAATGCTGCGGACGTTATTGCTGTGTCTATGGCACATAAAAAGGAAGAAACGTTTTCAACAGATAAAACGCAGGAGAATAACTGTCTTTTTTACAGAATGGAACCAGACGTGGTATTTCTAAGGTTTATTTATTCTGCTGCAGTACTTATGAGATGGATTTGTGTCGGTAAGTTCAGTGTAAAGGTATTCATCTGAAAACGATTCAAGCTGAATGTCACGCAGTTTACTTGTCTGACATGTAGGTCCTCTGAGTTATTTGGATAGCTAAATTGCTCACGGTGGACAAGATATAGATCAACTGATGAGCAAGCAACAGACAGTAAGTACCTACTCGTATTTCAGAATCGGTAAAGTACGAGTCACAGTAATATATCTGCGAGAAATACAATATTGTGACGCCGGACATGGTGCTTCACACCACGTGGTAGTCCGGCGAGTGGGCAAAGGCGTTCAAGGTAAGACTGCCTGTGTACGTGAGTAGCAACAATCGAAGCAGCAGAAAAGGGACTTTCTCCGGTGCCTTCGAGGAAGATCTGGTCACATTATCCCCGGCGTGTGTGTAGAAGTCGAGAAAGGTTTATGTGACGTAGTCCCCTCTATATAAAGAGGCGAGGAACAACAGACAGAGTTTACGGTTGCACGCATGAGTCGATCAGTGTGTCAGTGAGTGCGAGACAGCTGTGTGTGTGTGCCGTCGCGAAAGATACGTCGGTCGTCTTGAAGATTTCAATGAGCGTCGAGTGATTGAATGTTCGTAGTGAGAGTATGAGAAACAGAGGAAGTGAAGAAAGATACTGAAAGGACTGAGCAAGGTTATCAGAAGTAAAAGTTGTGAGTTGTGATATCCCGAAAGACTTTAGACCGCGTTATCGTCCGAAAAAAAACTGTGTTTGTGTAAAATTTTAGAATACAACAATGTGATAGAAAAGTAACCGGACTGATTTTGTCATAATATGTATATAATTATTTTTGAGATATTTTATCCACATATGAAGCACCTCCAAGGCCTAACGTGACTCGAAGTGCACGGTAAAAGCTAAAAGGTCACCTCATTCCATCGCCATCCTCATCAGCGTCGTCTCATCGGAGGAAAGGGACTCCACGCCCTCTGGGCGCCTACACATCAGAAATGGGTACAAACATCGCTTGGTGGAATGAGGTCACCCGAAGGTCATGTGGCATGTATGGGGAGCGTAGACAACTATGACAAGATTTTAATGACACATATAACATGCATTAGTGGAAAGGAAAATCAAACAAATTTCTGCACACTAAAACAGTATTTTTCCCGCACGTTTTTGTGACCAAGTGGCCACCATTTTGGCTTTTCTCCTTGCAGAAACTGAGTCTGATTCTAAATGTAAGTGTAGAGAAAGAAGATCAAACTGACGATGCACCAGAATTCAATGCGTTACAAACGACACAGACAAATTCGACTTGCGCACTCTCGCAATGCGATTCTTCACAGGAAAATAAAGAGATTGATCTGGCTTAAAATAACCAGGACTGGAGAAAGAAACAAAAGAATACGAACACCCAGTACATACGAAGTGTAATATGTTAGACCAGCTGCAGAGTTACACATTATAAGATCATAAAATAAATGAGGACGTAAGAGCAGCACAACTCAGAAATAATAAAAGTTCGTTTTCCAGATGGGAAATGATAGAGGCACTTAAACTCTCGAGGAGAAGCAGCCCCCCTATGCCACCCCCGGAACCCTGTTACCCTGTTAGAGGCTATATCGGCAAAGTGTTCTGCCTGAACAAGCAAGTTCGAAATTAGATTTTCCCCCAAGGTAAGTCGGCGCAAAATCGTTCTGAACGGAACAGAATGTGTGAACGTTGTTCCTTGTAACAAATTAAATTCAAACAATGATGAAATAATTCTTTCCACGGCCGCCTGCCTATCGATTTTCAATTCTGGTGAAACAAGGAAACGAGAGCATTTTTTCCTCTGCTTTGTAAACCGCTTTTTAATATAATCCTTGTAGAAAAACGCGAATAATATTGTCCGCATTAACAGAAGTTTAACACAACTGGCTATTAATGGAATAGAATATACCATTGTGTTTGTTGCTTTGGTTGTACAGTCCACGTAATGTAACGGATACAAATCTGTCGTTTATTTTGATGGTATTATAAAATAGCTTACGAAATTAATAACGGAAACATTCCCGATAACTTGTCTCTTTTTACTTTTTGTACTACTTAACAATGGGAAATAGAGGACGTGTTTAAAAAAAGAGCTTTTAGAAAAACGTAACGTCCATATATCGTATGTGTGAACAGCAATAATCAAAACCGAACAGTTAGTTAAATACCAGAATTAGTACTGTAACAAAATCACAAATCGACGAATCCCACTCCTGACACCAGGGTAACAAAATTACAAATTCAGTCCGGTTTATTGTCTGCAATATTATCACAAATACACAGCTTCCTTCTTGTTGTTAACACAGTCATCTTTCGTGCGATAACAACACACAACTACTATTTCACGTAACCTTGCACAGTCCTTTCAGTGTCTTTCCTCACTTCCTATGTCTCTCATACACTAACAACAACGTTAAAATCACTCGACGCTCATCTTCTTACGACGCACCGATACACGTCTCATACTCTGACACACTGACAGAAGCATGTCTGTAACTGTCACACAGCTGCTTTCTCGCCTCCATATATAGCGGGGCTGACGTCACACGGACCTTTCGCGAACTCCTTCAAATACGCCGGTGGTGATGTAACCAATCTTTCTCGAAGGCATGGGATAAAACCCCTCTGTGTAGCGGCTTCAATTGTTAGTTACGTGTATGTTTGCGTGAGTGGTGTGAGGAAGCTTGGGCTCATGCCTTTGTTTGCTCGCAGGCCCGGCATGTGACGTGAAGCAGCTTAGCCCCGTCTGTCCTTTGTTGTGCCCCGAACCCGGCGTCACCGTATTTAAACCTAGCATTTTCTAAGGCGAGTATTTTCATGGAAATTCCCCCATCCTAATGTACCCTTTACATGGAAAAAGTTTTGTTATCCTTTATTTTATCAAAAAATAACGCTAATGATTTTGATCAAAATGCCATGTATTTGATATTTGTATCAGAAATAAAACGTGCATGGCTAACTCTGTAGCTCAGTTGGTAGAGCACCCGCCTGCTGTACAAGAGGTTCCGGGTGCGATTCCCGGAAGGGGGTAGGAATTTTTCTCCAGCCAAGGATATTCCTTATCCACCTTGGAGTCTGGAAGTGTGTGTGAATTTAATGTTTAAAAACCAAAACCCCACTGTTAACACTGTTAAACGAGTACCGCCACTGTCCTAAGGCAATATGTGCCATAGGAAAGCCCGCCGATATGAGCTTTGCAGTTAAAGGCGGGATATAAATGAAACAATTTAAAAAACGTACGAAGTTTCGCAAAATAGCCTATAGAGTCTCTCATTTTGAATTATTTTTGTACAGTGGTATTGTAAGAGATGGACAAAATTTCAGTATATAAAAATCTAGACCCCTTTATGCACAAAATCTGTGCCAAATAAAATATTAACCTTTTGCGAGATATTCTTTGTTATTGGTCCGAATGTTGACATGGTTATGCGTTCTGCAAGTGGTAAGCTGCAATTCGTTTTTTCTAGAATCATACAATGACCATGGAACTTCAGAGCCATCACATACGAAACTACTTTTTAAAAACTGCTCTGTTATGCCTAACGACCCAAAGAAAGGGAGGGAGGAAGGAAGAAATAGAGGGAGGGAAGGGAGGAAGGAATAGAGGGAGGGAAGGGAGGAAGGAATAGAGGGAGGGAAGGGAGGAAGGAAGGGAGGAAAGAAGGGAGAGAGGGACGAAAGGGGGAGGGAAGGAAGGAGGGAAGAAAGGAAGGGAGGGAAGGAAGGAGAGAAGGAAGGAGGGAAGGGAGGTAGAGAGGGAGGGAAGGGAGGAAGGAAGAGAGGGAGGGAAGGAAGGGGGAAGGAAGGAAGGGAGGGAAGGAAGGAAGGAGAGAAGGAAGGAGGGAAGGAAGGTAGAGAGGGAGGGAAGGGAGGAAGGAAGAGAGGGAGGGAAGGGAGGAAGGAAGAGAGGGAGGGAAGGAAGGAAGGAATAGAGGGAGGGAGGGAGGAAGGAAGAAATAGAGGGAGGGAAGGGAGGAAGGAATAGAGGGAGGGAGGGAGGGAGGAAGGAAGGAATAGAGAGAGGGAAGGGAGGAAGGAAGGGAGGAAAGAAGGGAGAGAGGGACGAAAGGGGGAGGGAAGGAAGGAGGGAAGAAAGGAAGGGAGGGAAGGAAGGAGAGAAGGAAGGAGGGAAGGGAGGTAGAGAGGGAGGGAAGGGAGGAAGGAAGAGAGGGAGGGAAGGAAGGGGGAAGGAAGGAAGGGAGGGAAGGAAGGAAGGAGAGAAGGAAGGAGGGAAGGAAGGTAGAGAGGGAGGGAAGGGAGGAAGGAAGAGAGGGAGGGAAGGGAGGGAAGGAAGGAGAGAAGGAAGGAGGGAAGGGAGGTAGAGAGGGAATGGAGGGAGGGAAGGGAGGAAAGGAGAATAAAGGAAAGGGAAAGGAAAGAAAGGGAAGGAAAGGGAAGGCAAGGGGAAGGGAAATGAAGGAAAAGGAAAGGAAGGGAAAGGAAGGGAAAGGAAGAGAAACGAAAGGAGTGGGAGGGAGGGAGGAAGGAAGGGAGGAAGGGACAGAAGGAAGGGGAGGGAGGGAAGGGAGAGGATGGAGGAAAGGGAGGTATGGATATAGGGAGGGAAGGAAGGGACGGAAGGAAGGGGAGGGAGGGAAGGGAGGGGATGGAGGAAAGGGAGGTATGGATAGAGGGAGGGAAGGAAGGAAGGAAAGGTAGGAAGGAAGGAATGAAGGAAAGAAAAGGAAAGTGAAGGAAGAAGCTCCTTTGGGAAGGCGTTTGAACTCCATTACATGTACGAGTAGTTTTGTTTACGGCTCGAAAACTGGGAGCAAGAAAAGTGTGCTATAGTTAAGTGTAATAGACCAAACTTAGTAGGAATTACACTACTACATAAAGTTTCAGCTTTGTGTGTTGGTTTGTTGCGGTATACAAGAAATTATCGATTCACACGAAGCTAATTAAAAGCGTTAATTCCTCTTGGGTTCTCTGTCAATGAGCGTTAAATTATTTCCCTGCTTTCGAAGTCCGACGTCACATTTGTCTTCGCAAAACCGAAACACGGCGGCCAATCTCGCGGTTACATCGCACTTGCTTCAACACTTAGTTCCCTCAAAATAGCAGGAATATATGGGGAACATTGAATCAATATGCACTTAGTCTATAATAAAAAAACTTCTCAGGAGAGAGCAGAATCTAATACCTCATAAACATCTTGGAATTAAAAAATAATTTTTTGTGAAGTTGTAATGTAAGGTTCATACACTCGCAAGCAGTTATCAGAAAAATCAATTTTTACATAATTCCTAAGATAATGGTGAAAATAATTTGGACTGAGTGCATTTTGTTCCAATCATGCCGTAAAATTGCTTCAGGAGGGGGGGAGGGAAATAATAAATAATAGTGAAAGAAACTTTATTAGAGAACTTAGCTTTGAAGACACCAAAAGTGATTCATTTACCATTTAAAACCAGACCTGTTTTCAGTATGTTTCACTAACGTCAGTTTTACACAAAGCCTTTTCTCTAGAAGTAAAATATTTTCAAAGAAAAAACACATATGGAGTTATTTTCGAAAACAATTACCAAAACTAACGCTTTAAAAATTTGTTTAATTTTTTTAATATTGGAAAATAACACTTTAATAATGTCCTTGTAAGTGACTGAGCGCATTTTGTTTCAGTCCTCTCAGTGGACTGAGCACTTGTTGAACCAAATTCGAAGCTGTTTAAACAGTCAAGAAGTGCGTTTTGAAACAAATGACTTCACAGATCGATTCAGCGGTGCATAAATGGGCAGAAGCCGTATCAAACTGCATTTCGTCCGAGAATGGACTGAACGTATTTTGACTCAATGCTCCTCATATGTACCTTGTTCTCATTAGTTTCAAAAACGAGAAAGGTAAACAAAGCAGAACAACTATCTCAAGTGATATAAACGAAAGTATGTGTGTGTAACTGCTAGAGAAAATGACAGACTTTCTCAATAATAAGATGTTTATAACTAAACAAAGGCAACGTTGATATGTTCTTAAAAATAAAGAAATGGCGCTTTCTTTCGTTTTGCCTTCTTCACTACTTACCTATCACAGCCTCCACAATTCTCTAACCTCGTGTTGAAATTGGAGAGCGAAATGAAATCACCTAAAGGTTACCGCAACAATAATACGAAAAATGTAATTTTATTTAATAAATTATTTCTGCATGATTAACAAACAAACACAAATAAAGGGGTTTATATATACCAATCTTCCAGTACATTACTGAACATGATATTCGATTTCTAGCCGTTTTATTGCTCCAGGAATGATTACTATTTTTCCAAACATGTAGCTAAAAGCGAAAAGAAATACGAACGAATACAACGGTGCATAAATTGACTGAGATACCCATTAACGCATGCTTTAAATTAAAGTGATAATAATTAATTGCATTAAAGCTTCCGGCTATCAGTTATAAAGCCATAAAGAGCTCCACATAAAATACCTAGCAGGAATAAAATAACTCGGCCAGAAATGTGCAGGTCAAAACGAGATAGATTACGCATATTATCACAACGCAGATTAATGTATGAGCACAATATAACTCGTGATTCTTGGAAAACCAGGATAGACTCCAAGTAGCGACGATGGCGCTGCCCCTAACCCACGAAGAAGTGATAAGGAGAGTCAATACGACCGGTCCCTTTTGTTTATTAATAACGCTGTCAATTGCTAGTATCATATCAGCGACACCGATGTCCCGGAATTTCGTCCCGCAGAAGTTCTTTTACGGTCGTCTTAGCGCGGTGGTAGCGCTGCTTACCCAGTGGGAGACCCGAGTTCGGTTTCCGGTACCAGTTTGGGAATTTTCTCCCACTGGGTCCCTGAGGGGCCAATTGAAGAACCAGTTGATTAAGTAGTAGTAGCCCCTGGTCACGAAGAGTGTATAATCGACCGGGAGGGCCTGAAATACAAAGTTTATGAGACAATAACTAAAACATAATATTAGAAATGAAATCAGAAACATTACAGTGGCCCACCTTAATCGTGTGAATCAAAATGTATTCTGTCGATATAATGCTTGTTTAGACGAGTGTGGACGACATTTCCAGCACCTTCTATACATGCTTTACGCGCGGAGTTTACGTTGGAGCAAAGCCTGCTGTGGCACACTCAATCGCGCAGGCGAAATGGCGTGCGCCGCTAGGTTTTAAATGAAGAACCCTGTATATGCCACATTACATATAAATACTACTCACATGGTTCGTATTAAAATGATTCATTCATTGTCATGGTATGAGCTTCCATAACCCTAGAGATTATAGTATGCTCCAAAACAGCAGCTCAAGTGATTGATTACCTTTCGCATGTGTATTACAACACTTCAGTAGCCTAATTTTATTTAATTGACCGGAAGATTTCTTGGGTTGCTATCCTGTAACACAACGACTATCTAGGATCAAGCCCTTACTTTTCGTATTCTCAAAATGCATAATTGGAATAATTGGAACCATCCCAAAATACTATTTACGTTATTTTTCCCCGGTTTTACTTTTATTACAAATAGTGCATTTGCACATTTCACTGCATCCTTCTTGTTAAACTGCATTAACGAGTTAATTTTAGAGCTAGACACCTTAATTTACTTCAATAACTTCCTAGAAGTTTTTCTAAGCATGGGCACTGCATTTACGTACCCCTGTTTATGATAAGTACAGCAAGAAAAATATAATATGTTACATTCATATGTGCTTCTCTGACCAGGAATATTTATTTTTTACAGTTTCTACAAACTATTCTTCCAAAAGTTTAATTTTCTATTCATTTTTGAATGTTCGCCGGCTTTTAAATTCTTGGAACAATTTTATTGCTAACAGCAATGATGCTCGCTCGCTTAACGATGGTTTTGGCCTTTGGGTTTCTATTACTTTGGGTTAAATATTACATTAAATTCACACACACACGCGCGCACACACACACACACACACACACACACATTCACACTCTCATTCATACTTCCAGACCCTAGGGAGGATTGGGAGTAATTCTAGTTAAGCTGGGAATCGAACCCGGGAGCCCCCTTTTCTATCTACTTCATATTCAGATAAACATTTGCAAAAATATTTCATTAATCGTTTCAGTGTAGGTATAAAGAGATAACAAAATCCAAATTGATAGTAAGCACAGCGCTTTAAAAATAACAAGGTATTGAAAATCTTAAATCAATAAAGATGAATATCTCGGAAATGGCTGCTGTCACGAAAAAGTTATTTGAAATTGTGTGTTTTAAAGAGAGCTACAGTTTGTGTGCTGTACGCTGTTTTCTATCATTTAATGTTTATCAGTCCTTTAAAAGTGTACCAATCTCGAAAAAAAAAAACAAAAAAAAACAGGATTTTAAAAAATATTGTCTAGTCGTTTTGAGTGGAAAACTACCGACTGAGGCTGTTAAGATACTGAATCATGATCGGGAGGTCTCTTTTTAAACCGCGCCGGGACTGTCTTCCATGAATTAAGTTTTTACCAGATTTTCTTTTGTCCTCGTAACTGTAAAATACCGAAGTGGTACCTTAAACATTTCCCTTACAAATTTCCTTTTCCAGTTTCATGTAGCAAGAACAGGCGTTAAACACTAAAGCAGAAAATGGAGAGTTTTTTTTTTAAACTCTTCGGGTCACATTTATGGAGCACCAAATACCCATTTTGGTACCTCCGAATTTTTGTTTTTGAGTTACGCTGTTCATAGATACAACATGCACACACGGACGTTTTTCTAAAAACTTTGTTTTTCTGAATTTATGGGTCTTCTAAGTATTTATTTTCGATGAATCCACGGTATTGAATACCTTCACTACCTATCAGATGTGTGGTAGAAAAATAATCATGTAATAAAATACTACGTGGAGACCAATATCCGAGAATTGAATTGCATTCCTGATAGAAAATATACGAAAATATACCTTAACACTTTGAAGCTGCAGTTACAAGAAAAAAAATTTAAATATCAAAAAATTCTAATTGGAAATGTTACATCTAAGACTGACATTTTAGCAATACATACATGCATCAGTATTTTCCAGTTGTCTCACTCTTTTTCGACTCTTTCCATTTTATCTAGAGGCACCCCTTAAAATTTTCTTCTGTTCTTCAGACAAGGTGACAAAGTGTGCGATGGTATCGTGTATTCTTTCACGATTTCAGATTTTTTCTTAAAACCCTTTTCATCTTCTCGAAAACGGCGACTTTTTCTGCAAAAGTGAAACTCTTGTGCTGGATACGCGGTTTACTTAGAGGTATAGTGGCATTGATTTGTCGCCTTGGGCGGCCTTCATATTTTTACCTGCTAAACACACAGGTATCAGTCAAGGTCATGAGCAATCTACGCTCCTTGAGCACCAGTTGCCCAGCCCTGCAATGAAGAGTAGGAAGCTCAGGCCACAACTAAAGGCGAACGTGTTTTAAACAAGGGGATGTGGGAGCAGGTATACAAGATCAAGGCCGGCAGCTAGGAGCCTATTCCACCCCCAGCTGCATCTCGAGAAAACAAACAGCCCAAGAGCGATGAGCTCTTTTGCAGAAACCGTTTAGATTAACTTTCGGCTGACATTTCGGAACCAAAATCTCGAATTTAGGAAAACGAAATTTGAATTACATGTTATACAAAATACATTGCTTTGATACAAAGTTCAGGAGACCAAGTAAAATCTTCAAGTTAACGACGATTTCTAATTGCAGACATTGGAAATACCGGAGTTCCGCTTTAACAGTCCGTTTCTTGCTTTCCAAGACCATCAATATCTGCAACACCACATGGCGTACTTTAACACCATACAACATTCAGATGCCACGACTTTGAGGTGAGCCCGATTGGAAACGTAATCTGGAATACGTGTTTACAAAGTGATTTCACTGGAGCCACTATTTGGAATGCAAGAGCACCACTTATTAACGAGGAGCGGGATATCTCCTCTAGTTACAACCGTTGACATGAATTATTCACTGGCTGCACGGGCTGACGAGGTGAAAAACCGCAGCGTTTGGGTTTCCATGTGATCAATTGCACCCAGCACATGGCCCATCCTTCGCTTCTGGTTGATAAACGTGCATGTAACCGAGCTGTGTATAGTCCGACCCAAGGCATTGGAATCTGCATTTGTAGCAACAGATTCCACTAGATAAAAAATTATTAAGCTCTCTAATTGGTTGGAATAAGATTATGTATGTATGCTCTGCTGGTTGAGTCATTCATAGGTGTTTCATCCAACTCACAGCGCCGTATTAAACGGTGACCTTCATCTGTTTAGTACCATCCGAGAGGGAATGTAATAATGAAAGGGTGGAAGGGGTAAGCCATAGTCGCGATTTGAACCATGAATCTTGGTTTACCATGCCGCTACTCTAACCAACTGAGTTATGATGGAAGCATGCATGAATGAGGTTAAATTCTACAACTGACATTTATCAGTCACATTTTGCAGTTTGCAACTTTAGGCTGTACAGGGCATATGTGCAAGGACAGTTAACAATTTGTTTGTGTTTCTTGTACGTCGCTTTATCTGCGTTAGGACAGGAAACTTGGTCACCAAATTGGTAATTACGATTGCACGAATTGTGACGTCAGGCAGAGCAACCCGGCGTGCACATGATGCATGGTTCGAAGGACGAGGTTTGAAGGTCGCAGTGGCGGCGTGAAGCACTTTGTCCTACACACGTTTGATTTTATACATGCATAATATACCGGGTTATTCCGAATGATTGTCGGGGTTACAAAAATTCATAACTCACAGTGCAATTGATGTAAGAATATGAATTGTCTTTTATTGTATGCTGTAACTCATAAAGTTTTTAAGGACATTACAAGTACTCGATGTGTGCTTTTCCCTTTGCACAGACAACTTGTATACATAAATTGTGAGCACCATCTGCGAGGAGAGGCTCCTTCCCATATTTTGTCCGAAAGTGGTGGACTACGCGGTGTTGATGATACTCAAGAGCTTTCTCCTTACCACTAACCACCATTTTGTCAAAACTGCTGTAACTGCCATCTTGTGGTAACAGATGTCACTACAGTTGATGCAGAACAAAACTTCGAGAGTTTGTGTAACCGTTACTGCAACAATAATAAAATTGGCATGTCTTCACGTTTTCTAAAAGAAAAATCACGAAACCCCGACAATCATTTTGAATAACCCTGTACATACCCGTACTGAGAGGGCTTTTTTTTTTATGTATCCTTTACTTCATGAAGAACGTTACGGTTACCCTAATTGTGATTTCAAAAATTCGCAATCTCAATTTGTAACTGTGGATTTACACAATGACTATTAAGGTTTTATAAGCTTGGTGTAGGTGCGTTGTAACCCCTTCTTCACTAAACTACGAAGCTTCATTGAATATGTAAACTTTATTGTTACATTTACGGACAAATATTGGTTTTATAAACGTTTTTCTATTTTAATTGTTTAGTACTTTAACCTCCTCTTTTAATTCTCATTTTAACAATGTGAGTGTGCTTTAGATTTTATTGCTTGACTATGGACCTAACTGACTTCGTTGTCAATGGGCCCTTTAAATCCACAACTCACTCACTCACTCACTCACTCACTCACTCACTCACTCACTCACTCACTCACTCACTCACTCACTCACTCACTCACTCACTCACTTGGTTTTATAATATTATTTTAAAATACCCTAAGATTTCGCACTTGTGATTTGGTTGTAGTCTTCGTGACCACCTTTTAATGTTTGACTTATAAACGCCAATCAAAACACTCACATTTGCACCCATACCGCAGCAAAAATATTGTTCTTCCCACTCATCTTGGAATAGGAAGATTCCTTTTTGTTTTTATGGTTTTGAAAGAGGCATGTCTATCGATAGTTATCTTTCAAGGTCTCGTCCATACCACCTTGCTTCGTCATGAGTCCAGAGAGGGAGTAGTACAGAGCAACCGCATCTCCATCTGACGGACAGATGGCATTAGGGTGCCATTCAGTCTATCTGCTTACACCATCTGTGGATAGATAGCACAGCACTCAGTATTATCATCAATACTATTGATTTAGACCCCTTGCTAACTAGAAATAGTACAAAGTTTTTTAAAATAAACCAAGGAGTGAGAAAAAGGTGTGCTTTATCACCTATTTTATTTAATATTTATATTGACGACATTCTAATTGAATGGAAAAAACATTTTAATAAGGAAGGAATATTAATTGACAATAAGGGTAGAATAAATGCCCTGTTATTCCCAGATGATGTGTTACTAATGGCAGAATCTGAAACAGATATACGAATGTTTGCTTACAAGTTCCAAGTGGTGGCCAATAGATATAACTGCAAAATATCAGTAAATAAATCAAAAGCTATGCCATTCATAAGTAAATATGGAATAAGAACTAAAATTGTTTTGGAAAGTAAAATAGTGGAACAAGTAACACACTTTAAGTATTTGGGATGCGATATTACATACAAAGAAGATAAAGACATAGAAAACAAAATATACAAATTCCAGGCCATATGTGGAACCATTAAAAGCACTTTAGGTCGGAAAACAAGAAAAGACTCTAATTGTATAAAACATTGGCTGTTCCTTCTTTGTTATATGGAAGTGAAAGTTGGATAATAAAAGCAAAGGATACTAGTAGAATACAGGCAGCAGAAATGTTATTTCTGCGGAACGTAAAAGGATGCACAAGAGCAGATAGAATAAGAAATGAGTCAATAAGAGAAGAACTAAATATTTATAAATTAGAAGAAAAAATCAAAACAAATAACAAGAATTGGACAGAACATTTAATGAGGATGAGTGAAGAAAGGATACCTAAGAGGACCTTTCTATATAACCCAAGAGGAGCACGAGATATTGGCCGACCTCGCAGAAGATGGAGTCCACTGATGACTTCGCCGGAACGGGCTGTAACCATGTAGAAGAAAAAGAAGACTATTGTTTTAGACTCCCGGTGAAACTTTGTGTCGTGGTATTAAATATCCAACCCGATATTTATCTTGGCGACTGAGGGGAAACCACGAGATAGCCCATTCAGGATGTCGGTCTGGGTGGCTCAGTTGGTCTACTGATCCCAAGGTCGCGGGCTCAAATCCAGACCGCTGGTTTTTAAGTGTGCTTAAAAACGACAGCTGCATGTCAGTAGGCATGTAAAAGAACTCCTGCAGGACGAAATTCCGACACACCGGCGACACTGATGTGATCCTAGCAACTGACAGCGTCGTTAAACAATGAAATAACTCAATTTTAAATCCCACAGTATTTGAGCCAACGACCTCCCGAATTCCGCTCAATTAAAATGGCTGATCTAATAGTGATGAACCATGAAATCTAGGAGTTCAATTATTTATAAGATTATAATTCGTCATTGTGGTATGTTATCCCGCAAGTTAATTTAAAACGCCTTGTGGTCTATCAGATATATGTACTGATGAACAAATGAGTGTTTTCTGGAGTCGCTGCATCTTGAATGAACTGCAGGTAAAGTGGCCCATATAAACATCACCGCCCGCTGTATAACAAGGTATCTAGAGTTGCACTCTACCTAAACGACGGTTCCCTAGTTTTGGTACAGTAGGTACATAAATCACATATAGGTTCTACCAAAAGTTTAAGGACACCCACAAATGTTTTGAAATCTTCTTTTCTAAGAATACATAACATCATAATAAATCATTAATATATATATAACATATTGCTTCAAATATACATTGGAGATGGGCATGCTGTTCGCAAGATTCCTACACTCTTGCACGGTAATATTATTCCAAAATTAGAATCAGTTTATTCCATGGAAAATAAATTCCTGTAAGAGAAGCGGAAAATATTCTAAGACTACTCTTGTCTAACATCACACGCTCTTCTATTACAAGCAGAACAAAGTTCACGCACGCCACTGATTTCTGTAACTCTTTTAACGCACGAAGGTATCTACTTACCCTAATGCCGGCTGGAGTGGGGCACCTGGTATATGTTATAAAAGTCTCATTTCCTATTTCTATCAAAATTCTAAATATGCCTGTGCTCGACAGTAAATATTTTGGTAGAAATGAAACATCTTCTGTATCATTATTAGTAATAACTTTTAACATTCTTCTCATCTTTGGCCATCCTGCTTCCATTTTCCAAATGTTAGTTCCATATTATCCTTCTGAACTCCATTCATTTTTCATGTGCTTTCATGTCACCTCTATTCAGCATTTATTTGTTTACATATAGTTGTGAAGAAGAAAAAATTTCTGCTACCGCTGCCTGATCATTATCAACACTCGAATGGAATCCTCCCCTGGTGTGTGACATTCATACTCAGTTAATTAAATGAAATATAAATAGTGAAATTAATTACAGGTACTGCTGCTTGGTGACGTACAAAAATGTGACACTTTTTCCCCAGGCATTTAATATTTGCGTTGTACGCATTAAACTGCTTCTTTGCATTTACATTATCATATGTAAATGTGCATGAGTGAACAATATTACCATCTGGGTGATAAAAAATTGAATTGCAGAAGAGATCACCTCGAACTACATAGTTTCAACTCTAGTGATTCACAAAATAAATAGAATCAGACTTATTTAATTTTGTGGAAAATGTAATAACTAAATATGCCTAACATAACCGTTGTTTTACTGTAAGTACAGATTATGAACCACGGCTCTGCTCGTGAGCTGCAGGGGCTCTGCTGAGACGAATGGGTGACTCGGAAGAACGGGCGCAGAACAAAATGCGAATTCTATTTCTCAGTCTATACAGATGCAAAATAGTCGGCACCATGTGAGCTTAACGAAAAAAGCTGATGTGTTGCACTCACACGACTTTCTCTACTCTTGTACTAACCATTCTTGCAAACACTTATTCCTATATCTTCTTCGTGTTAGTTAAGATAAACATTTGTACAACTTATCTTATTGCTTATTTCCTTGTAGGTGCAAGGGGAATATTAGAATACAGTAGGCTTTGTACGAGTCGGTTTACCAGTTATGCTGAAGTTGTCCAGAGTAAACAGGGCTACATAGGCTATAGCCAGAAAAGTCAAAATATACATTTCATTTGTTACAAAAATATCTCAAACATATGGCATTTTAATCAAAATCGTTAGAGTCATTTTCAAGAAAATCAAAATTTTCGTAAAATTTTTCATGTAAAGGGTAGTTTAGGGCGGGGCCATTTTCTTCAAAATCTTTGTGTCGCATCCTTGAAACACATTAAACTTAAATACCAAGTTTGGTTTTTAACCGACTTTTCGTTTTTGAGTTATGCTGTCCACAGACTGACAGACACACGCGCGCGCGCGCACACACACACACACACACACACACACACACACACACGGACCTTTTTTCTAAAATGCTTTTTTTTATTTAGGGGATCTCAAAACATATATTTTCGTTGAAATCCCGACATCGAATTTTTGGGTGGAATAGAATACTTTCTCTATTTACCAGAAGAGAAAGTAAAAAGAACATGAGTCATCCTTGTGTGTGAATGACAGAATTTAAAGTCGATTTTCTTATTTATATAAGTTTATATAAATAGCCGGTAAATTCAAAGCATAAATTTTATTTGCCATAAAATATCTTAAATATATGGCAGTTTAATCAAAATCGATAGAACTATTTTTGGGAAAAACTAAAATTTTCGAAAAATTGTCCATGTAAGCGGTAGTTTAGGGTGGATAAATTTTCTTCCAGATCGTCGTATCGTATCCTTCAAAGAGATTAAACTTAAATACCAACTTTGGTGTTAAACAGATTTTCCGTTTTTGAATTGTACTGTTCACACACACACACACACACACACACACACACACACACACACACACACACACACACACACACACACATCAAGACACGGAACATTTTCTAATTTCTCTCTTTTCCTTCAAAGAATACAACACTTATTTTAAGTACCCAGTAGAGGAAGTAATATAAAAGTCTGGTTCCAAATAGGCTATATTTGCTCATTATAAGACTTCGTAGTAAGTGAAAAAGAAACGCATAAGAACAGACTGAAGAGAGGTTGAAAATGGAAGCTATTAGAAAGAATGAAACTTTGTGCGCATGAGAAGAAATGTTAAAGTTCAAAGGAAACCGAGCTAAATTCATCTCCCAATTCCGAGAATCCTGGAGAGAAAATACACGTAAAGGAGACGAAAATTATGATTGACTTGTTCCACAAATAACTGAAAAGAGACGAATGTGGGTTTCGTACAAAACGGAAACACAAAATGAGAAATTATTAATATACAAAGGCATTATGAGAATACTGATATTTTGTGCGACAAAGACAAAATTGAAAGCTTTGTGACAAAGTAAAGAAACGATGAATGTGTGCTTGAAAAGGAGAAAGTAAACTGTTAGCTGTAAATGAGAGTTGCAAGGGCAATTTCACGTAAAGCGCGACGTGTTATATTCTTTATCTGGTTAGACGAAAAAATTGTGGAGTAAAGCAAATGAAACCAAAAAAATCAAGTCGTCGAGCTCAGAAGTGTTGGAAAGTTGCCTTTCAACCGCATTGTATCGTTAACTTCCAATAACTAAACTGCAAACCTAATTTTAAAATCTGTAAATTACAAACTGTTAGCAACAGCATGAATCCGAGATGCAAATTCAAAAAATATCAGTCGTATATAACAAAAGTGATAAATTTTCTAGCTGTTTTGGTCTTGCCAATTATGTTTCCCTCTAAGTTGAACAATTAAATGTAACACTAATGCTTAACGACAAAGGATTAACAGTTTAACCATTTCAGCGTAATATTCAACGACGAACCATTTAAAAACGTGAAATATTGTTAGCGTGATTATTCATGGAAAAGTAGTTGAAAAACTAGCTGTAGAAAGGATTGAAAGAAAGTGATGAAGTTAAATAATGAAGTTGAAGTGCTTGAAAATAAAGATCTAGGAGTATATTTTACATTAAATCTCAGGTTTAACAGATATGTGGAATTAATCGTAATCAAATTGTTAAAATGTCTAGGCTTAATTATTCGAAATTTATGCACGTTGAAAGAAAAAAGTTAGTTCGACTTTAAAACACCTTTGTTAGACAGAATCTTAAATATGGATCTATTACTTGGAATACTAGCACCACAAAATATGTCAATTTAATAGAAAAAGTACAATAAAATGTGTACTATTAAAAGAACTGGATGTTACCCTAAGTGCACAACTTACGAAATCCTCTTAAATATTTAAATTTAAAGATTTAAAATAAAATTAGTAGATAAGTAGATTCAAGAATTTATTCTTCGCCTAAGGAGCAAATACCGAAATTCATAAAAGTTCAGCGCTAAACAGAATTTTATATTTATATAACAGTCTTCACTATTTTGATTACATATATTCAACATCTCAGAAACTTGGTTCAAAAATGCTGTAGAGGATAATTTACATTTATATAGATTAATATAAAGTTTTAAAATTAGAACTGATCATATAATATACTGATCATGCTTCCTTGTCTTTTATTATTTCTTTCCTTTTTCTTTTTCCCCTCATAGCTTTTATTTTACTCATAATTTTCGTTTGTTTCATGCCAATAAGCTAGATTTGGAAATGACTGTATGTAAATGTACTTTATAATGAACATGCCTGTTATGTTCATAATAAATAAATAATAAGTAAGTAAATAAATAAATAAGTGAATAAATAAACAAGCAAATAAATAAGTAAATAATATTTCATATAAGTCAGATTCCTCGGCCTAGCAAACCACGAATTAACAAACAATTGAATACGGTCTAAAAACAGAATCATCAACCGTTCCGTGTATGAAAACAGTCCACAAACATATCTGAATGATATCGGGAAGTTTCCGATAGAGTTCTTCTCTAATCTGTGTATTTAGTGATGTTCGTCGATGTGTAAGAGAAAGAAATATACATGAAAATACATATTTTATTCCAAATTAACATCTTTAAAAGCTAAGCACTAGCCGTTTTTTCGTGTGTTATAACAAAAACTGAACGTAACCAAGAATTAAATTCCGTTCCAACACGTTTATGCCTAAGCACTAAGCATTGCCTGGAACGGCGGAATGAAGACATAGGACTTGTCACATAAAAATCAACAAAAGTCACATTTTGCGAACATTAGCGTGTGTTGGCAAAATACCATCTATCCATCCACTAGCTGAGTACCAGCCACTGTGATGACATTTTCTGTTATTTAGAAGCCACGAGTGCTCTCAGGGAAACACATTAGCCTACAGTTATGAGCTCACGCTATAATGATAAGATAATTTGATATTGCTCCCGAGAAGCCAATGGATGCAATATCCTTCCTGCTCGAGAGATCTATTGACCCACATCTCTAGCAGCATTACACTCATATTATGAATGAGGATAATGTGACCTTGGGTCACATAGCATGAGGGGGAAACCTCTTATCCATCACGTGCCGTAAGGATGGAGGTATTCGATCACCTAATGCCCCATAACAGATTGCATAGTATGTATGTAGACACTCGGTAATACAACTACTTGACTGCAGAATTAATATCTGGTCGTGAAATTGGATAAAGACCCATGCGTGTGTAATTTTGTAGCCTTTTTCACAGGCGCTTTAACTTAAATCATATCGCCACTTCAGTTATTTATACATTTAACATTGGTATTGAAACATATTATATTTTTATACACATTGATAGTTTTGAAGAACTGAATTAACTTGCAGCAATCAGTTGAAGTTCACTGATCGGTTGAAGATCTGGCACTCAGTGATGACATGCTTGAGTCAGTTGTACATTACATCGTTGGCATGTATGTTGAAGCGACATGTATCCTTGAATCGAACGTGGTAGCATGACTTATCCAAGTAGTACCGAAGTTTCGCGGAAGTCTCGTTGGCAAGCTTTCGTTGCGTAACTTCTAACGTACAGTCGATCCAGCCTTAGAACGAGACTTGGTGTAAACAAAAACATTTTGTGTCCTTCTGTGTTAACTTCATGAAGAACAAACATAAACAAATGCTACTTGAACTCATGCCACACGTATATAATAATATAAAGGTGTACATTCTAATGATAAAATAATAATAATAATAATAATAATAATAATAATAATAATAATAATAATAATAATAATAATAATAATAATAATAATAATAATAATAATAATAATAAGCAGCTAAATAAAAGCTGAGCAAACGTTAAATATGGAATATTTAAAATAAAACTCAGGTTAATTTGTAGCTATATCAGCATTGGTAAGAAGTGTATAATCTCGGCTCTATCATACAGTATCCCCTCACACCACTGCCTTTGTAAGCGCCGCTAAGCAACACGCGACAACGGCGGTTCAAAACGAAGCCGTTGCACGTGTTTTCTAGAAGATTTCAACGTGCATGGGACTTGTTTATCAGAAGCTTTGAGAACTTGCATTTTCAGAAAGATAGCCTGTAATTCTTGACTATATAAGCGAGCCGGAGTGGACCAGCGAGTATGTAAATTATTCGATTGAGTTGGGAACAGTTGTGCAGTGTTTGTGAATTTTCTGTTACAACAGAACAGGTATGAGTTGCAAGTCACAAATTGTGAATTGTTATTCAGATTTAGAAGAAATAAAGTGAAATAAAAAGTAACTGAACCTGTCACTTTGTCACAAAAACAGAACAATTAGAGCCCAAATTGGTGTACAAAATGCATGTTCTATTACATATATTTAAAGGTATGTTAAAACTATGTACTTTGTAAATCACGCTTTTAAAGGCAAAATGATAATGCATCCACATTTCAGAGGAAAAGCCATATTTTAAAGTTGTAATACAAAAACGCATGTTTTACTATTGAAAGCGATATGAAATTACTATCTTCGGCTAAAGCAAATCAGTAATAATTAGTACTTAATAAGTCCCTGCAATCAATAAACACCTAAAATAAAAACGGATGTAGCATATGTATGTATGTACGGTTTAGTACAACCTGGAACGTCTCTGGAGCAATATCAATCAAACTGAAATCGATTTGAATCCAATGCAATTCTCAATACGATCCGTGCTTTCAAGTTGAATTCAATCCGAAATAAGATCGATTTGGATACATGAGGCTCAAACCTAAACAAATTGTAGTTTAAAAAACTAACGAAAAAAAAGTTTAGTAACGAACAAAACTAACAGGTGGAAAATGATTTCTTGGTATGAACAGTTTGTTCTATAGCGACATAAAGTCCAGTGGTTCACTATTACTTAAAAATTTAAATAAAAAGGTTACACTAATAAAATAATAAATTTTATTCTAAAAAATATGATGTGTTGCACTCACATGACTTTCTCTGATCTTGTACCAACTACTCTTACAAACTCTTATTCCTCTATCTTCTTCGTCCTAGTTGAGATAAACTTTGCCGAAATTATCTTATTGTTCGTTTTCTTGCACGTGCAACAGGAATATGGGTATACAGTACTCTTTGGACGATAGTCAAATGTGTTAAAGTTTTCAAATTACGTTCTCTTTAACATATAAAAAATGAACAACGATGGTACATTTCATGAAAGTTTCAGTTTTCAGAAACTGACACAAATATCTCCGAAATGGTTCACTCTACAAAAACATTTATTCGGACATAAATTGTGTGTTTTACCGAGATCTACATTTTTGTATAGTAAGATTTGGTCCATCTCTTGCGGCTTACCAGTTATGCCTAAGTCATCCAGAGAAAATACGACTATAGGACTTATAGTCAGAAAATTCAAGATATACATTTCATTTGTCATAAAAATATCTCAAACATACGGCATTTTAATCAAAATCGTTAGAGCCATTTTCAAGAAAATCAAAATTTTCGAAAACTTTTCCATGTAAAGGGTAGTTTAGGGCGGAACAATTTTCATCAAAATCTTCGTGTCGCATCCTTGAAAGACATTAAACTTAAATACTAAGTTTGATTTTTAATCGACTTTTCGTTTTTGAGTTATGCTGTCCACAGACACACAGACACACACACACACACACACACACACACACACACACACACACACACACATACATACACACACACACGGACCTTTTTCTAAAATTACTTTTTTGGGGTTCAGGGGGCCTCAAAACACATATTTCCGATGAAATGTAAAAAAAAACGTGGGATTCCTGAAATCAAGTGTTTTAAATAGTTCAAGCGCGGCTATTAATAGAAGTAAAGTTATGATAAAAATGTAAAAACATCTTACGCCTTTTACAATAAAGTTCATTATTGTGTTAACTTTTTATTTGCATTTTAAATAACTATGAACCAGTGGACTTTATGTCGCTATACAACAAAATCTTCATACCTTTTAGTTCAGTTTCTTATTAAAGCATTTTTTTAAGATTTTTAAACTATATCTAGTTTTTTGTACTGATAATCCTGGTCAGGATATTAGGACAAAAGTAATAATATTATTGTATTTTCATCGTCCTTGACACGTGTGCAAATTTTCAACTCAAATATTTAAAATAATTTTTTGTAACTTGAATATTATTAATTCAACTATTTTGGCATAATTAAGTGCAACAGATTTAGAATGTGTAAATATGATTTATAATCATAGATAGTAAATGTTAAGTGAAGAATTGGATGACTCTGCGTTGGTGAAGATTCGGTTACATACATACATGTGAAGCTAATATACAGCGTGTTAATAATTCAACCTTTTATCTTGGTCTCTTGGTTTATGTTTGTGAACCTGTAAAGGAATGTGTTTTCTGCGTATTTTGAGTAGGTTATGCGGTTAGTGAATATTTTTGAGAAAGCATTGTGAGATTATAGAAACAATAAAAGTGACTTTGTTGTGTTTTATTACACGACTTTCGCTTAGGGGAAAAAAAAAAAAGACGAGCGTTCACCGTATTACTAATCGATTTGAATCCGGTAGGTGTTTCCATGCAAAAAAAAGGTTCGATCCGATCCCACTTCTAAGGGAATCGGCTCCAAGGATTCAGTTCTATTTGAATTCCCCACGGAAGCGTGGTAACTATGACTCATACTCTCGAAAATAAAACTGTGGATAGAAATGGGGTAACACATATGAATAATAAAACAAACGGCGTAATTAGTGTCGAATCCATTGTTTCCAGGACGGTTGAGATTAACAGTCACTCTTCCGATTCCATTTAATTCCAAGTTCAGCTCCTCATCAGCACACAGTGCGAAAGGGACAAAATGAAAAACACGATAACATTAGTATCGAATCCATATTTACAGAGTTGCTCAGATGAACGGATTTCCTCGTAATCAGTTTGAATCTAGTTCACGCACACCCAAGCTTAATCTCGGGTTAAATCCTGAAACCAGAGGACTCTGATTTTGCTGTGGTTGCCACGGCTTAATGGTCGTGCGTTAATGGCAGAGAGGTACGACTAGAGTCTTTACTCGTATTAGTAAGCGATTTCCCTCAAAAGGAATAGTTTATTTAATTTTATACTCATTTGCTTTTGCATATTATGGTTCATATTTTGTACGTTTTTGTGCACGTTTGCATGCATATTTTACTATTTGATTATGCATAAAAATCCAGATTAACTATGACCTTGTAGTTATCACAAGAAGTAATTATGATCATATCTTCAATAATATCACTAATTAATTATGTTTATTGAAGACTCGAGAAACCATACGATATAATATTGTGGCAACACTACTCTGTTTACATCGTACCTAGACGCTTCCCACTCCACATCACGATTGCAAGTTCAAGAACAAAGAAATTCTTCTGAGTAAATGATAATAGACGAGCTCCCTAAGAACGCAGCTGGAGAACATCTTGGCGCCAACTAAAAAAAAAGCCCCCTAGCCTGCGCAACCGCAGACTAGGGGGCTCCCCATTCTTAATTGACCCGGTTTCTAACAATTTTGACCGGGTCCTATAAACAATTTATATTTATAAACAATTTTTTAATATAAGTATAAAAGTTTTACAATTTTAATTAAGGATAACATTCATAGATTACAATTTTATAATATTTTCAAAGAAGGGGAATTAACACATTAAAATTAACACATTAAAATTAAACTGCAACAATCTGAAATACTCAGACGAGAGACACACATAAAATAATAATAATAATAATAATAATAATAATAATAATAATAATAATAATAATAATAATAATAATAATAATAATAATAATAATAATAATAATAATAATAATAATAATAATAATAATAATAATAATAAAGGGAAGAAATAAGTTAAAATAAGAACATATTAAAACAAAACGTTATGTCATGCAATGAAATACCACTAAAACACAACATGCAATAAAATAAGATATGAATTAATAATACTAAAAACCTTAAAAACCGTTAAAATAACTGATACATAATTAATACTTCTAAAATTTGTTAATACTTTTAATTAAAATTAATTAGTTAAACGCAAAGCAATAAAAACATTAATTCACATAGTTAATAAAATACTATTATAGATTAAAAGTTGAGATCTATCTATTATAAAATTCTTTAAACTTAAATTTTGAATAAGCCCCAGTAATGTTGTTCAAGGCCCCCCAAAGTCTCTTCTTGCGGAGTATTTCTTGGCGCCAACTAGCACTTCCTAATTGCCATGATTTCTGGGGGTCTCTGTGACAGCGAGATAAGCTCTCAGAAAGGGGGTCCAGCAATCCACCGGTCGCCGTCGCCTGGTTCTTCAGCTGTAAAACAGTTGAGAGTTAATGACAGGTACAGGAAATAAGTGGTGGTGGAAGAGGAACCACTCCAGCACTCCAGTATTTCCTTACCATTCTGTAAAAACCATGAAAAATGCCATGGTCGGTATGGCCGGCCGGAAGGAAGTCGAACCCGGGCTTTCGGAATGCGGCGTCACACGTTCACCGCGGAGCCATGTTGCTCAGTACGACAATGCTAGAATAACAGATTGTTCGTATTATCTCGCTTTTCCTCAAACTACGTGACTGTACGAAGCTCCGAAAAGACCATCTGTTATTGCAAGTACAAATAGAAAATGAACAACTTTGATAGTAATAAAAGTCTTAATTTGGTTGACCACAGGAGGAGGAGGAACCGGAACGTACTGCGTTGAAAAATAGCAGGTTCTCTGTCCACTTTTTGCTTTGGAATAAATAAATCACTAGAGATAACCTATGTAAAATAACTTTGGAAACTAGGAATAAAACAGTTGGACTGATTTAAGACCTGAATACATTAGTTTCTCAGCAAGTAAGGCAAAAAAGTTTCGCTTTATTCATTGTATCAAATGTAAGAAAGCACAATCTATATTAACCTGAGTATAATTAACCAAAAAAAGAAAAGAAATCTGAAGACAAGCAATACTTAATGTCAAAAATTAACAGTTATTTATGAACCACATTTCTACTCACCCATAAGAAAATACTGTGTTGGTTAATGAACGAGGTTTAGTAATACATACTCATAATACTGGTACTATTATTACGCTAAGTACAACAATCCTCTCTCAGTTTTTCTACCACAAACTCTACCTTTCCTTCTTTCTGTGTGTTGTAGCGATATTTGCTTAATCCATTATAATTAAGGAAATATTTGCTAGTTAATCAACACCCAACTCGATAATTATCCATGTTTTTTATGTGCTTCCATCGAAAATTAGATCAGTCAAAAGCTCTTCAATAACTGTATGTATGTTTTAAGTTTCAAGTTCTAAATTTCAAGATTGCTCAACAAAAATAGCCATGGGAAATCAAGTTTTACGTTTTAGAAGACGAATGACTTCTGCCAACCTTTTGTCAGGTGTTTAACCGAGTGCAATAAAACGTTGGTGTTTGTTTTGTATCGTGAGGGAGTTTTAACCGTTCACCCAACGAACTTGGCACCCCCAAATGGAATTTTTGGCCATCGCTAAAATTTAATGGTTCAAAGAGAGAACAAATAAACTTAACAGCCAAATAGAAATGGCCAATCAGGGGGGATAAATACTGTTCGTGCAATTCAAAATCTTTCTACAACTGCTTTAAAACGAGTGTTGGGGAGGAAATACGGGCAGTTGTATTGCTCGATCACTGAATGGTATAAGTACCACGCAAAGTGCCACAGAGTCGCGAAACATCCAGTGTTAGCAAAATATCTATAAAGGACTTAATCAAGGGGCGAACTGCGTGAAACATTCACATTAATAAGAAAGTGTGGACCTTGAGAACGATGAATAGTTCTAATCGCAGGGAACGATTAGCCGAGGCAATACTAAAGCGGTTGGAGATCGAGGCAGTAAACTTGCAGATATTCCAGCAACCAGGAGTGCCGAGATTGAAAGTGCATCTTGTGTTTCATTCCCTTGAAAACCCCATTTCCTCCTCCTACCATCTCCCAACACATTGCACCTTTTCCAAAGATTATAATCACTCGTCGAGAGAGAGAGACCCTGAAAGATAGGCGCCTCCTCAGCATTTGAGACAGAAATGTCCCGTCATTAGCCCAAAACAAGACTGTCTACTAATATAAATACCTGCAATGTATATAAACAATTAGCGCTGTAGTAAATACTTGTGATAGTGTTACGAAAATTTATAAGATTTAGGCACACAATCTGTAAATATTTAGTTAAGACCTAGACCAAGGATTAATATCGGTAGAGTATTTTCTGTTGAAATAGTATTTAACGTTGGAAAACTGCCCAGAAGGAAGTTCTCAAAGCTAGAAAGCGAACACCGGTTTTGTGACACCATGCGGCCCCAAGGCTATTGTTCAACGACCAAAGGAAAAATTTTCTTTCAGCTTTTATGAAATAGCCGGTGTGACGAAAAAGAGCGAGACAGAGAATCTCCGCGATATATCTCGGGGAAGCCCCAATTTCACGCTAAAAATTGATAAATGGGGATTTGGCTCACCCAGTAAGGACGAAAATGTTAGCACCAAATTCAGGATTTCTTTCGCAGCGTATACCAGCCGACCAATTGAAATTCATCAGGTCGGTAGGGCATAATCCTTTATATAGAGACGTAAAATGAAATCGGAGAGTTCTTCGAAAATCTTAGACGTGTGTGCACGTCAAAATCGCCGTGCAATTCCAACTATTATTTTCGCTTCCGAGAAAGGAACGAAATGAATCATACCACAAATTCGAATATTATCTTACGCTTGCGTTAAAACCATTACGGAACAGAAACTGGCGAAAGCGGGACCCGAGGGCATTTTGGACCCACTGGTTTCTCTGCCTCCTGGCTGCCGTCCAATGTGGTTACCTGCCACCGAGTATTGATAAGTACTCCACCGCTAATCTAGATGTCGCTGTTGCTCTATTGGTATGAAAACCAAGTTCTTTAACAAACCACTCTCGTAGAAGGTTACCTTAGGTTAATTTAACCTTAGAAACGCCGGCTTCCTAACATTTTCCTTTCTGCAAAACTGCAATTATAGTGCTTCAAAGTTTAGCTAACATCAATTATATAAAAAAACATAAAAGAATACAGAAAGCTGTAATGTATGTGTTGCACACACAGCCCACGTGTGAACAAGTTGTCACAAATAAACCCCGTGTCATATGAAAGCCCCACAAAGCCAATTAATTTCCAGTGGTTTGGTGGTTTTGTCGAACAGTGTAAACCTGTTAGTGAATTTAACGCCCATCCAAGCTACCAAAGTCACAAGGGCTTGTGGTTTGGGTTTCCATCATACGAGTAAAATAACGGCGAAGTTTTATAAACTTCGTTTTTCTTAGAGGAATTAACAACCGTTTTTAAGCAACTATGTCGCAGATAATGGTTTTGGAAAGGAGCTTCTAAAGAGGCATTTCATTACAATGCTGAATGTTTTACTTTAACTTCTGTTCGTTGTGTTGTGTTAAACACAACAATAACACTACTTAAGTAAGATTGTCAAGGAGAACTATCCTGACCATAAACACACATTTCCAGTGTTGCAATAGTGAGTATTACCAACACTTGCTACAACTATCATTAATTAGTGATAGTAATTAATTATAATAATTTTCTCTATACCAGAACCAGACGAACAGGTTACAGAAACTGTAACTAATGCAGATCTTCATATCAAGTTTGTCTCAATAAACAGTGGTAGCAAAAGCAAACAAGACTGCCTTTTTGGTTAACATACTAGGACCCGGGTTCGATTCCCGCCTGAAGATAGTATATTTCCTCAAACCCAGATTATTCCTCATCCTCTCTAGTGTCTAGAACAGTGATGTCAAAAGGTGTCCTTGAGCGCAAGCGCACGCTTTAGAGCTTAGCATGCCCACGCTGCCCGTAACAGCAGCACCTGGGAAAAGCGAGGCCAGTTCCAAATTTGCACACAAATTAATACGTATTGTGACATATTGAATACATTCTTAGAGGGGTTTGTCTAAGAGCAAATTATCTGATAATATTATTAAGTTTATCTTGAGACTTATGTAGCTAGTGTTTCACTAAATATTAAGCTATTGGTAGAAAAACAAAATGGGCATAGTAAATTTGTTATGTACAGTGTGACCACAAGTAGCAGTTTTAATGAGGAGCTATTTCATTTTATGTTGTAGGAATAGTTTGTCCCCTTTTGTGTTGTAAGTTTAAAAGTTATATAAATACTCGTGGTTTTAATGTTTTCTTTTAGGAGTATTAATTTGTTTTTTTATTAATTACGTTATTATTGTAATTCATATTAAAACTTTAAAATCACAAAATTTATGAAAATAAATACTTTTAAACCAAACAAGATGAAACACAATAATAAAAAAAGTTCACTTCACCTTTCCTTCTAACTGCGTTGACCGCGCACTCTGGATTTTTCGTAGTTTCTCCTTGTCTCTTAGGCGGATGCTGGGTGCTTACCTTCATGCCACGATTTTCTTTCCCTAATTTCCCTTAATTTCATTTTCTTATCATCTTTGTGGTGTGCTTTCAGGCTCGTGGCGTACGACGGTATGCGGATGTTTGCTGCTCTTGGCGCTAGATGGCGTTGTGTGGTGGCTGTCCTCTCGAGGGAGGACGCGTGTACGACACGGGACCCTGAGTGATGGTGGCTGCTCGGCGGGCCTGGCACCGGAATGAAGAGACCTCAGCATTTCTTAAGGACTTCCGCCCGTCTCTGTGGCCCTTCTGTCTGCAATCCTGCGACATCCTGCAGTTCTCCTCTTTTAATATTATCTTTTAACATCTTTTATTATACTTTTTTCAGTTAAGGTTATTTTAATACGTGTGTTTGTTGAATTTCGGTATGTAATATTAATTGTATCTTACTATATGTAACAGTTTTAACTACATTGTTATCCTCTTAGGCAGGGATGTCAAACAGCACTCCCAAACTGTGAACTTGTGACGCGTGGACTCTTGCTACCGGTCTCACCTGTGTTGTATACGCAGCTAGAAGGGTAGGGGTGAGCTGGTGCCAAACAACAACAAACAGTGGCGGCTGGTACCATGCTTCATGTTTGTACAATTTACAAATGGAAATACACTGTTGAATTAGTCACTGATCCTTTTTTATTGTTTGTTGTTTATTGTCTTTTGGATGCTTGGCAATGTTTCCTGCCCACAAGTTTGTCAACTTCAGGTTCCATCTCCGAAGAATATAGGCGTAACTCTGACACTAAATGTCTGTCAGTAATATTGATACGTCTGAGCGTTTTATTGTTATTCGATTTAAAAAAAAAACTGTTCACAAATGTATGTCGACGTAAACACTGCCATCAAACGACGCGCAGATTGACGAAGATTGGGGAATTTATTTTCAGGTAATGAAATATACAATTTGACACCTAAATTTCCTGAATTACTTCTCCTTTGACTATTGTACACCACTTTTATATTAAATTTTGTTTTCAATGGTCTTATTTTCTAAATATCTCAAATAAGTTTTTTTCTTATTTTCATCTTTGTATTGTATACTCGCAACCTTCTTTTCTTGTATGACTTATTTCTTTTTCCCAGAGCTTCATTTACTATTTGAAGTATGATTTCCTTTATAATTTTCACACTAAATTTATATTATTACTAACAGGCGTTTCTTGCATTAAAATTGTAGTACATCATATAAAGGTATTTATATTCGCTTGTTTAAGAAGCTGAGCTTTGTATGTTTGTTTCTTAACATTATTCAGTTTTCATTTTCCTGCAGGGGTTATTAATTTTGCAACCACTAAATAACGATCCGCCTTAGCATCTTCGGGATTCTAGTTCTTGCACTGCAAATAAAAATTGCTACATAAATTAACCAGGATTATTGGAGACACATAGAAAAAAAACACACACACAAGCGCGCGCATGCACGAGGTGATGTTTCCTAAGGAGTACTTATTTACTACGTATAGTAATTAGGGGGAGTGTTGTATTCGACCCAAAAAATTCGATATTGAGATTTAACTGAAAATACATGTTTTCAGAGCTCTTGAATCCAGAAAAGGATTTTTAGAAAATGGTTTGCGCGCGCGTATGTGGGAGGGGAAGGACGTGTGTGTGCGTGTGTACAGCATAACTCAAAAACGAAAATTCGGTTAAGAACTAATGTTATTTAAGCTTAATATCATTTAAGAATGTGACACGAACGTTTTCAAGAAAATTCTTCCATACTAAACGCAAGTTGCCAAGGGCCCTTGCACAATGCACACCCACTTACTTTTTCTAAAGTTTTGATGTTCTCAAAAATGGTTCTAATGATTTTGATTAAAAAGATATTTTATGACAAATGAAATGCATATAGGCCATGTAGTCCTGTTTACTCTTGACATT